>MOOZ01001174.1:511389-524065 GCA_002930495.1 Cecropterus lyciades
TAGAACTTTTAAAGGGGATCAATTCTGCCATACATATTTTTTACGAAACTTTAACCGTTTACGCAGCGCATGCAGCGGAAGCTCTCATTAGAAGAAAAAAAAACAATTTTGAAACATTCTTCATTGGTGCTCCGCTCCTGCTGGTCTTAGCGTGATGGTATATAGCCTATAGCCTTCCTCGATAAATAGGGTATCTAACACCGAAAGAATTTTTCAAATCGGACCAGTAGTTCCTGAGATTAGCGCGTTCAAACAAACAAACAAACTCTTTAGCTTTATAATATTAGTATAGATATTACGTAAAAAATAATTATAAATCAATAATACACGTTGAAACGCTAAGCAGTAAATAATATACCCGATTATATAGCTTAATTATTTTTTCTTGCTATTTGAAACAAAACAATATAATTATATATTTTTACTAGTTGAGCCCCGCGTTTAAAAAATATAAATTGACTTGAGTTACATATAGCCCAAACTTTACACCCTATACAATTTTAACATTTTAGCTTTGTTTCAGAGATGACTGATAGCAACTGACATTAGCGGCAGTGAACCCTAATAACAATTTCTAAAATAGAAGTAGCCTAAGTCACGCCTTATGATATCAGCTATCCAACAGTGAAAGTCCCGTCAAAATCAGTCCAGCCGTTTCAGAGATTACCCGGAACAAACAGACAGACAGACAAAAATTTTAGTAAATGATGTTTCGTTATCAGTATCGTATATACATCCATATGTATTTGGTAAAAAGCTGTTATATTGATATTACAAACAGAAACTTCATTTTTTTATATGTATAGATGTATAGATAATATAGACGTCTATATGTAGTCTAGCTGAAGACGGAATTTACCTTCCATGGACATCTGTAACCAACTTCATAAAGAATAGCGGGTACTGTCTGATCAATCACAGATATTCCTGTGGAATAAGATGGTCGCCACATTTGAAAGTGAGCCAGCAACCACACCCTTACACCGAAACGCAAGAACTGCTTAACGCTATCTACATGTAGATTTCGTTGCAAAACTGGAAATGGAAAACTCAACGTGTTTGCAAACAAGTTTGAAGATCTAGAAATAAATATGCATTACACAACCGAAGTTTTTCACGTTGAGTTAATTAAGACCTGACCTAAATGAAGTTGCATTCAATATTTGAGCAAAGCAAACATAATTATGACTCTGCAGAAACCATTTCATGCCACCGAAAGCTTACATCTTCAACGGGGCTCCGAAATATTCTGTGATATGGTGATATACATAAATAATAACTATGCCTAAAATGATTTAATTTCTAATTTCTTATATGAAAACCACAAGTTAGAAAGGTGATAGATATTTCTAAAGTGAATCAGTTTTGTGTTTCAGTGGAAGGTTGTAGATGCCGGATCACTAACATAATAACTACTGAACACTTATTATTGGCGGACTGCACTCTCGTTTGCTACTACAAAAAATATTGACATCCTTCCTTAGAAAAAGGTTACGAAACAAAAAATAGATTCGATGTCAGCTAACGGTCCTTTTCAAGACTGTTGATTCTTTATGCCACAATATTGCATAATCCCAACAATCGATAGCACTCGCAAAGTTTAATACAGCGCTCATTACTAGGATCGCCAACCATTACGCGAAAGCCGGGATGTCCTGTATCTAAGAGTGAAGACTTCCCACTCATAGCCCCACACTTGGATTTTCTCCTGTGCCGTGGGTGCTATGGACACACAAATACGAATACACAAACACCCAGACCCATAACAGAAATCTAAACTCATCATTCAGATTTCTATCTGGCCGTAAGTGGCTACTGCTGCCCATGGACATCTGTAATCAACCCTAGGTAAGATCAAAGTCTCACCTAAGGTTAGCCACAGATGCGTTACTAACCCTGAGGACTAAGATGGAATGCCTCGGAGAAGCATGTCCCATACCCTTCAGACCAGAACACAACAGCGCATTACACTCCTGTTATAAGGTAGAAATAGGTGTGACGGTGGTGCTCCCGGAGTCGAACCACAAAGAGTTCTACCAACTCCAAAACTCAACATCTATCCACTTGGGACTTAAAACTAATGTAATTGTAGAATTTAAAAAAATGTAACAGATAATTGTTACTCATGATACAGGGTATACATATATGACAGCAGGTTTCAATGTCACTAAAAGGCATCAGTTGAATACTTTTAGTTTCATAAAACCATATTTACAAGTATTTTTATATTTTCCAAAAATCGAAAGTGATTTGATGATGCCATGATACCAATTTCAGGAATCAAAGATGATTGTCAAATTAGTGCCATCCAAAGACTTAGCTGATGTGCTCCATATTATTACATCTACTTTAACATGCAAATTTCTTTAGCTTATTTAACATATCCCGACTTACACGCCGTTCTATTTATTTCTAAAAATATCCCGAAAATAATAAATAACAAGTTGGCAAACCTCATTATAAATATTACTCTCTGCTTTCTGAATATCAAACAACATTATGTCAAACTATAAGAAACATTGTACCATCATGAATATATTAGAGAGTATTACAATATTTGAATAGCCTATAATTTCAATGGGTACATTTTAGCAAACCCAACATGTCGTATTTTAAAGAGAAGGCAAATATTGTATCGCTCACTATAATGGAATTGAGATGGAATTAACTTTGTGCAAAAACATTTGCCTTATGTGCACTTGTATAATAACAAGACTAAACATAATACACAGTAGTCTCTATCCATCCATCAGCCCTTTGAGGTCCACTGCCGGACATAGACCTCCGCTAAAGGCGCCACTCCAACCCGTCCTGTGCCTTCTGAATCAGGTTATAGGTCCATCTGGACAGAGCGACCTATGCTCTTTTTGCCTAAAGTAGTCAACATGTTGAACTAAAAGCAGTCCAACATAGTGACTACTTTAATAATGTGGAAATAAGTATATGAGGTGTTCCAACTTAGTGCACAGGGATATTGATGCATTTGTAGCTGACCTCAGATGGGACTCTAATCTTTGCCTGGGGTTGATAGCAGACGCCATGCATATGATATGATATGATGCATTCGATACTAATATATAAAAATGAAATGTCGTGTGTCTGTGTGTTACTCAATCATGCAAGAACCACTTTACCAATTTATGTAAAATTTTGCATGGATGTAGCTTTTTTAACTGGTCAGTCTATAGACTATTTTTAATTTCGATATTTTCGCTATTTAAAGATACAATTTTAGTGACGTCACTACACTCTTTGGTTTCAGACTTTCATATTTTCATTTTAAATAAAAAGAGATTACTAAAAAATAGCACAGTTTTGATAGCATATTTGAAATTAACACGTAATTCTCTATTTGGAAGATCCTTACCACTTTTCATGTACCTACAACGTTAACCAACATTAGAGAGTAAAACCAAAATTTTTTGGTTTTACTAACGGAGCGAAAGCACGGATACTTCAGCTAGTATAAATATATAAAGTAAAATATATATAGGGTTAAAACATAGTAATAGTACCAGGATATATTCCTTCTTATTTGTTGCTTTAAAATTTTTCATAGCAAGAAACATAACTTATTATTTACCTCCAAGTGTCCTAGATAACATATCGTGCGAGTAGTTCACAAGAAGAGTAGTTGCTAAGATAAAATGATACATACTTTGTCATATTTCATTACAAACTTTCTTATCTGAGCAACTATTTAGAAGTATTGTGCAAATAAGATATAATGATTCAAATAACTGCTTTTACTAAAACCAGGTAAATAGACATTAATTATAAATATTCAAATTAATTTGGTAATAGGATATTAGTAAGAATTTCTGCTCTAACTTTGGGGGTGCGGTTGGTTATTAGATGTGAATATAACATTTTTTAAATTCGAAGGTGGTAGAACTCTTTGTGGTTCGACTACGGAAGCACCACCGCCACACCAATTTCTGCCAAATAACAGCAGTCTTATGCGCTATTGTGTTCTAGTCTGAAGGGTGTTGTAAGGGAGACATACTTTTCCGAGGCATTCCATCTTAATCCTCAGGGATAGCAACGCATTTGTGGCTAACCTTAGGTGAGACTTTGATCTTACCTATGGTTGATTACGGGTGTCCATGGGTGGCAGTGGCCACTTACCATCAGCTGGGCTGCATGCTAATTTGTTATTTCCATAATAATAATAATAATGATGAAATCTACACGTCTGAATCTTTAAAAGTATTTCTTTAACAAAAATATAACAAGGTTCGACATTAAAATTTAAAAAAAAAAAATGTCAGTTTAGCACTCAGTCTTGTTATAATTTTGCTAAATCAAAATGTTAACTGTGCCCAATTTAAGCTACTTCAAAACTATGTACTAATTATCTGGAGAAATTAATCTGGAAAGATATGGTTAAAAGTAATCTGTTTGACAAACAAGACAAAAAGATACCAACACTGCAACTTCATTACTATGAAAAAATATTGCCTGTATTCAGCGTATTATGCCAAAGAACAGTTCTGGAGGACATTTTTAATATGCCCTTATATAGTTTAAATTTATCGTTAGTTCAATATTCTTCCCTAACCCTCATATCAGAGACCCTGACCCTCTTTGGGGTGGTGAATCAATAGTGTTAGTCAATATTTTTTTAACTTGTATAATTTTTCTAATCATTACTTTACACCTATTATTAAATTGTTACAAATATTTTATAAACAAAGCTTATATTGGTAAAATATACTGTATATATTTTAGATGCTTTCAGATTGACTCACCTTGTCCAAGTACCCCTTGCCGGTGGGATCGGAGAGGTCCCATATCTTGCTGAGCACAACATCACTCAGTCTGGACTTCTTAAGGAAACGAGCCGCATCCAGTGCCTGTATCGCCCCAGTGCCATTAGGGTCAACCTGGAATATATTAAATTGTCAGAACAAACTGTCTAGTTTATTAACAAACTTATTAGAAGAATTTTCAGTAATGACTTTTCATAATAATCCCTTTGACAGCTAACATTAAAAACCCTTTCAATTCCTGTAAAATCTTTCTATAAAATGTAAAATAAATCTATGATAAATGACCACCACATTGCATTTTCCCAAAAAAATTACATTAATATTGTCATACAAATATCTTTATGTCATTTGATAGATAATTGTGGATATGATGACATATATATTTCAACTGGAATAAAACTGTTCATAATGATGACTCTTGTCTTAATTTTAAACCATCCAGCAGCCTTTAGAGGTCCATTGCTCGACATAGGCCACTCCTAAATGGCAACACTCGAACCCGTCCTGTAACTTCAGAATCCAACTGTTTTCCACTACCGTCAGTTTAAAGTATAGGAATAAACATATATTCATTAAGTAATAGTTTCAATTTTGTAAATTTTCTTTCATAGTACTTAATCAATAGGGTCAAATGTGTATTTCCTAACTTACTGTCTACCAATTTTAAACATACTTTTAACTGCTTCTAAAATAACATCTCATCAATCAAGGATTTCTGTATTTGGAACCATTCTTTGGCCCTGATTAGATCTGAATCTCACATAGGTGCATCTACAGGGATATTGTAAAGCTATTAACTAGTGTTGAGGACTATTATGGTCTAGAAGATACACAACACTGCAAAAAAGCTTTTATATACTATACTATTTGGTATTTAAGTCTGTAATTCAACTATCCACAACAGTATTTCATCATTTACAATTATGTAACAACAAAAATGCTCCTGTTCCCTTTGATTGTACCAATTCTTAAAATCTCCTAAAGAAAATAATATTTTATAGTTCAGAATATCCAACAGCCTTGAATCTGTCAGTTTTATTATAAAGGACTTCTCTATGAATCTCTGTGATAATTTCCCTGTGTTGTATGCGAGTATAATAACATTGTAGAAGTGCAAATATTACTAAATATGACGGTTTAATTCAAGTTAAGACTTACAAAAAGATAATTCATGTAATAGTACTTACTTGGTGGTAATAAGCTTCATATATAGAACTGTGGGTCCCTGCCACCTGCAACGGTTCAAGCCACATTTTCAGATACGAAAACGCACAAGTATTGTACACTAAACCAATATTTTCAATCAAAGAATGGGTGTGACATATCACCACTATACATGACGTTTTATGTTCACGCAAATAGTACCCAAATTTACAATGAATTTATCAACTACAAGCCAATTTACTACGCGAGCACTTAAAAAATACACTGCACTGTAATTTCTACAATTGACGATTAAAACTTATGTTTAAAACTGCTCAATTTTCGCATTTAAATCAATGTAGACCAGTCTCGGTTTCATTGCACTTCAACACATAATTTCTGTACTTTTCTTGAACCTATCTCCAGTAAATACTACACTTTGGGGTAGTACAACTAATAATCTTTATGTTGAAAGCGTACATTCAAAGATAATGTGACACAATTAATTTAATTTCTACGATTTCTACCTGAGTGGGAGAAGGCAAGGCAGCCATTTTTCACATCTCCTCGTCGACCAATCAATAGAGCGCAGAGATTAAAGACGTTTTGACATTTCGAATTAGTGAAGTGGGTGGATCGTTCATTTATTTTTTAAATATGGCAATCAAATGAAATAAAAATTTAAGAAATATTTATGGTTATAAAATTATAAAAGTAAACAACTAAAGTTATTTTAATATGACTAAAGAGACCTACTTTTTTTAACAAAGCTGCAACATTATAAACTTATAATTATGGAATGCAATTACCTTATTTAAAAAATCAATGCAATTTTAAAGATAGATCAAATTAGTTTTGCTTTATCTTTTTTTATTAATTTTTAAATTTCATTTACATTTTATTTTTAATATTGCTCAATATCGCGCTACGATAGATATTTAATAAATTAAAAAAAAGAAAATCAGTCACGAACAGAAGAGATAAACGATGTTAAGTAATATTTAAATTAAAATAAAATATTTTCAGCTGTGTTTTGTCCAAGAATTATTTAACTGTAAGCTGTATATAATAAATGTACAGGGAATTAAATAAAATACATTCAGATGATTAAACAAATTTATTATATATTATTTATGTTCTAATCTTTGATTTTTATTTTCACGCACACTATCTAAATATCTTGAACTCTTCTTACACACTCAGATGTTCCACTAATTCAATGAATTTTAACAACCGTTCCAATCCACGTCTGTTGATTTCGTAAAAAGGAAGCATTTCACATTTCTTTAACCATTCATTTAGTTTTTTGTGCTTAGGTGATTTCTTTACAATTTGATAAACAGACGTAATCGTTGACATAAGGCAAACATCAGCAAGACTCATCTAAAAATATAATACAGTAATGAATAAAATATTTATTCCCAAGTGGTCACTTATCAACTTGTTGCATTTAAATTCTAACCTTGTCTCCAGCCAACCAACTGTTTTTATTTAAATGGAATTCTATATGATCTAAAGACGAATGTAGCAAATCTAGTTTCGTTTGATTTACGGGCCATTTTCCAGCAAAATAATCTGTCTGTAAAATAATTATATCGATTATCACAAATACTAAAAAAAACATAATTATACAAAGGTATTCAAATAAAGTCAGTAAATCTTACGAATAATGCACTATCAATAGGAAATAATGTGCCAGAATTAAAGAACAGCATCTCGTCTATCTTAGCCCTAAATGATATTTCACTTGGATATAAAATTTCATCTCCATACATTTTACAAAGGTACATACAAATTGCATGGCTATCACATATTACTTGATCATGTGCCATCAACGCAGGAACTTTTTGCAAAGGATTTATCTGAAAGAATAAATAAATTATATGGTGATATTCTTCTTTATTACTTTACTACTGTGATTTGGGTGGCGACCCTATTATACAATTTATATTTTGACTAGTAGTGATCTAAAATATAACCTAGTACTTGTCTTTTTAAGGTTATTAAGCGACAAAGTATAAATAAAGTTAATTAAAATATAGTGGGAAGGTATATTTACATTTTTGTAAAAGTCCGTTTTCTGTTTACCCGTAAAGAGATCGATTTCATGGTAATCCATCTTAATACCTAAAGCCGAAGCAGTCATTAACACAAAACGTACGGGTGGAGAAGCTTCATCTCCGTATAATACAAGTTTCTTCTTGGTTAGTGATGTTCTTGAAATAGAAAAAAAAAGTTTATTTAACTTTTACAGCCAACATGGTCAATCAAACATATTAAAATACTTACGTTTTTGTATGAAAACTATAAAAACGCGGGAACAATACACTGAAATTAATTTTAAACATTATTGCACACAAGTGTTCATAGATGGACAAAAATACGTTATAAGCTGACAGCTACTTAAACGGTTATGGATAAACGGAGAGAAAAATATCGGTATAAATCGAATACAGACGCTGTAGGCATAACATTCAGTGTGAAATACATAAATTTGAAAGTCAATTCCTCATGTTGGAAGTTTTCTGTGTTTTAAACAGATAACGTGCATCAGGACTAACAAAATGACTTTGGTCTTTTATGTTATAAAGAATATGTATAGAGATTGTTTAGAGATTGAATAAAGTTACTATTTCTTTAGATATTATTTTTATAACGGATTCAATTTATGAATTATAAATAGTTTGATTATTTAGGCACCATAAATGAAGGTCGAATATAACAGAGAGAACTGTAACTGTTTTTTTCCGTAAACACTTGATCATTTCCAACAGGGCTTGTACATACCTCCTGCGTCCGGCCTATACTATTTTTCATTATTATTTTTAAAGAGTTAAAAGAGGTTTAGTCCTGTCAACACAGAAGTGAGGATAGAAGTGAAAGATTATTTTAATTTTCTCCTTTATGTCAAAATGACTAAACCTTACTTCATCCAATTTCATCCATCATTATATTCACCATTCAGACATTCAATAATAAAACAATAGATAAAATGTAAATCCAAATCAAAATATATCATTTATACAGCACATTACTGTTCATGTAGATTTAATATTTTATAAAGTGACAAGTTTTTTTTTATTTCTAGTATTACATACATATAACTTATATATATTATAATATGGGTTTAGGAGCGAGCAAAACCGCAGCGTCTAATACTTTAAAGTAAGATCTCATCAAATTTTCTTAATTTCTAGTTAATTTTGCCTCGAAAATTAAAAAATCCTAAGACACGAAAGTTTATAATATTGCTGTCGAGCCGGATTATATCCGTACGCATGCTACCTGCATCATATCGTTTCATATATAATTTTCCTGTCATGCGTGATGTGCCGTGCGTCACACGCACGTGGGTGCTAATAAACTGCATGCACGAGATTAGTAGTAAATATTTCATGTGAGCTTGTAATTAAGGCCCTGACTGACATAAAAGTATTTGTCCTTTATGTCATCACTAACATATTTTGCAGTAAAATTTTAACCCTAAGACTTTTCAATTTAGGCATTGTACATTATGGAAAGCAGATCGCAGTCCTTCATGCAGAGCTGTCATGATGGCTCTTGATGCCATGAATATCAGTGTCACAGAAGTAGACCTAGACATGGACAAAGCAGAGCACAGGACAACAGAAATTGCTGTAGTAAGTTTACGCGTCATACCGAGAATATTAATGATGACGAAAATGGTTTTAAAACAAGCCCCATGAGTTAAAGCATTTTTGTTTACGATTACAATGACGTTATGATATAGACCATCTATAGACTATCATATCGGATCAGCGTTTTTTTCGGTTCTCGAGAGGCATAATTTTGTAATTAACTAAGTCTCAGAAATGTACAATCTATTTTGTTTGTGGAATCACCGAAGAATTTTAACACAATAAAGGACATATTCAAAAAGTGTCAAGTAGGTTAAATATTATAACATAGCATAGGAACACCTAAATATTCTTAATACTGAGTTCGAAAAAAAAATGTTGGAAAATGTATTACAATTAACAATTCTTTCCACAGATGAATCCTCTTCAGACATTGCCAATATTTAAAGATAGAGAACTCATTTTATGCGACAGGTAGGTACATGTAATATTTTGAGTACATATTTAATTGTTTTCTTATTAATGTTTTGCTGAAATATGTTGATTAAATCTAAATTCCTTTAACTGTGCTTCAAATTGGAATCAAAGAACATTTATATCATCCTGTTAAAATATATTACTGTACTGTAAAATTAATAATTACAGTCATGCAATAACCACATACTTGGCGTCAAGATACTGTAATATGGACAATATATTACCAAGGGATGCTGGCGGTCGTGCAATAATAGATCAGTTGATGTTTTACAACTGTGGAGTACTACATCCACGTTACTGTGCTGCAGCTGTCAGTATAATTAAGATTTTATTAAACTTTAATATTGTTTTATGTACGTTCACTAGAGATAAATCATATTTCGTTTCCTTGTAATAAAATTTAGAACATCAGGGAAAGAAACTCCCTTCCAATGTCAGATACCTTGGTAATTATAAAAAAAAATACGCACTACCTCATCTTCGACGTAAAAAGGTATATTTTGTTTTCAAACTAACAATTATTATGAAATTTTATATATGAATTTACAAACCATGAATATTTTGTAATCAAAGCTACTTTACGTTTAGAGGCTTAGAAGTATGTATTCCTCAACTGAAGTATGTATTTCTCAACTAAAAATAATGTTGTTTCAGTATCCAATTCTATACGAAAACTGTCGTTTTGTAATGCCACAACAGCTGTGCGACATCGAAAGTGCCTACATGGATCTAGAGAGCATGCTTAGCGGTCGTACTTGGTTTGGTGGTTGCTGGATTACACTAGCTGATGTTGCACTAACGGCGACTCTCAGTACGATGAATATTCTTGTACCAATCGATAAAAAGCGGTAAATATGTTTCAAGAGAATTTTTTATAAATCAAATAACATACACGTATCTTTTTGAAGTAAAGGGTTATTGCTACATGCTAAAGATAATAGGTTTTAAATTTAAGAAACAGTACAGTGGTTCGAGAGCAAGACCGAGTATGGTTCGATCGCGAAGTTACCCCCCGTCACACCCATTTCTATTGTAAAGCTGTTCTTACATTTTTTAATGTTTGTGTAGATATAGATAATTTTCGTCCATCGACCATTGACCATCCTCAGGAGTAGCAAGGCATCTGTTATCAGTTTCAGATATAATCTCTAATTTATGTGTAGTTGTTTACAGATGTCCAAAAAGACAGTGAACACTTCCAATAAAGTGGAATTAATGCTCGATTCCTACTTTAATCATAAATATGCATATTAATATGTTCTTGTTCTTTTATTTAGATATCCCAGGCTATCCACATGGTTGTTTCGCATGTCGGACGAATTGTTTTTCACAACGGCAAATAAAAAAGGTTTGGAAGAATTTTCCAAAAGAATAGGCGAGTTCACTCACATAAACAATGCATCTTAAGGAGTTCGTTGAAATGAAATAATGTTTTCACTAAGAGTGTATTAATTGTCGGTATCAGATTGCGGCAGAGTTTATGACCAAGGAGAATTCAAAAGATGTCCGCGCAGTTCGTTTACAAGGCGATCGGTGGCTGGACTTCATTTACCCGAGGGAAAATGATAAAAGTTGAAATGTCGATAATCAAAAGTTCCATCAAATATTTCCATGAAATGAAAACTTACTTTACTTACTTAAAACTTACTTAAAACTTTACATCTCTTTACTTTTCACTCAAAACCGAATACCCCAAAACATGATATTTATTTAGTTACACTAGAAATCGATATAAATTTATATATGGCTGTAGAGCAGATAATGTCAACTACTTCTCAATCTCGGACCGATTAACGGTTGGCATAAGTAATAATCGTTTATTGTATATAGGAAGGACGCAATAGAAAAAAAAACAGGCCAATTGAAACAAAGATAAAATCTTGAATTTTGCTGTTTTCGTACATTTTCATTCGATAACTTTTTTTTTACTGCTTACAAGTGAGGATTTTAGTTATAAATTTTTATTTTTACCTGTGGCTTTACTAAAAAACGCTCAAATATAGTGTTTAATTCCACAGAAATTCGTAGCTACTTTTTCCACTGTTTTTTTAGCGATTGTGTAGTTGCTGTTGGCCCTACTGGCCGTTACAGCTTCACCGGGTTTTATGGTGAGCCGTAAGCTCAATCCGGGACAAGAGGGGCTGGAAGGGGCGGTGGCTTTCGTCCCCGTTGCCGGGTTTCTTGACCATCCGCCTTTACTAGAGGGAGGGACGGTTGCGGACCCAGCTATAGCCGGAGTCCTGGCCTTCCACCTCTAGTTTAAATAGGGATTGCGGCTACCCAAGGGCACCTCTTGTGAGGTACGGGCCTCGGCTTAGATAAGTTACGCTGATACTTTTTCCACAGATGTTGTGGCCCTTTTTTATAAGGAACAAATTATATGACCACGACTTAGTAGTAATTAGGTAAGAAGTCGTAAATTACACCCTTCCTTCTCATACCCAACCTATTGCTATTTGAATTTATAATTTGAGAAATCGCCTATCAACACTTACTTTGAAGGTATTGTAAGTTAACTATGTAATTGTAATCTTCCACTCTTCCAACGTTCAAATTTTGTCAGTGAGCCGTAGTCAGCTTATGAAGCGTGCACAATATACAATTTCATACACAATGTAACTATATATTTTTTTATATTTAATATTTTTATAGTGCCAATCTATCAAGTTGTATGGAGTGAACGCA
>MOOZ01001174.1:530590-543700 GCA_002930495.1 Cecropterus lyciades
CTTCAATTTTATTTATATGTATAGATTTAGTTGGACATTGGCAAGCTGTTGTGTTAAAATTAAAATGACTACCGAATAATGATATCCACGTTAATTTCAAACATTATATTCAAATATGTATTTGTTACACTAAAGTATCACTCGTAGATGAGAGGGGTTAACTAAATATCATAACGACAAATTAAGTACTGTAAATTATTTAGTTTGCGATTTAATTATGAATCTCTTACTTAAGAATCTTTAAATTTGCTTCATTTTACGTGAGATTGTGGAATAATAAATAAGTAAACGTTGCTACCTTCTAAAAATATTAAATTCCTCATTCCTTTTTTAAATTAAAAAAATGATAAAATAATAATTGTTACTATAAATACGAATAATGGTCTTGACATATACTTTTAATTTCAAGCCTGTTATAGGTGTGTTTGGCTGTCAATATGTGGTAACAATCATGCTACAAATTGGATTTTTATGCCAACCAGCCCTGGCGCCATTTTATATGCACTGTTGTACATATCTACTAGAATATATACCCCGAGGACGACTTTCAACGTTGGTTTGCCTTTGCCTATCTCACGTAGCACGATTTTAAAAATAATTTCCCGAGCGTTCCCGTAGTATATTTTTTGCATTACTTCTCCAAACATTTTGAAACGTATAAGAGTATTTATAGTTTTCAAACAGACCAATGACTTGTACTATCAAGTAATTAAACCGACAGGAAGCAAGCTACTTCAAATTGCTGTACAGTAGACACACAATAAAGTACTTAGCCTAATCTTTCGTCGTTAGTGTATCTCGATTTTACTATACGAGTACCTGCAATGATCTGATCTATGATACATAACTTAAACACAAATAGAACGCTGACTAATCAAGTATCCACATTACAAACTATGTCCTAGGAAATAGGTACATTGAAATATTCTATTTGTACATATCTTAAACATAAATAGGATGCTGACTAATCAAGTAAAACACATGAATGCACATTGTAAACAGTGGAACCGGTTCATACCATTATGATTGTTTTATCTATAGTTAAAATCAAACTCACTATGCTATATTTTAAAGAAAAATAGCCTGAATTGATTACTATTCGTTATTAATTTTATCGAAACATTGTTTATATTTTATTTTACATAGCAGCTTGTCGGAATCCAATGCGATTGGCCATTTTGACGAAGTCGGATGTGTTATGGGTAGCTAGAAAATTTTGTTAAGGCATCCAAAGCAATTCCCGACGGGCATAAATGTTTAAACGAAGTTATGAAACTTAGTTCACTTAATTGTTACCAATAAATGTTTGGTCTACTCGTAATTTCCAGTATACGACTCATTATCATTGGTCTTTTTGTTTTTTTGCTATCCCTCTAATCCGACTTTGACAATACTATGTTCCCATGTATATTTTAACAATTGAGTCAATTGTAATTTTATATTATTAAATTGATTATGATTCTCAATAAATACATATATAGAAAAAATGTGTTAATTATTATTAAGTTCCTATTGTATGATTTACCCACAGAATAAATTGCACCACCTATATGTACTTTAGGCAGGCAGGCTGACAAAAAATATGGAGCGAAATTCGATGTTGAGCGTACACCTTGCCCAGTCAAGGAGGCTAAACCCGCTAATTATATTCCAAATTAAATCAAAAGTCAAATAAAAATTACATCAAGTTTAAATAAACCGACTCTAGACTTTACTGAGTAACCACTGCTACGAAGGTTAATTTACCTACTTCATCGAATAGAACGCATTTTTAGTGCAGTTGTTCAAATATGGATAATTTTATCTACAAGTTGTCAATGACTATCAGAACTGAGGTCTTTTATTGGCTTAAAACGATTTTTAAAGGGAAATGTAAAATAAAACCCACTTAAATTTTGAATTGACTATGTTCATTTATCACTTTAAACAAAGAATAAATACAAAAATATGACACTAATCGTAGTAGTGTCGTGGATGGAGGTTTCGAAGGGGCGTGGTCGTGATCATTATGGACAATCAATTATAAAGCGGCTGTGAAGTGATTAGGTACTTAGTTTACTGAACTTCTAAATTTAAATGAGTTGGCTATGTGAAACGAATAAAGTTTAAGCAGAGGTTATAGAAAAAACGCAGTGTACAGAATTAAGATGTCAACAAAGGTTTTGGTGCAAGAATAATGATGATATAACAAACATGATTAAGAATTGCCTGTTTAGTTATAAATGACATATTCATTATTATTCAATACACGCACAACCCCGAAGCTTGTGTAGGTCGTGGCTAATAAAGCAAAGTATTAAGCAGAAAGAGGAGGACGTAAGTCCGACCCTAAAATCGTAAATGGTGTATTTAAGATTATCCGTGACCTCTTAGAAGGCTACAAAATTCAAAAATAGGACTTGTTTCTGCTGATTTATTTCAAAGTTTCTTACAGTCCTCCTTTTCTCCTTAGTCTAACTTCGTCTGGCTCAAGAACACAGGAAAATTCTGGATCTGCCAGTGAACTCTCATGCGCCACGGATTAACGCCATAGTGGTGACTTCCTTAGGCAATAAAGCTTAGAGGAGTATGTATGTATATATGTAGTATCCCAGGCTTCCTCCAATAGCGGGGAACTCGTTCATTAAACATAAATGACTTTATCTCGAGCTAAACATCGATTGTTAAGTACTAATTTATTGTACCGATTTCTGTATAACTGCGTTGTTTTCCTATAACCTGTGATTTCATGATCTAGATGATTAAATTTTAAAATACAATTCTAAATTTAATTGTTTAACACCAAACTTGATTTACTCAGTACCTTCTACAACTAACACATATTGATATTTTAAATTCGAAAAAGGGATTGTAACAAATTCCAATTGTCTTAATTAAAATAGGTAAAATTAATATGGGTACAAAACTTCAGTATTATTCAATAAAAAACACTTTGGAAAATCATTATCTACACAAAGCTTTATTTCTATTCTGCCCCGGTGCCAATATTTATTACAGATTACTCCAAGTCTTTCTATGTAAAGATAGATAAATGTATCTTTTTTACAATTATTTTAAACCATGCAAGGCCAATTTCATAATTTTTCAATTTGATAGTATCTAGACGTCATCTAATGTTATTTAGAGAGGTTGGCGGCTTGTTTCTTCGCTTTCACCAACTCCACCAACTCCTTGTATCGCTTCATGCAGTCTTTTTTCGTGCGGTTCGGAATACAGTCGGCAATTTTCTCCCATCGCTCGGGTGTGCTAACCGGGAATGTCTTTATAGCCTGTTCCAGCAACTCTTGCTCTGTTTTAGTCCACGTTCTGTCCTCTTTAGATTCCTTAATGACATCTCCGTTCATCTTCGGTTTACCGGTTCCGTTGACCAACTTCGGAGCGTCGTTCTTCGATATGCTGCTGTCGTCGACATTATTAACTATCTTTTTCTTCTCTTTCTCGAATTGATCGAACGCTTCCTCATTGGCGGCTTTCTTGAGACTACTCTTGGAGAAATCTGAGCTTTGCAAGTCTTTTGCTTTTTGGAGAACCTCTTTTGCATTGAAACGCCTGTCATCTGTGAATGTGCCATGTTGGTTTAAGAAATTAGCGACCACATCCCATCTTTGATTCGTGCCGGCGGGGAACAGATTAACGGCTTTAATAAGTAACTGTGTCAGCTCTGGTGTCCATTCCACTGCCGTTTTTATTGCAGCATTCTTTTTCGCTTTCTGTTCTTCCGTCTTTTTATTTTCAAATAACGCTCGACGTTCCGCCTCTACTTTCTCTTCAGATTCTTTTACAGTTTTCAAGAATGCACCTCTGCCATTCGCTTCCAGATCTTTCATAAAATCTTGTAGTTCTACAACTTTCATCATCTCGCATAATTTTTCGACGGCGGCCATATGTGATACAGTTTCGTCCTCATTCTGAGCATAGTAGTTTTTAGCTTTACAGAGGTCTCGGAGGGATTTTCGTTCCTTGCGGAGGTTTTTCTTCTGTTGCTCTCTCTCGGCTCTGGCGGCCTCCAGGCGTGCTCTCTCTGCTTCATCGGCTTTTTGCTTAGCAAGCTGTGCTTCTTTCATCAATCTCTCTTCTTCTGCTTTCTTTGCTTGAACAGCATCCTAGAATTGCAAAAATAACTATTTAGAGCTTGAAAGCATTGGTATAAATATATTATGATTCTACATTAATTTAGTTATGAGCTTTGATATGGATATTGGTGAACAAATAAGTTAATTGCAGATAAAAAATACCAATTCAAGAGTTCCTCTTTTACAGGAGTATGCCATGAAATACAAACAAAAAGTTTTGGTATTTCTGCCATAGTTAAATCACATTTAGAAAGATTTACCACATATAAATAACAATAACTCAATTTTTAAGATTTCAGGATAATAGATTGTGCGGCTGCCCACGAGCATCTGTAATAATCAACCCTAGATAGGATAAGCCCGCTCCAATTGAAGCTATGCATGCCTTACTACCCCCGATGACTAAATTGAATCTTCTCATATTCACGTATCTACCTCACCATAACCTTGAAACCAGAACAATACAGCGCTTAAAACTGCTAATATTAGGCAATAGGTGTGATGGTAGTGCTTCCTGAGTCAATCCACACACAGGGTTCTACTTGTTCCAAACATTTATTTATAGTCCTGCTTGGACTACAGTTGATTTTTGTAAACTAAAATGTTTTCATTAAATTAAAAATTCATCAATAGTTGTAACAACATTACATTAATTCGATATGAATTGATTGAAGAAATATAGATTCCTTTAGCAAGTTCATGTGCATGAATAGTAAATATATGAAATAATGGTATCAGCTAATTAATTTTATTGTGATGCCCCATCATAATAGTATATTTAGTTAAATGAAAGACATATTCGAACTTATTATTATACATGTTTCCAGGTGATTAAATAAAAAAATACACAATTAATGTTAATGTAGTGCCCGAACGATGCTTTGGCTTCGACCACTTTTGGCCAAAAAAACACTTTCGGGAGAACATTCGGCTTCAGAAGCCAGCAATATGGGCCAAAGTTTTCGTCGAAGCCAAATGTTCTAGCAATTACCTCAATTGAACAAACTATAACAAATACACTATACTGCAATGAAGATGGTAAAGCTGAAGATGAAGATGGTGAACTCCATTGTGGGCTTGCATCGCCAATTGTGTATGAAATTTACATTATTCAAACTGTTATCATTTTAGTAAATAAGCAAAGACATTTCAATCAGATCTAGAAATTATTTACATGTAATCAACATAGATGTTTATCTACAATGACAAAAATAGTTTAAATAAGAATCATAAAAAAGAAACAGCTTTAGCCAATTTAGAACCGAATCACTTATGGTTTTTGAACCTTCAGCTTCGGTTTCGGGCGAAGATTGTGGCCTTAGCCGAACAGTCGGCTTTGGCATAAAATCGACCTTCGGTCGGACACTATGTAAATGACATAAATAAGATCCTTAATTATATTAATTAAGGGTCTTATTTATGTCATTATATATCAGAAAATTATATTATGTAATTGTAAATTAATAGAGAAAATGGAGAGATTTTGGCCTAAAAATTTTTGATGTGAAGTATTTAATAACAATGAATAACAATGATGATTAAAGGGTTAAAATGTTTTTAAGATTTTCCTTCCTCCTATGATATATAGGGGCTCTGATAATAGAAAATATAAGTAATATCATTAATAATTATTACTGTCAATATGTGGAAAATATCAGATAAAATGATCACCTGTCTCGCACGCTTTGCAGCCAATTTCTTGTCCTTATCCTCCTGCTTGAATCGTTGTATTCTGGGATCATTAGCATAAGCCATGTCCACGAGGCTCCGTATCCTGGCCATCTCCTCCTTCTTCAGCTTGGCGCGTGCCACTTTGTTTTGCTTCTCGATCCATCTCCTCTCTTCCCTGTCTGCTCCCTTTTCTTTCTCCTCCTCATCCAAGTAAGAGAACTCTCTCCACGAGTCGAATTCATACCAGAACGCGTAAAACCTTTCCACAAGCTCTCGGGGACTATTTTCATCACCCAAAAGTGGTACATTTTTCTTTTCTGACCACCGAGCATTCAATTCAAAGTATTTACCAATCGCCTTGTAAAATCCTTCCTTCTTGATGTCGTTTGTAGTGGGTACGTTATCATCGAACAGGGGGTCGACAGAATCGAAGGATCTTCGGTTTTTAGGAGTGCCCAATATTTCGTATGCCTTCGTAATACATGTGAAATAGTCGTCGTCGCTCCGGATGTCCTCGCCTTGAGCCTTACGTTTGTCAGGGTGGTGTTTCAGCACCTTCTGGCGGTAGGCGCGCTTAATGTCATCGTCGGTGGCCTGGAACCTCAGATCTTTCATCCCGAGCACGGCGTAGTGGTCCTGTTGCTTCCAATCCTTCGGGTCTAGGCTACGCAGGTATTCGACATTGTCTTCAAAGACCACCTCCTCGGCTTTCTCCTTGGATTTTGACGTCAAAAGTAATGTGTTTTCCCCGTGGTACTTTATGTTGTAATACCGCAAAAACGCCGCTCCCGCACATTCCACTTTCCGTTTCACGAATGGCCATGGTATCGCCACAACTCGGCAGTCGTTTCCCGATTCACCTTCGGTCATTTTCTATTAGTTTTCGACAACAGTGCCTTCACTGACATAACCTCTAAACAAGGTAAACAGCAGTTTGACAACACACCACACAAATTTATTACTATTATGTACAATAATGTGCAATTGAAGTTAACTACAATAAATTAATGGCTATTCTATTAATCAGGATGAATACATTATTAATAATCAAAACGCGCCTTATAGACAATAGATACATCAAGAAAACGTCGTCGGCGAATGACAATGAGTGATCTGAAAAATTAAACTTCAATCTGTAGTGACAGCCCGAGAAGAATGAATGATTGACTTATACCATAGATCATGATGATTTGTGTTTAATGCATTAATCGCTTATATCGATTGATATAATTATAATACATCAATCGAAACTTTAAAAAAAGCAAAATTATTTTCATGTTTTCAAAAATTACCGCCAGTTCTTATATAATGTTTATACGCTTTTTTATTATTTCCTTTAACTTTTTAGGTAACAACAACTTGTTGAAACGGAAATTTACAACAATATTATTATAAAACTAATTATTTAATTTTAATACGTTATAAAGTACCAACCGTAGGAAACTAATAACTTATTACCAATGTAACGAGCAATATCAGCTGACTAGCCAAGTAAAAATTCAAAACAAACGTCAGTCAATTTCAGTAAGTGTCAAAACACATTAGGGATAGGTGGTTATATACAATT
Organism: Cecropterus lyciades; assembly: GCA_002930495.1. Classification (NCBI taxonomy): domain Eukaryota; kingdom Metazoa; phylum Arthropoda; class Insecta; order Lepidoptera; family Hesperiidae; genus Cecropterus; species Cecropterus lyciades. Next base: position 537,902 of record MOOZ01001174.1, read on the forward strand.
TATAACTATAACGTTGAGTAAAAACAATCGTTTCTAAATTGTACTATGGGTGACGATTTAGATTTTCTTTTTAAACCTATAGTTCTTATTACGGGATTTGGTCCTTTTATAAAACACCCGGTTAATGCAAGTTGGGAAGCGGTGAAGTTGATGAATAAGGAAGAACTGGAGAAGAAACACAACGTCGAGGTGGTGCTGCTGGAGATCCCCGTGACGTATGATAATGTGGACGAGTTCGTTCCTGCGCTTTGGGAAACACATACTCCAATTGTAAGAGAAAAACATAATAATTGTTATTATTTTATTTTTGTAGATAGTTTTATTTTAGTTAGTGTGCTGGAAAAAAAAATATGAAAACAGGTGGAATAAAAACAAGGTAGTATAGGAATTAAAGATTTAATTAATCTTATTGTAAAATATAATACAAAATAAATAGTAATGGGTGGCTATAGAACCTGCATTTTTTTATTCATATTTTACATTACATTTCATATAACTTTAAACAGAGGGCTTAATATTGCTAGATAAATACAGAATTACGCACAATTTATTTTGTTGTTACTTTTCAGCTAATGCTCCATGTTGGAGTATCAGGCATAGCCAAGGCGTTCACACTCGAAATGCAAGCCCACAAAAAGGGCTATCAGCGCCAGGATTACTTCGACAAGTGCCCCGCAAACCACACTTGCCCTGCGGATGGAGCGATCCGCCTCCACACCAAATTGAATGTAGAAAAGATATGCCAGGAGTACAATGAAGCAAAGGTGGCTGAAACAACAGCTGTAACGTCCAAGGATGCTGGCAGGCAAGTCAAAAATACTGTGTAAATCAAGAAAACTGTCAGACTCAGTAGGGTATGTATGTTTTTTTTTATTTGTTACTCCTGATTAATGCATTATTATTCAGGAGCCTGCCTGATAATCCTACTAATAGTGCTATCATTAGTAGGATCACACTCTCTTAGTTAAAGCTGAGCATGATTGTTTAAGAATGTAAAAAAATTTGGTCATAGGCTACCACAATCGAAGTTCCTGTAGTTTCTGTACCAGAATAGGGCAACAATATCCCTTGCCTGTATTAAGAGGTGACTAAGTGGGGATTTCTTGGGTTGCGGGCGGCAAGAGTGGAAGTTCGAGCCGTCGAAGCATGTGGCCGTTTGTGTTTCCGTTTGTGTTCTGTTGGAGATCCTGGAGACCGCCATGGACGCCAGGACTGAGGACAGCCACTGACGGGAGTAGGTTATAGTGTGGTAAAAATCCCACATAACCCGGCGTTGCACCCACGGTTCGGATAACCTTTAAGAATTTTTCCCCTTGTGACAAAATAAAGGCTAACACACTTGAACTGGTCATGCAACTTTAGGTAGGCTTGGAAGTTGGATAGGTGACTATTATGGGTGGGTTAAAGACCGATAGGTTGACCCATAACAGTCAAATTGTGTTCTGCCCAATCAATTGAAGCAAAAACGAAAACAGCGGCCCTTCAGGAGTGCCGTAGAAGTGGAATAATGCCAACATGCATGTCTCTATTTACGTACATACACAATGTATCTTTATACTTTCATAAAGAGGTGTCTGTAACGGTTAACAGTGTCGCCAGTTCAATGGATATTTCCCATCTCAAAAAATGCTCAACGCGCCTAAAAAAGTATTGATTTCAAAAATAAGGTTTCTATTATCTCCAATGATCTTGTAATAACCTATTACAGTTAGGTCATTGCGCCTTTAACAATAGAGCGATACAGGTGTCTACCTTTAACAAAATATATTGCAGCCTCTTACAAGATAACAGGAACGTGTATGCAATGGTGTATTGTTTAGCAAACATAATATGTATTTATTCAACTAATTGCGAATTTAAACATTATTGTGTAACGTTTGGTTTATCGTAAATTATGTCGCAATTATCACGTCAATAAGAAGTTATTGTTTTCGATAAACAGCGATAGTATGACTCGTGGCATAGCTAGGTAACTAAAGGCCCTGGGGCAAAAAAAATTTGGGCCCCAACTAAACTATCTGGTTTATCTTTATTCCGAATGCGTCAGAAATTTTCACTAGTTCAATTTAAAGTTTGTAAGCTAGAGCCCGAGGGCCCCGGGGCACTGCCCCGTTTAGCCGTCCGATAGCTATGCCACTGAGTATGACAATAGGCTTCCACTTATCCTTTAAACCAGAACAGCAGCTCTAATATATTACTTGAAGGCAGACATCATTATATTAAAATATTATTAGATTATTTAAAAATCAAGCATTTACAAACAGTTTTTTACATATTTATTAAATTTCATAGTGCATCAATGTTAACTTACTTCAATTTACAATAACAACAGTGGTACGCGCTGTTGTGTTCTGGTCTGAAGGGTGTGGTAAGGGAAACATACTTTTCCGACGCATTCAAAATTAGTCCTCAGCGGTAGCAACGCACTTTGATCTTACCTATGGTTACGTACTATAAAATATATACATAAGTATATATATATATACACATACATACAAAATTCACACTTTACTATAAATTACAGGTACCTCTGCGAGTACATCTACTACACGTCTCTGAGTACGGACAACACGAGGACCTTGTTCGTGCACGTGCCCGACACAGACGTGTACCCGTCGGAGCGCGCCGCGAGGGGCCTCGAGCACATCGTGGAGCTCTGCCTCCGACAGATACGGGAGATGGATGCTAGTAAAGACGTCGCGAACAAGATGGAAAATATTAAGATTGACGAGAACAAGATATAGGCTGACTTTTGCCTCTGCGATAACATTGATGCTTCATATTTTTTTATAATATGGAAATAGCGGAAAAAAATGTAGTCTTCTTGCTGCCCATGGACAACTCTAATCAATTCCATATGAGATTAAAGTATTATTTGAGGTATATACACAGATGCGTTGCGATCCCAGAGGACTAAGTTGGTATGTCTTCCTTACCACACCCTTTAGATCAGAACACAGCAACGTTAAACAATTCTTTTATAAGGCAGAAATAGATTAGACGTTGGTGCCTTTAGAGTCGATCCACTTAGGGTTCGACGACCTTAAAATTATACCTATATTACATTTTGAAATATTACATTCCATATAATAGTCAAACTGATATGTCCCATTGATTAGATAAATGTTTTTGAATGATATGTAAACAAATACATCTAATTCTCTTCGAAGATAAGATAGCCTCGCGGAACATCGCATTGAAGCACTAATACGCCTTGTTTTTTTTGTGTTGTTCTGACTAGTTGTTATTATTTTTCAGTCTTTGCGGCACTAAAATACGTTTGATGGCAATTGAATTTTTCTGCAGGCAAATTATATAATAATAATAGTTATTATTATAGCCAATATTATTTACTAAACATTTTTACACGATTATGATTTGAATCTGTAACATAATTCGTATTTATTTATTTAATAGGTCACCAACATGCTGATCACTAATACATTTTATTGTAATGGTACATTTACTTGCCATATGAGTGCCAGCACAATTACAGGCGACGACAACATGCAAAACATCAACATTATCAATGTCAAAAATTAAAAATGATTAAGAAATAATATAAAAAGTGATAGCCGACAATTGAGAAAAAAATAACATTAAAACTATTTACTGAGAGAAGTGAATCACATTAAATTATGAATTGAATAAATTATGATAATTGCATTCATTGGTATGTCAAATTGGATATTACTGTGAATTATTGTATTTTAAAATAAAAAATAAAATAGGGGATGCAAATACATATATGTATAAAACAGTAGAAAGTACTTAATTGAGATATATTTTACAAAGAGGATAGAATGTCTTTTTTAACTATTTTAATGTGGTCGAAGAAGATGTCTAATTTTTTGACTTTTGAAGTAGAGTTCAAAAGTATTATCATTCGGTTTAATGGAGCATTTTTGCCTAAATTAGATGTCCATCTCAATTTGGATAACAAATTAAACCTTGTGATTCTAGGTGTTTTTAGAGGTATAACAAACTTTACTGTTGATAACAACTCTGGGATATCTAGAGAGCCGTTTACGAGCTTATAGAGGAATACAATATCTAGCATGCGTCTTCTATCTGCTAAAGAATTCATGTTAAAATGATTTAGTCTATCTTTGTAGCAAAATTATTTTATTCGCCAAGTTATATGAATACGTAAGATGCCACAAGAAACGTTTCTGGACGCTCTCTAATCTCTGGACATACACATCGTAATAAGGATTGCAGGAAACGCTGCAGTATTCCAAACCACTCCGCACAATTTTTTTTAGCACATTTAAAATCCTTGCAATTACGTAGTACAAAAGCAAGATTCTTAAATGCCTTCGCACATATATTGTCAATGTGACGATTCAGTTGAAGCTTGCTATCAAGTAGGACGCCGAGATCATTAACCGTATTGACGTTAGCTAGTGCAGTATTATTTATGTTATATATATTATTAAACCCTATTTTTTTGCGAGTGTAACGTATGGAAAAACACTTTGAGACATTTAAACTCATGCCATTGTTTTCGCACCATGCTACTAAACGATTTAGGTCATCTTGTAACAACGCAGCTTCTACCTGGGAGTTAACTGCCCTAAAGAATTTAAGGTCGTCAGCAAATAAGTAGTATTTGGACTGGGCGAAGCAGTTGCCAATGTCGTTAATAAATATATTAAAGAGTAAGGGACCCAGATGCGAGCCTTGGGGGACACCAGAATGTGCTGTAAATGGCCTGGATGAATAACCGTTCATCACGACCACAGATTCCCTATGCGATAAATACGATTTGCACCAACTCAGAAGGGGTTCAGCAATCCCATGGATTGAAAGCTTATAAAGTAGGATTTTATGATTTACTTGATAAATTAGTATCCATAGATTTTTTGTTCCAGAGGCTTAAAAGTAAAATATGTATGTATTTATAAATTATAAGAGAGAATTCTGAAAACTAACACCATGAAGTGAGCTAAATGTCGCAAGTTTTACAGGGCTACTAACGATGTCGAAAACTTCGTCGATTTTGTGGTTGCCGTCTGCCCGTAAGCATTGTCAAAAAATATTGGCCAGATTCTATACGCACATTATAAGCATGGTCTGCTAACCATGCTTATAATAATGGTCCTCATTAACAAATTGAAGAAACAGAGTTCCTGTCTCAATAAAACAATTTATAAAACCATAAAAGGGCTGTCTGCGCCATGCCCTTTTATTCTTCAATGTATCTCAGAACTCAGCAGCGTTCAGCTGATTGTGCAGTTTGGACAACGCCATCTTGTATGCCTTGAGTGAACTATTTATTATGGTAGCGAAGTAAATACCAGCGCATCACAGATGCCGTTGTACACCAATTATTTGAATGTATTTATCGTGTAATCGTATCGTAATAAAACGATTTTTGTTTATTATTTTCGTCAACCTGTAAATTACGTAAGTACCTTATGTATATATTATGTTTAAGTTGTATAGCTACATATAAATTCTTGTAAATAAACATTTATAAAGTATGTGTAATAAATAAAGATTTGTTTACTTTTTCAATAGTTTTCCCTGCTATATTTGTTTCAAATCAGGGTGGTTAAACTATCAAAAATAATAAAAGAAATTAACATGTTTGACTTAAATTTTGAATAGTTTAAAAATAAACTATACCTTCCTTGGTACGGCACTAGCGGTCCACAATTGATGACTTTGGCGTGTTGGACATAGTATTTGCTTGGTTAAAAAACCATGTTTTATAGTTGAGTATTTCTCAGTTCCTATAGCTCGAAGGACCTTGCTTTTATACTCATATATTGCAAGGATATTCTATATTGCAGA
>MOOZ01001174.1:566032-613004 GCA_002930495.1 Cecropterus lyciades
CAGACCAGAATACAGCAGCGCATAACACTGCTGTTATTAGGCAGAAATAGGTGTGGCGGTGGTGCTTCCGGAGTCGAACCACAAAGAGTTCTACCACCTTGAGATATTTTTCTTTAGTAGATATTATGATGGTTATTAGCGATCATATGAGTCAATATTTTTTATAAGTTACATACTACAACAAGCAAATGAGCGTGCAGTCCACCTTATGGTAAGTAGTCACTGCCTGCCATGTACCATATGGACAAGTAAATACCTACTACAGAACCGAAATTTTGTCAGAAGTCAATAACTTATGTGTGGCTATTGAATACTAATAAGACTCATATAAACGTGACCTGGCAACCTTATCCTTACACCGAAATGCAACACCGTTTTTATGCTAGAAGGTGGTAGAACTCTTTGTGGTTCGACTCCGGAAGCACCACCGCCACACCTATTTCTGCCTAATAACAGCAGTGTTATGCGCTGTTGTGTTCTGGTCTGAAGGGTGTGGTAAGGGAGACACACTTTTCCGAGGCATTCCATCTCAGTCTACTCTAGCAATGCTTCTGTGGTGTGTGTAACCTTAGGTGAGACTTTAAGCTTATCTAGGGTTGATTGCAGATGTCCATGGGCGGCAGTAGCCACTTACCATCAGGTGGACTGCATGCTTGTTTGGTACTCTCATAAATAAAAAAAATGCTAATCAGGGATGTTGCGAATATCTCCAAATCTATGTGGAGCTTCCGCATAGATTTGGACATCTGCATTTGCATCCGTGCATAATCAATGCGAATGTTCAGGCGGATGCGAATGTTACACAAGTTGCGACGAATTGTTTCTTGTAAAAAAATGTGGATTACTTAAAGCATATAAAGTTATTTTGAGTCTTATTGTGGTACAGTGATTGTTGTGTGTAAATAATTATTTATTGGGAAATATTTATATTAATCTTAGCTCAGCTTATTAAATTTAAATCACCAATTTAATGTCATTATGTTATTGCTCTTATTTTTAACTTTATTTACTAATATGAAAATTAGTAAGTGAATTAAAAAAATAGTAGCATTAAACTTCATAGTAATGTTCACGAACAAAAATGGTAATAATTACATTAGCATTGTTTTAATGTACATGTAATTCATGTACAATATTCATATAAGATCTTAAACATCCTCATCCACGTCCGAATTCACATCCGGGAGTGTGAAAAAATCGGCATCCGCAACATCCCTACTAGCAATAGGTATGGTGGCGGTACCTTTTCAGTCTAATCGTACTCGTTCTACTGATAGACATGTAATCCGTGATGTTAAATGCTAAAGTACACGAGTTCTAAACAAATCACAGAGTTTCCACGCTCGTGGTCTCATCTGAAACGCTTTGTCCGCAGCAACATATCGACAGAGCAGATGCTGTACACGGAGTCGGACCTGGAGGGCTCGATGGACCGCATCGAGACGATCAACTTCCACGAGGAGCGCGACGTGCGCGGCGTGCGCTTCTGGGCGTACAACGCCGGACACGTGCTCGGCGCCGCCATGTTCATGATTGAGATCGCTGGGGTCAAGGTACGTGTACTGATGCAGGTGATGCATGCAGCAATCAAGCCTGGCGCCTTCGTGTAACAAATCTGGCGCCCCCTCTATATGTAACGGCTCTCGGCGCCCCCTAATACCTGACGCCCGGGAACATCGCACCAGGCACACCCTACACTATGAGTAAAGCCACCTCTGTACCGATGAGTAGTGGGATAGGAGAAATTACTTAATATAAAAGTTGTAGACGAGGTTTCTGTCCACTTAATATTAATGTGAATTAATTTTCCGTAATACAGATATTGTATACGGGTGATTTCTCCAGACAAGAAGACAGGCACTTGATGGCAGCTGAGATACCCACCGTTCATCCTGACGTACTTATCACGGTAAGTATTACATCCACAGGTACTGGTCATGGTAAAAAGCAATATAAGATATGACATGAAGGCTGCTTGAAGTTAGAATTATTAATATTACTGTGATGGTTAATATGCTTCCCAAAGTATAAGCGATGTTCGCCTATTTTTAAAATTTTTGACTGACTTCAAAAAGGAGGAGGTTATTAATTTGGTTGTTTTATTTATTTTTTATGCATGTACACCGATTACTCCGCTAACTGTGGACCGTATGATGCGCTTTTCATTTTCTTCATATGAAATAAATGATCGTTAAAGACTAAGGAATAAAGAAAATGGGTTTAAGAACAGAAAAACACGCTTTTGTAGCTAGCTGAATTAAACAGCAGAAAATGAATAATAGTAAAAAATTGAAACACGCACAATAAAAAATCGAAAATAATTAATTACCCATCTTGCACCTCACGCATTTTTACGATAGATATTTCCTTTCTCATCACTTAATTTTTTTAACTTATGAAAAACTAGCTGAAGTGAAGTGCCGTGTTTCGTTACGTGTTAAAAAAATAGGTTTTACTTGCTAACCGCTGAAGGTACACACTGGTAAAAAGTGATAATGCGCTTCCGGATGGAAAAGTTAACGTCGTATATGCCATCTAAAGTTTGCTATTTTTAGTGTTCTCCTTTTTTATTTAGAATAAAAATATGAAGGTCTGAAACCAAATGGGGTAGCCAAATAATCGAAACCAAAAGTAGCCTATACACTGACCAGTTAAATAAGCAAAATTCAAAATTAGAATAATGCAAAATTTCATGTGAATCGTGCCAGTGGGTCTTGCGTGATTGATAACACACGGACACGCACCATCTCATTTTTACATATTAGTATAGATAGTTTTTAGATTTTTAGTTCATTTACAAAAACGTGTTTTTTAGTTTGTTTCAATGTTACTTTTTTAAGTTAATAATTACACTTCAATAGGTACCTAGTTCTGATTAACTCGCGCAATTCTCGGTACGAGATGCGAACGGGTCGCACCTGCAACGAACGAGACTGCCGCCAAGCCATAGACAATTGGCTTAAAAAAAATTTCGTCGCTGTATATTCAAAGATATTATAATGTTTACGTGTTTCGGTTTCGGCCGAAACTGAGAGCCGGGCCGAACGTTCGGTTTCGGCTGAAAAACCAGTTTCGGTCGGACACTAATATATATATATATACCATTGAAGAATATCTGCGTGACACTAACCAAATTGTTTAATAAATTCGATTCTTATTGCATGCTAATAGTTACATTTTAACGTTTAAGCTTAAAATACGTATTTCTGCGTTCTTTTCTAAGTAATTATTATCTTGACGTTATTTTGTTATGACAAAAAATTGTAATTGTAATTTATCTAATATATAATTTAGTGGAATAAAAATTGTAATTTTTGTACATTATTTTACAAAAATATTTGATACAATCAACATAAATCTTTAGAACAGTGTAAATTGTTAAAATTTTCACTATAAACCAATTTGGAACTAAGTATCTTTCGGTTTTTAAACCTTCGCCTTCGGCCGAACGTTGTGACGATAGCCGAATAATCGGCTTCGGCCAAAAATTTACCTTCGGTCGGGCACTGATCAGCAGTTTCCATTGCAAAAAATCACGACATAGCATCGTATCGTGCAGCGATTTCGTGTTGTAGAAATCTACGAACGTCGTAGGAAGTCACGACGTACTGTCGAGCCGTGGCAAGTAGCCGCAACATTACGCGTGGCGGTACCGTACCGTATACTGTATACAATTTACGGTGCAACATGTGTTTTTTTCATCGGTTAGGAATCTACTTACGGCACCCACATCCACGAGAAGCGCGAGGAGCGGGAGAGCCGTTTCACGGGGCTGGTGAGCGACATCGTGACGCGCGGGGGCCGCTGCCTCATCCCCGTGTTTGCGCTGGGCCGCGCGCAGGAGCTGCTGCTCATACTGGGTGAGTCGGGGGCCGGTCGGTACAGCCGCGAGAGCCGCTTCACGGGGCTGGTGAGCGACATCGTGACAGAGTAGATGTAGAATAGCGAGGAATCCGTGTTAAATATTTTGACACCCCTTCATATCCCTCGATGTTGGTTAACGTGTTCGCGACACTTCTTTACCAACCTGGCCATAAAATAACGGGGTTGAGCGACTGCACTGGTCGAAAATTGCCTTTTGAATTAGAGAAAAAAACAAATGTATTTTAATATTGTTGTTATATAGCTCCCATAAGTATTTGTAGAATGTCCTATGGCCATTGTATAAAATTATTCCAAAGAAATTGTAACCCAAGATCACTCTCTACGTTTAAGCTGAAAAAACACCAAAGCCGTAGTATATTTGGATTACAATATTTATTGACACAAGTCATATATATAACCATTTCGTTCACCAAGAGTTGTATAATACCACCGGTATAATATGACCTGTAGTTCCTAAAGCCTTCTTCCCCAGACGAGTACTGGTCGCTGCACCCAGAGCTGCAAGACATCCCGATCTACTACGCGTCGTCGCTGGCCAAGAAGTGCATGGCGGTGTACCAAACCTACGTGAACGCCATGAACGACCGCATCCGGAGGCAGATAGCTGTCAACAATCCCTTCGTGTTCCGTCATATATCTAACTTGAAGGTAAGTGAACGAGATTGGTAACGTATGATCATTGAACTATTTTGTGCCACTGTATGGAAGGGTGTTATATTTTATTAAAAAAATGTTTTTCATTGAAGAAGGTAGGGGTATGGGTAAACCTGATAGTAAGTGGAATGTTTGTCACCCGTGGAGACTCGTAATCAATTCCACATGTGTATAAAGTATACTTCAGCTCATATACAGATGTTACAGGGATAATAATTTGGAATGCATCTCGTGGAGTGTCTCGTTCTTGAAATCAGATTACAGCAAATAGACACCGCTGTTATAAGTCAGAAATATGAGTGGCTGTGTTGTCCTTGGAGATGTACTTAGGGGTTTATCTAACCTTAAAGGTGATTTATGAAGGATTTAGGTTTTAGTCCCCTACACATGGTCTAGTTGGTAAACTTTATTTTAATGAGAACGAAACGTAAAATTATAGTCTGTAAATTTTCTCATGATGTTTTTCTTTATTGTCAGAGCAAGCGGTATTTAATATGTATGAAAGAAAAAAAAATATTTATATTTTTGGTTAATATTAAATTACATAAATAAATTACTTTTCCTTAATAGCATTCTCTTCGCCGATTTCAAACACATCGATCTCGGGTTTAACCTTATCATATAGATGCGGGAAAGCACCTTCCGCTTTGTATTTCTTTCTTACAACTTCATACAAGGATAAATCAAACATATCTGCGAATTCGTCTTTAGTCATAAAGATATCCGCGTATAAGAAGGAGTACCCGCCAACTTCTCTGGTAAACTTCTCCATCTTCCTCATTGCGTCCACTGGGTTGTATGATTTCTTCTCCTTAACTTTGCCGGGTACACCATAAACTCCTAAATCGTTGTACATCGCGTAATTTGTCCCCGGGACCAGATACTTTGAGTTTGGTCTCTTAAGTTGCCCCGAGGACGGACCGTGGTCGATTATCTTGCAAGGATAGACTAATAATGGGAACTTTTCGAAAAGAACGCTGGCAATCTCGATTTGCTTTTCCAGCTCTTGAATTGGGAGAACGATGTCCTGGAAAACCTGTTTGGTGAATGTGTACGCTCTAACTCCAGGGGTTGTTGTGAACTTCAAGAATGCTGGTTTGGGTGGCAGAAGCCAACCGAATAGTATTCTGAACCAGGGATCGTTGCCGAAGGAGATCATATCTTCGACCACCCAGAAGATAGGTCTATTGTGACGAAGCAGATAATCTCTTAGCGGAATGAGTTCGACTGTTTCTCCTTTACGAAGGAACGATTCCACGTGTTTATAGAACCAAGGTTTATACCATCGTGAACAGTAATTCACAGTGATTTTGGGATCATAATCAGAATAATCTCCAGTCATGATAACAGCCTCATCTTTGCTAAAGATTGTGCCCTCGATATAGTCCGGGAAGACTGTTGGTTCTGCGACATTTGCTCCTGATAAGTCTCTGATCGCATCGCAGTAGCTCTTCTGTCCTTTGACCGGGGTATACTTCAGTTTGATGTACGGTTTGATTTTGACAATCTTCAACGTCAAGGCGACCAAGAAGCCCAGGCTACCATGGCACCAGGGCAAGGTTTTGTATAAATCGGAGTACTCGTTGTCAGCGGTCGCGGTCACTAAGGAACCGTCTCCCAATACCACTTCGTAGCTGGTGATCGTTTCATGGTACAAGCCGGCTTTGTGCGAATGTGTCGACATGCCTGTCCCGAAGGCGAGACCTAGAAATATGAAGAAATGTTGTACAAGTCACATTTGACACAAATATGTGGACATTATGGATACAAAGAGGAAGCTGGATGCTGATGACAGCAGAAGATGTTACTCATCTGCGGATTTTACTTCTTAAAACGTCTTCCAAGGTATTTATAGAAAATCAGATTGATCAAGACATTGTATGCTACTGTGTTAATTAACTTATTTGATAAGAAGCAGAGTTTAATCACAGTTGAACAGAAAAAAATCACACAACACACGTTAAGTATTTTATAAGCAAGTAATATAAGAAAAAAGTATATAATGCGTAAATAAAAAGCTTGGAAATACCTAAATGGTTCTCCTTCATTATTTTAACATATTACTCATTAAATAACCCCATAATTTCACACTGTAATACTGGAAACTGGCAAAGGATATATTTATCGGAGGCGTTCCAACTTAGTTACCGGGGAGAGGAATGCATCTGTTACTAACTTCGGTAAGACTATTTTATCTGAGGGTTTTTAATGAATGCACATGGGCGGCAATGGCTACTTTCCACCAGATAGACTGCATGCTCACTTGCTACGTCATTATTATAAATACTTACCTCCCAGAGTAGCATCCACAAGTTCAATGGTCACAGCCAACGAGTACCCCTTCGGTATGAGGTACTCGGTGATATCTCCGATGGTGACCATGGGCTCCACCCTAACCGTCATGGCCTTTTCATCCAGCTCCAGAATGTCGTATAGGGGAATGGGCACCTGGTGATGCAGGTGCTTCTGGAAGAACGTGGTGGATAACGAGAGCCAGTTGGGACGCGATGTGCAGAGCAGGCGACGGTCTATATGTGGTAGCTTGTTCCATTCTTGGACCTGGAACGGAGAGATGTTGCGTTTATTTTCAGTGTATTTAAAATGACAATTTAGAAAAATATTCGTAAGTTATCTAATTATCTATGTAGTTTGACGAAAATTAATGTTGAAATGTGTTTTGGATGGAATAGATGCATTCAAAAAACCTGCATGAAGTGCGCCTTTTCACTCGACTGCGTCAGAAGAAGGATAATGTTTATCAAGTGTATGTCTAAATTTTTTGACTCACTCGGTAGCCCAATCGGCTTGACGGATTTTAACATGTGAGGTGTTGTTTTAATTGAGTAATATAAGCTACATCTATAACTTTCAACTATGGCATTTATTAATAGAAAAATGAGGCGAAAAAGCTAGTAAATAATCATCGTGTGTATTTATGTATAAACTCTTAAAAACCAATAAATTTAAATAAAACTTGCAAAACACTTTATTGAAAAGTTTATAACGAGCCTTATAATAATGACAACTGTTTTGTAACTTATATATTACAAGATTGATTCTCCTTCCATAAATGCCGGCAGCATAGGTTGCTCTGTTAATTGGTATGATATATTGTGCTATGGTATACATATGCGAGGTGCAGTCGGAAGTACCGCCTCATCAGCTTACCCTAGCCTGTATCTCCCTGACGGCGCTCTGGTGTCTGTTGGGGTCGCTGGAGAGCCTCCTCAGCGCGGCTCGGAGTCGCAGCAGCAATGTGAACAGGAAGCTCGCCGGCAAGCAGAACGCGCATACCACAAACTCACGGTTGTCTTCTAGCCACCGAATCAAACGGTCTTTTATAAATGCTGGCAGCATTGTTACTCTGTTGATGCGAATTAATTTTTGTTTCAATTATAGCAAATGCACGAGGATGTATACATATAATAAAGATTTACAAGAAAGAGAAGAGGATGTTCACATAAGATAAAGAAAAATTAAAGACCATCGTGTCTACTTCTTATATATTTGCAAAAAGGTAGTTCATAGGACTGAGAATAAGTAATAATACACATCCCTATAATTTTTAAAAAGTTTCTTTTTTTTAAATTGCTTACAAACCGAAATTGCTAAATTTAATTTAAAGGATTAAAGTATATTTATAGTCTCATGTTAGATTCACTTAAATATGTGTATATTTTACTAACAATATTTCGGTAAATAATTTTACTCGACTATATTTTAGTTCCAATCATAGAGTATTGATTATCTATTATTTACTTTCCTTCTTTTCAAATATTATCAAAGAAATTCAATGTATTCATAATGTATACTTAGGCTGCATATAGAAATAAAAATAATACATAACCTCAATCACTTCCACCTATGAAAAAAGTCTTCTACTGAATACTCATATTCAGATAGTTCGCACTATCTAAATATGAATATTCACATTTGTGAGTAATTAATTGATTAATATTTATAAAGAACGATAAGAAAATAGATATAGATGTGTTATCACACAGCTGCTATGCCGGTACTATTTATCACTTTTCAAGAAAATAAAATTGCACATAAATCTCAAAAAGTAATAAAAAAAAAACGAACAAAACCATTCACATTTTCAAAATTTAGAAGTTCTATCAATAAACAAAAATAATTTTGATACTCCGAAAATAAAATGATTACAATCTATACCTGTTTCGTTTCATATAAAAAGGTCAATACGAACATTATAAGTAAAAAAGTTTTTTTATAGTATACATATAATTCATATTAACTACACAAACAGTACCCTAATAAATATAATATAACACGAATGGCGTAAAAAATATTTTTATTTATTAAACTTATTTTTAATGTTTTTAGATATTATCATTCACTCATTGTAAAGGAACGTTGTCGAATTTTTAACAAGGTCATTCAAATGAGTCAATGAAACTTACCTCAAATTTAAATATGTTTGCCTGAAATGAACTTTACTGTTCTCATTTTATAAAACATTCTACTACTGGATACGTCAAATCTTATGTTACTATGTCGTTTTATCATTGTCTAGATCATAATCAATTTTAATTATAGTTTGTCTGCGAAATCACGTAATAGAAAATTATAATGTTTATTATAGAATTCCTGCATACTTTTACATACATAATAAGATTAATATACCATGAAACTTGACAATATAATTAATCTAATGGAGATTGGCAAAATTGTTTAAATTTTTTTTAAATACAAGATGTAAATACTTTTTAAATTTGATATTTTAAATCCAAAAAAAAAAATAGTTTTTTCTTGAGTATTTAAAATAAAAATTGCAAGGTGTAATGTGTAAAATTGCAATATGTAATATGACAATACTCTTTCAAAAACAAAATAGCGGTGATTGAGTTTGAGATGCCACGACCAATCAGTTGCATACAATAGGCAGCCAACGAGACTGTCGAACTACACCAGTGTAAACACGGTTTTTTATACGGTGTCGTTTGATGCCTGAATTTGCACTCAAAAGTCGACCATCGACTATTTGAGCGGCTTCGGTACGAGAAGGTCGATCGAACTTCCGTGATGGCGGTAGTCGGCAGCGGTCTTGACAAGTTGAAGATGCTCACCGCGGATGGCAGTCATCTTTATGTAAACAGGCGGAATACTGTTTGATGTAAACGAACCCTTATAAATAAATAAAAATAAAACACTTTATTTACTGACAGGTTATTAATATTATTTCATTTATATATTATAATTAAATTGTGTGCATTGTTATCAACATATACTTGTTAATTAACTTTATTTATTTTTATATGATACTGCTACCTATTTGTATATGCCACGGACCTTATACAAAAAGTATAATATCTCTTTCAGGGTATAGATCACTTCGACGACATAGGCCCGTGCGTGATCATGGCATCTCCAGGTATGATGCAGTCTGGGCTGTCGCGCGAGCTCTTCGAGTCCTGGTGCACGGACCCCAAGAACGGCGTCATTATTGCTGGTTAGTGTTATCATATCAATCCTCATTATTTTATTTCATTTTTTTGTAATGTACATTTAGCTAACGAGAATGCAGTTGACAATATTTGTTATACCTTAGGACTGAGTTGGAACCAGAATACAACGACGCTCAACACTGATGTTATTAGTCAGAAATAGTCGTTGACCGGCGTGCCTTCGGAGTTGCGCTACTATAGGTTCTACCACAAAGAAACTGCTACGAGTCCTAATATTTTGGCTTATCACTATATAAACCATGTAATTTCCAGGTTATTGCGTCGAAGGCACATTGGCTAAGACGATCTTGTCGGAGCCAGAGGAGATCACGTCAATGTCTGGCCAGAAGCTGCCACTCAAGATGTCCGTGGACTACATATCGTTCTCAGCGCATACGGATTACCAGCAAACATCAGAATTTATAAACATATTGAAACCTCCCCATGTGGTATGTTTTTAATTCTTGAACTTTGAAATATGTAATTTTAGAATATTTGCATAAATTGTTTAACCAGGATAAATTTGTTGTTCCACAGAGAATTGTATTCTTAAATTGAGTTACATGAATATTTTATATACAACTCACGTGGTGGAACGGTCACCATACCGGTCTGATATGCAGTGGGTTCCGGGTTCGATCCCCGGCCAGATAGACATTTGAATTGTCTGAACTGTGTATTCGTCTTTGTGTGTCCATGGCACCCACGATAAAGGAGAAAATCCTACTGTGAGGCTATGAGTGTAGAAAGCTTTTATTAATTATATCTAAACAGGAATACAAAATATTTGTGGATTATAGTATGGAGACTAATTTATTTATTTATTAATTTAAAGACACTTTATATTTTATAATAAATAAATTCACTTCCATATGTCCGCATAGAGTCCTCAATTACCGGGGGAGTAGTGTTTAAGAGCCCCACGTCATAGCGCTTCGGGAATACCTTAGGAGGATGTTCACTCCATATGTTGCGCGTCCGTGGCGAAAACGGGCATAAAACCGAACCGTGGAGGACCTCCATGGGTTGAATTAAAAGGTACCGTTAGATGGTCCCTCGGCTGAGTGTGAGTGTGCTTGCAGGTGCTGGTGCACGGCGAGCAGAACGAGATGTCCCGGCTGAAGGCGGCGCTGCAGCGCGAGCACCGCTCGCGGCTGGCCGTGCACACGCCGCGCAACACGCAGCCGCTCGCGCTCACCTTCCGCGGGGACAAGACCGCCAAGGTAACGTCCACGGCACGAATGCTGCGAGGACAGGACGTGGATGATTCGAGGAGAGGACGTGAATGGTTCGAGGACAGGACATTAATGATTTGAGGACAGGACTGGTTCGAATCATTCCTGTCCTCGAATGAGTGTGGTGGAATTTGCTGAATCATTCGATTCAGCAGGAATGATTTGAATGGTTCTGAAGGAGTAGGATAGAAATGTCAGATTATGATAAAATCTTCTTCGTCGTTGCGCTATTGATAGAGCTGTCATGGTCATCATGTTGTTCTTTTCCCTCCTTGGGTAATCGATGTAGAGTGCCTTACAATGTCTCGTATGATAAACTGTCTTTTTACAAACTTGTCGTTCAAATTCGTCTTGTGGCAAACAAGCATGCCGGCCAACTGTCGCTAAGTATTCACTACCGCATATGAACATCTGTAACTAATTTCATATAGAACAAAGGTTTTACCTAATACCAATAATAGATGCGTTACAACTCCTAAGGACTCTATTGATACTTCTCGAATAAGTATCTCTCTCTTACTCTATCAAACCAGAACCCGGAAGCGCTTAATACTGTTCCTATAAGACATACATTCGTAATATGGAAAGTTGCAGGCGAGCATCGCGCGCTTCGTACAAATTGCTCTCTACAAGTCTTTTGTAACGGTAAAGTATCTGGCTTGCAGGTATAATTACAGCAGATTTTCATTTTATTCCAATTAGATATTGAAAAATTGGTAGTAAATCGTACAATCTGGCTGGAAGTACCAGTGTTGAATGATTCTAACCTTGAGTATTCGATTTTTTTACTGTATCCTTTAACGGTTTGCAGGTAATGGGTTCTCTCGCGGTCGAGCCACCGGAGCCGGGCAAGGAGCTCCAGGGTATCCTTGTGAAGAGAAACTTCAACTACCACATATTGGCTCCGTCTGATTTACATAGTGAGTAACATAATTTTATTTTTGTATTTCTGCAGGGTAGTTGATGACACCAGGGACTAATCGCAGGAAGGCGTTCAGTATTCGATTCTGGATTATAGAATTATGTATTACAGTATACAATTGGTGAATAGTGAAGTGATTGCCAATGCCTGATCTTATGACAATATAAGTAAATCTTGTTATAACAAATGCAGAGTTCGGTAAATAGCTCATTTACACTATGTTGTCCATATGTGGTGGATTCGTTACCACATTATCGTTGCGTTTTTCTGTAATTTAAAACTATTTTTGTTATTTTTATTTGTGTGTTTTTTAATTATTTAATTGCTTGTGCGCATAAATTACCATGCCAGCTTCAATATGTCCTTCGTTTACCCTGGCACACAGTATAGACCCCGTTGGTACCATATGGAATTTGGTAATGGATCCATGATATAATTATATAAGCTTGTCGAATGAGCTCGTACATTTTAAATAATATTGTTGCGACTTGCGTTCTATTGTAAACTCAATCGTCCATCGAAGTTGGTTCAATCATCGATGGATTAGCAATTGCTATTATTTACTGGGATCCATGTATTAAGTTGTTCCATTGACAACAGTTCAATCATTAATCGATATTCTATGGTCTCTATTTAGACCGGTATCAGTCTAACACTCGAAGTTTCCACGCTACTTGGTTGACGTGAACCGACCGGCATCGATCGATTATCGGTTTATTGATGTGAATACATCCTAACGTTTATTTTAGTAGTACCCAATAAGTAAACAAACGAATGAATGAGAGAATGAATTGTAGATGGAGTATAGTTAGACTGGGGAGTTAATACTGCTTCATCTGTTTCTAGCGTGAAGCTGTTCTTGCGTTTCAGTGGAAGAGTGTTGTTGCCGGTACACATATAAATGAGGCTACCATATTAAACGTGGGACGTAGCATCTGTGATTGTTTTCAGATAGAAGCACTGTTCTAAACAAAATTAATTACAGATGTTCATGGTCGACATTTCACCATTTACTATTAGGTGGACTGCACGCGTATTATATCAATATATATATATATATTGATATATATAGATCTACAGAACAGGAAGTAAATATATAGCATAATGAAAATAACGCCATTTACGAATAGTAACCCGCACTAAGTCGAAGTAACACCGCAGCCCGCTTAGTTTTGTTCGATACTTAATAGATAGTAGTCTAAATGAATGAATGAAGAAGAGAATGAATGAGTTAAGCGTATGAACATTTTAATAATATGAGCGCGTGCGTCGTGGCGCAGAGTACACGGAGCTGACGCAGTCGGAGGTGACGCAGCGGCAGTCGATCCACTACGCGGGCGCGCCGGCGCTGCTGCGGCACGCCGTGCTGCGCCTGGCCGGCACCGCCGAGTTCCTCAGCGAGACGCGCTGGCGGCTCTACGGCTGCGTGCACCTCGCGCTCGACCCGCCCATCGTCACGCTCGAGGTACCTGCACGTGCACGTTAGGGGTGTGCGACTAATTCAAACTTACGAATTATTCCTTCCGAATCGAATATTAATATTCGTTCGAATCGAATATTACTTATATTTATTCATACACCCCTAGTGCACATATTTGGACTCTCACGTCCATGCACACACTCGCTAACACATACATAGCCACCCTTATGTATAGCGTAAAACAGTTCATGAATTTCATTGCAAACTACCGAATACAAGGCGACCATCTTGTTTCTCAAGATGCGTTGCTAAACGCATCTGGAATTTATTTCGGGTAGAACTTTTATGTGAAATTGGTTACATACGTCACTAGATGGCAGTGACCACTTACCATCAAGTGGACTGTATGCTGCTTTTCTTTTGCAATTTTATACAAAAAAGTTTTGATTTGAAACATCTATAGGCGTAGGTAAATCTGATTGCTGGTGTGGCGAAGCTTGCCGTGGCGACGGGTTCGCCAAATCGTATATACAATTACATATAAAATGTATGTATACGATAGGTATGAAATGAAATGAAATATCTTTATTTTGCATAGGCCTTACACATTGTCAATTATAATATTTTTTCTTACACTACCACCGAATCGGAACACGACTCCAACTGAGAAGATCCAGCAAGAAACTCAGTGGGTTTATCTTTCTTCCTTGTATTGTTTTGTATATATATATTTTAACCATCTCGTTTATTACATGGGCAATCTTGTCTTTTATGCATATTACTTGTACGATGTTACACATCTGTCAGGCGTCCCGTGTCGAGTATTTTTTTTATCAGTTATCCAATGTATAATAAAACTTGTTTAATGTGGTTAGTGGCAAGCGCAGCCGGTGACGGACATGTACGCGGACGCGATCGTGGCGGCCATCCTGGCCGTGTCGGCGCTGCCCGCGGCCAAGGCGCTGCCGCTCGCGCCCAAGCTCGACCGCATGCACTTCAAGGTGAGCATACCCATACTACTCCACTACCCACGAGTCTCACAACTAAAATGACGATCTCATGGCCTACGAATACCATCGTTAACCCATTATTGTCCCAATGCTGAGCACGTGTCGACTCTTGGAGAGAGTTTTGAGGAGAGGCCATAGTCCACCGCGCTGGCCAAGTACTGATTGGTAGACTTTACACGACTTTGAGAAATCTTTTTTTTTAGAGAACTCTCAGGTGTGCAGGTTTCTTCACGACGTTTTCCTTCGCATTAAAGAGATAATGAATTTCTAATACGGACATAATTTTCGAAAAATCAATGGTGCGTGCCCGGATTCGAACTTCGGACCCTCGATTTAGAGGCCGGGTTACAACCATGAAGCTATCATTGCTCTACAACGAAGACCATGAGACCGTTATTTTAGTTTAAGACTTGAAAGTAATTTTACTTTACATTCCAAAAGTCTGATTTTGAAATACCTTTAAACAAAAGTCTCATATCACACCTAGTAAGAGTTGATACATATTGTCCATTTATTGATAATAATATGCGCGTTGAGAATGAAAGGGACCTAATAGGAAAGGAAGTGGTCAACCCACTTCCTTTCCTATTAGGTCCCTTTCATTAACGCCATTTTCCGCCTATTTCGTACTCGAAAAAGAAAGTTTTGATTTCCAAGTATTATTGAACTAGAACTAGTGTACTGGAAAATATTGAAAAATTTTCACATTAGTTTAACGCCATAAATAATATAATAAGTTATTGAAATTATTGACAAAAAGAGTATTTAGTCTTTTTTTTTTGTATATTTTGGTTGTTTTTTTTTTGGTAACATTCTGTTCTTTTATTATATTTTTTCTGCGTTTAATAAAACATGTTAACTTAATAGTATGCATTAAAATAGTAGGACAAAACATGTGGCCACCCAATAATATTATGTTTATATTTAGGAATGCGTAATAGAGATGTTGCAAGAAATGTTCGGGGAAGAGTCTGTGCCGAAGATGTTCAAGGGAGAGAAATTGCATGTCACCGTGGACGGGAAGAGGGCTGACATCGACTTGACTAGTATGGTAAGATTGAAATTTAAATAATTAGTAATTGATTATGTGGTAAGAAACCTTTTTAACACTGTTAAATATTTGTAGTTATATCATTAGTGTATTAGAATTTTGGAGAAATGATACGTGTGTTAAGGAGCGTGATGTATAGGAAGTGCATTGTGCGCGATTTATATAGTTAATTTTATTTACTTGCTTCCGATGAAAAATTCGATGTTTAAGTCTGTGTCGCTAGTGAAAACGGATATAAGTCTTAATTGTTGCACACTCAAACATAAGACTAAATACTGGTAAATTTAACAGGAGAGCTAGGTAAAAATTAAGTTGTTTTTTTTTTATTTCTTGTTTTTAATGTATGAAGTTAAAATAATGACAATAAAAATTCCATAATCACAGTAGAATTCGAACATCAAGTTTCCAATTTTAAAATAATATGACACGGATTAAAGTGTACCTTTCACTTAAAATGATGAAATTCTAAATGTGCAGCTATTCATACAAATCAGCTAATAATAGAAATCCGGAGATTTACGGACATATCTCCGTTTTCGTAGTCGTTTTTCGATAGAATTTTATTTTTCTACCAGTTTTGGTAGAAAAACCCAAAGTGGCACAAATCACACTTATATCCGTTTTCACTAGGGGCACAGAATTTATGTTTAGGGTCGTGCGAATATAGTTCGAATCGAATAGTTCGAATTTTCGAATAATTCGAACTCCGACGAATAATTCGAAAAAAGTCGAATAGTCGTAAAAATGAGGAATAATTCGTTAAATGTCGAATGGGGTACATTTATAATATAAGATATGATATTATGATATGTTGTGCGTGCAGGAGGTGTCGTGCGGCGAGGACGCGGCGCTGCAGCGCGCGGTGCGCGCGGCGCTGCGCGGGCTGCACGCCGCGCTCGCGCCCGCGCGCGCGCCGCCCGCGCCCTGACCGAACGCCTCATAGCCCTAAGAATAATAAATTGATATAAAGCATTGTCTCGTTTCACCGTGTCGTGCTCTTTCACCGTTCTTGAATAAACTGCATATTTTTTATAAATCCATGTTTCAGTAATTCGTTTACTTCTAGATGGCTTAATCTATTTTTAAGAAATTCTTTTGTTTTTAAACTTCACCTGTATCTTCGATCATAATTATGTTAGAATTTGATAAAAGAGAAGCTATTGTCCAGAACATTTTTTTTTCAGACTTTTTATTTGGACTCTCGCATAAAACCATATAATTTAAAATATATTTTCAAATATTTTTATATGCCTCCTAAATCTAAGCGACCTATACGTGGCGCTTGCGCGCTCCATCGCCATGCGCGAAAAAGGTAATAATACTAGAAATAATAAATTGTCATAAAAATATCATGTAATTTTATTTTTGCGTTTACTCTTAATAAGATTTGCACCATTTTTAAAATATTGTATCTTTATATAATATTTCTATCCTTGTTATTCTTCTCCTATTTAATAAAAATACTTAAACGATAAACGACGAATTATTAAAACCATCTTTTTTTAATTTTATAATTAATATTTTCATATTTTGATGTGTTTATCATATAAAACATAAACAAAGTTTCAGTTAGTCTATAAGATTTGAAATAAAGAAATAAATTTAACTCTAAAATCTTTATATAAACAATGAAAAGAATAACAAAAAGTACAAAAAAGTCATTTATTTACAATACAATCTTATCAACAATTACATTTACAAGTTTCACATGTTCTTTAAGACTATATGTAGAAAAATGTTACCGCAAAAAGATAACTTTCATCTCGATTAAAATTATTACGAGCCTTCATTACATTATTATCTTTGCATTTTATACATTTGACGGTACGAATATTGATGATGCATTGCATATAATACAAGTCTCGCATCCATTTACACCTGTAATGCTTTGAGCTCACATCAACAAGAGATCACTAGTCGGTACCAGATGGTTAGGGAGCTGGTGAGCATAATTTCTATATGTATAATCAGCATACGTGGCAGACGTTATTTATAGCCATAATTATACAATAAGAAATATTAAGGACCACGTCTGCCACCATAGTGGCGCTGCGTTGTCAAATTGACAGCGTTTGAAAATATTAAAAAAAAAAGGTGTGCTATACGATGCGCACATGTCTGCCTCTGGGACTGATGATCACAGTCATCCTGTAAAGACAAAAACCGGAGAGGCAGACATCCAGCGTTCTGACTTTTGTAGTAATCATTTTTTTTAGTTATTTTTATAATTTAAAAAAATTATATATGAAGTGCACACTTGGCAGACTTGAATTGTTCGATTAAAAACAATGTGGAAGACCGCGGAAAAATAGTCTGTCATCATGTTGCCTCTGCGTTTTCTATTGACAGCGCTTTAAAAATGTAAAAAAAATGGTGTGCTATATTATGCGCACATGTCTGCCTCTTCGACTGATTTTTGATTTGCTCATGAAAACCAAGCAAATGTATAAGGCAGACATTCAGGCCTCTGATATTCCATAGACAGACGATTTGTTTTTTTTTTTTCAACCCGACGCTCGCGTCAAGTTGCAAGTACAATTCTACGTGTGCTGAATATTATTAAAGATAATTAATTTAATTTATAGGAACGATACCTTTATAATAATGATAAGATAATTCCATGCAATACTCGCTTTCCTTTGAATCTCAAATAGTTGTACAGCTAAAAATCAGTGAGAAAAAATGTCTGCCAAATGTTTTTTCGTATCCGGGGCGTCATGTCCGGATTAATTAAATGGGCGCAATGAGAACCGTGTGCAAATGACTTAGTAGAGCTTTTTTTTTCACATTTTCACAACTTCGTCCCATGATAATGCTTAGGACTCAAAATGTCTGGGCCAAGTCAATTTGTATTGGTCTAAAATTCAATCTCCCTAGATGTGAAACTTGTGCAAATCATATACCGAAATGCTCGCTAGCTCCCTATCTAAAAGGGCGGGCCTTCGATATTGTAGGTCTTCACAGAATACTAGTCCCTATCGAGAATGCTACCCCTTCAGCGCCTCCGTTAGAGATCACCACACATACACAGTTTTCAGCCGCTAAAGCGCCCGAGTTCAGCGTAGTTTCCGCTAGAGGGCGCTGCACCAACACGCTTGAGCCGCTAAAGCGCTCCCGAGGGCGGCCCCTTCTTGGCGTGCGCGGAATGCCGCTTCCAGAAGCGCTTGATGTCGTCGTGTCCGGCGCGCGTGACCACCATGGTGCGCGCGCGCTCGCTCTGCCACGTCAGCGCGCCCTGCTGCCGCGCGTAGTCGCGCAGCACCACGAAGTCCGCCTGCACACACATACCTTTACATGTATTACCCAGTGCCACAGTCTGAAGCGCGCGCACACACACACACACACACACACGTGTCCTTGTACAGGTTGCTCCCAGATGGCAGAGGAAATAACAGCATTGTTAAATTATTTCTGGAGATATAAGACAAAATTAACGAAATAAATTACTAATCAAACAAGTACATCTTTCTGTTTCCCTGAATATATTGTAAGTGCACAATATATTCAGAAAAACATTATCAACTTTAAAATGTATTTGACATAGGTACATATACAATCACAAATACAGATAAATAATAAAAATTTGCATCAGATTGACATTTGACGTTAAGAACATAATATGCTAAATCTGACAGAGATTTCACAATACCACAAGCACTGACCTGTGACAAGAATTGGTTGTAAACCACTCCCTCAGTGTACGTGAACCGGTTCCGCTCGCTCTCCCACAGCCGGATCTGGTCCAGCACGGTGGGCGGCAGCACCGACGTGGAGCGGATACCACCAGAATCCGTCTTCAACATCTGCACGATTTCAACATGTTTGATATCCCATACTGCTACTGTAATAGCACAACAAAACCACACCTCTTGCTGCTTTTTAACCGTGTGGTAGTCGCTGGATTTGAGTCATACGGTAAAGATACGCTTTTCAACTTGCTCATCAAAAAAGCAATGCGTCTGTTATTGATTCTAAGAGGAATCTAACTCTGATCTGTTGATTACGACATATATAACCATAGGTGGCAAGGCAGTCATTGCAAGAGGAGTGCTGCGTGCACGTTGTCTCAATCTTTACAAAAACAAAGGGACGTTAATATCACTATGATACATTAACTAATTTTGAGAACATTATGTTAGTTCCAATAGAATATTTTATTTTCTATAAAGATGCAGAGATGCGAGGTCCACCACCAGGTCGGAACCTAGAGCTGCCCACAGCGTCGTCACCCCCGTTACGGCACGGCGTTGATGTCGGCACGTTACCTGCGGGTGCGAGTGCAGCTCCAGGTAGTGTATGATCTGCGTGGCGGAGATGCCGCCCCGCAACGCCTGTCGCACCGACTCCCTCGTCAGCACGCCCACTACCAGGTTCGGGAACCTGCAACCACAACATTTCGTAGTGACAGATCATACATCACAAAAACTTAAGACACATCTGCATACTTGATTATACATCCAAATTGTAAAAGAAAACAAGAAAAAAACATTTTACGGCCTAAACCTCCAAACAATCGGGTGTGTTCGGCGGCTCACCTGTACACGAGCTCGGCGAAGAGCCCCAGCAGCGCCACCTGCAGCGCGGACTGCGTGTAGGCGTACACGCGGTAGTTGGTCTCCACCAGGATGTAGCCGTCCTGGCGGCGCGCCTGCAGCGGCGCCACGCCGTCCCGCACGCACGTGATGTTCAGCGCCAGCCGCGTCGGGTAGAACCGGCCCGCCTTGCGCTGCAATCACGCTGTGTTGTGATGTCGTACCATAAACGATTACGCGCCCTGCGGTGTTCTTGAATAGCACCGCTCCCTCCCTTTCCGTGGATGTTGTAGGAGACGACTTAGAGACACTATGCCAGGCACGTTGACTGTGGGCCAACATACTAATTAGAGGAGGTCCGGCGGCAGACCTCGAAAGGCTCAATTTTACAACAAGATATTTTAGGACTTTAAACATGGCAATACAACTAGTACTATGGAAGGTAGGGGTGATGTTGTTGGGTGTTGTGGTTTAGGTAGTGGTTTTGTTATAAGGCGTGAAGGTGATGGTCGGTGGTTACACTGATGGTGGTGGTAGTAGTGTTGGCGGTTGTTGTGCCGAAGATGTTGGCGGTTATTGTACTGATAGTGGTGTTGGCGGTTGCAGTGCTGATGGTGGTGATGATGGTAGTGATAGTGGTGGCGTTGGCGTTTTTTGTGCTGGCAGCGGTGGTGGTGTTGTATGTAGTTTTGGAGTGTGGGTGTGGTGGTTTTGTAGTTGGTGGTGGTTATAGAGGTAATGGTGCTGGGATCGGTGGTGGGGGTTTTGGCGGTAGTAGCGCTGGTGGCGGCGGTTGTTATGCTGAGGATGATGGAGGTGGTGTTGGTGGGTTGTAATGGTAACAGGTGTGGTGATGGTGTTTTTGGGGGGTTTTTAAGGTGAAACGTCCGATAGATGCGTTTGACGATTTTTGGCAGAGGAAAACCTTATGAATGGCGACGTCAACGAGCTAATGTTAAGGGTAAACATAAATATAGCTGTGAGTATAGCTACATTTTATTACTATTTTTTTTATAACTGACAAATTCTATAATAAATAATAGGCACGAAAATATAAACAAAAATATTTACCTTTCTTTGATACACCAGTCCAAATTCTCTAAGATGTTGCAGAAACACAAGCATGTTATTGCTCATGCCTTCCGTACTGTAATCCTGGGAAAAATAATTTGTCTTGTTAAGTTTAATTATATCATTCTTTCTGCATCAATATTTGGTCTTGTAAACGTAATTGATGTAAAATTTTATGACACTTTTTGAACTTTATCTGGTAAAAATTTAGGCACATTTTTACTCTTTCTACACATATAACCCTACACTAGGATTTTTGTGTTAATGTAATTTTCATTATTTATTTTAAAATATACAAACATCCAGACAAAGAACTATTTAAATCCATATTTCAGATGCCTGCCTGTATGGTGAACGTTTCGCCATGCGATTCGTCACCAACAAAAAAGTCAGTGAAAGATCAATCTAAAAAAATAACTTTAAACATAAACCTAACTCATGTAAATATTAAAAGTATAAAGTGGTTGCAGCGTGACGTCACCTTCCCGAGGGTGCTGAAGCTGAGCTGGTAGAGGAAGGCGAGGCACTCCGCCGCGCTGAGGCTGCGCTTCTCCGCCGTGTGCAGGTAGTGCTGCAGGAACAGCCACACCTAACACACAGTACGATTTTGAAAAATATAATATTGCAATGCTGCAAATTTGAATGTGCTAAATTTGAAAGTTTCCACTAAGCCACTACTACCTTCAATCAGTGGGAGATTGTACTATTTGACGTGAGAGGAATAGAGGGAGAAAAGGAGATATTATGACTGAGAGAGAGATATACATATAGAGAGCGAAAGAGTTCCATAGTGCGACGGTAATAGAATAAACAGAATGAAAAATGATTATCATACTTGTTTAGCAGTACTTAGTAGTAAAAACTGGAAGCCGGCGCGAGTGATGACGGCGGATCCGTCGTCTGCATCTCTAGAAATAGAAATAAATAAAGACATGGTGATATGAAATATTGACAGTCTATGATGAACATTTTTCTATTTATAACATAGACAATGTTATAAATATGAAAGTATCCTCTGTATTTAGTACATAAAAAATCCTAGAATTTATTTCAAGTTTATACTTATTTTTATTGGGATTACGTGACCTCCTTAGACATTAGACAGGGTCCCCCAAGGGGTCGCGAACTACACTTTGACAAACACTGAGATAGATAAATCTAATCAACTGAAATGATTCTATTAGTTTACAATACAGTAACGTGTGTTTCTTACTCTTAACAAGGTATGAGCCAAGTTTTAAAAGTGAATAAAGTCGCGGATCAAAAGGGCGTAGTTTGAGCTTCTCTCTGAAAATAGGACAAAGAACATACATCCGGGCTGGCGAACAAAGGTGCTGATGGTGGCGAACAAAGGTGAAGCACCACTGACACACCTATTTCTACCTAATAACAGCAGTGTTATGCACTGCTGTGTTCTGGTCTAAAGGGTGTAGTAAGGGAGACATACTTTTCCGAGGCATTTCATCTTGGTCCTCAGAGGTAGCAATGCATCTGTGGCTAACCTCAGGTGAGACTTTGATCTTACCAAGTGTTGCTTACAGATGTCCATGGGCGGCAGTAGCCACTTACCATCAAGTGGGTTGTATGCATGTTTGCTACCTTCATACTATATAAAAAAAGATAGACCGTTAATCATGACTGTAAACTGATTCATCACCATCTTTAGTTCCGCACTCACACTCAGTCTACAGAACTGAGCTCACCTGGTCATGAGGCCCGCGTGCAGCAGGATCCTCACGGCATCAGCGCTGATGCCCTCGGTCTGCGCGCTGCCCACCATGTAGTGCAGAACGCACTCCCAGCGCTCCAGCGCGTACGCGTCCAGGAAGGCCACGTCGCGTGCCTTGCCGTCCGGCTCCAATGATGACGACATGCTCCATGGCCTACCCCTGGAAAATAGGTGTTTATCAACATTTTGACGAATTAACAACAAAAAACTATTTAGTTAGATATTTGTGACAGCCATAGTCTGAAATGCAAATTAATGAAAATACTAAAATTAAATCTGGATTAATCTTAATTCAAACTTACTAATAATTTGTTCCGAAACGAATATTAATATTCGATTCGAAACTGGAATCGAATAATACAATTTCATTAAAGTTTGAATTATTCGAAAAATTCGAAAATTGAGATGAAGAGTTTCGAATATAAATTTTTTTTTTGAATTATGCGTGAATAATCAAATATTATTACTATCAAATTTTTGAGTGTCTTCTCTCTGAAAATGAATTAGTGGAATTTCACTGATCCAACCAGTGTACAAGAAATGCACTGATTGACCAGTGAGGTTAAATTGGAAACAATAGAAAATCTTGTGATATTTCAATTATCCGCGAATTGTACTTATTGAAATTATGACTTATTAATTTTGAATTATTCCAAATTTTTCCGAATTATTCGAATTTTTTCGAATATTTCGACTTTTTTTTTATTTTTGGTCGAATTTCGAATAATTCGAAAATTCGTATTATTCGATTCGAACGATATTCGCACACCCTTAATTTGGATTGCAAATATTGCATTTTCCAGCTGTTACCTGACATAAAAATCTATTGAAATATATCTGTTTGAAATAAATTTAAAAGATTATAAACCAGCAACAATGTATTGTCCCTCATATTGTGCATGTTATATTTCAAATACATATTTCAAGTTGAAAGCAAAGCTCCTAAGCAGTTACTATTAGGATGTGAATAGTGCTTTCACATAAGTTGATAATCAATGTTTACCTTTTATAAAGAATCATTCACTATTTATCTATAGGGCTATGTATATGCTTACCCTCCAAGGAGTGCAACTTTTAGATTCTTCTTAAAGGATTGTGCAAGCATCCATCCCGGCAGACCCCCTGGGATGGGGGCTTCCTGCCATACTAACAACTCTGATAGAGCCTCACAGGCCTTGCTCTGTTCTCTGAAAAATAAAAGAGATAATACAATAAAATATTGTATTTTACACTGTTATTTCATACCATATCAGGGTTTCAAAACCGCTTATAGGTTCATTTGAGCTGTCAATTAAAATAGAATATTTCAATGATTTTTTTATATAATATAGGTGTAACAATTGGACGTGTCAACTTCATGGTCAATGGCCATGGTCACCCATGGACACTTGAAATCAATACCTGCTAATATTAGAGTCTAATCTGAGGTTGATATAAGTTGCTTCCTCTGAGGACTATGAAGGAACATCTCAGATAGGTATGTCTTGTTAGCCACACCCTTCAAACCAGAACACAGCAGAGATTAAAACTGTGGTTATTAAGCTGAAATAGGTTCTAATGTGTTTACAGTTTTGAGGGTGACGTAAAGTTGATAAAAACTTACCCTAACCAAACCCAATGAGTGCAGTTTTAACACTAAATTTTATTAAGTAAAATGCTTATTCTAAGTAATGAGTATCTGTGCGCGATACATATGTACGCACATACATACAATAAATGTGCCATCAACAATACCACATGTACGATGACATAGCTCATATATAGGTGTAGAAGTAGGGGCTTCAGAGCCAAAACATAAAGGATACTCTCACCTTCAAAAGCCTATATAGAAGTAATTTATTTAAAATCACATACTTGGCATGAGTCTGTGTGACCCAAGAGGCCACCACAGCTTGAGGAACTGGTTGCTCCACAAAAAGCAGCCGGATGACGAAGTGCCGAGCCAATTCAGGTAGCTCCCTGTAACATGATAGATATGTATATATTTTTTGTAATAGTTAACTGAGCATACAAGAATTGAAACAAAATATAACCTCACTAGTTTACAGTTAAAAGTTATAAATCAATTATATACTCGTCTAATTATTTTTATTATAAGAATAAATATTGAAATCCTTACCGATAAACCGCCAAACATATCGTGGGATAGTTGTACAATGTCTCTAGAAATTGAGGGGAACGGCTTTTTAAATATTCGTGCAGATCTTTACATTGCAACGTTGGGGAAGGATTAAGGTTTAACGATTTGGACTTTGATTCTGACATGTTTTGCTATTTTCTTTTCTAAAAATTCACAAATCAGTAGGCTTTACATATTTGCTATGAACCGTTTCACGCGAGAAACTGAAAACATAAACAATTGAAACCCCAAGACCAAAATTCAATTTCGACTTGACTTTGACATTCGTGTCACCCGTTACAGATGTTAAAGTTTCTAAATCTGTAACAGGTGCGTTCAGCACAATATATTAAAAAATATTTCATGCAAAAATAAACATTTTTGAAAGAAATAGATATAGACAGTTATTTATTTGATATAGTATGAAACATTTCAGTTTCATTTAAAACTCTTTCACTTTTATTCCAGTACTTACTGAAAAATTTCAGAAAGTGAAAAGAATCACATATTTTAATCACAGAGTTGTATGGTTGAAATGTTAAAAAAAATATGTTAGAATAATCTAAATTATATAAGATAAAGATTAAGATTTTATGTAGGCATATAATGCAAGATATAAATGTTCGTGAAAAAACATTGTTTACTAAGAAGAACTAAATTATCTTGTCATGTAAACAATAGGTGAATTTTTTGTGTCAAACAAGTTACCTCTGTGCATTTAGGTTCAAAGTCGCTACAGAAGGGAGGTAGTATTTAATGCCTGTATAATCCCATACCAAAGAGATTTTTTTTTAATCTCTTTGTCCCCACAAAAGAAAAAAGGTTTACCCACACATATAAATTCGGAACGCACACCTGTAAAACTTTGTCATACGGATAAAGATATTGTGCGTGTGTACGCGCACACTAGCGCAACACGGCGAGTTCACCGCATTCATTCCCGTCGGCAGATGGCGGATGCAGTAGACGCCTTCCGTCAGTCGCGTTCAGACAACTCGGCGAGCGCAGTGCGAGTCCGTTTCGCTCAGCACCATTTTGTGTGTATCGTTTCCAACGGGACATTGTGTGTATGTGCTCCGTGAATAATCGCAAGCCACTAGCAGAGTGTACGGTCCGGTCGAGTGTTTCACTTTCGACATGCCCGCGGAGGGATCGATGCGATATCTCGGGCGCTCGTAGAAACCGCGCCTCCGTCATGAGCGAGTGATCGTCGACGTAAAAAAAGTTGACACAGGAAACATGTCTGGGCGGCCCGCCGACGCGGATGCGAGCGAAGGGTTCGAGTTCGAAATTCGAAAGCGGTCATGTCATCGCCTCTCGGATTTCGTATAAGTCACCGTCCAATGTCAAAATCGTGTACATACCGCGAGCGGCGAGCGCGACAATGCAGTCGTTGGTAGTGTGGTGGGCGGTGGTGTCGACGGCCTGGGCGCTGGCGGGCGCCTGCTCGAGCTCCATCTCGAAGCGGCCGGCGCGGCCCGCGCGCCCGCAGCGCCCGCCGCCGCAGCCGCAGCCGCAGCCGCGTCTCAACGTCACCTTCCCCACGTTTAAGTGCGAGCGCGACTACTCGGAGTACTACTGCCTCAACGGCGGCGTGTGCTTCACGGTGGTGATCTCGGACAGCCCCATCTACAACTGCGAGTGCCGCAGCGGGTTCGTGGGGCAGAGGTGCGAGTTTAAGGACCTGGACGACTCGTACGTGCTGACGAGCCGGCAACTGATGATGGAGACTGCGTCGATCGCGGGCGGCGTGACGGTGGCGGTGTTCCTCGCGATTCTAGTCTGCTTCGGGGCGTGGGTGCGGCTGCACCGGCGCGGCAAGGCGCCGCCGCAGGAGGAGCGCGGCCACGTGCAGCTGGTGGCCGTGGCGGCGCCGCACGCACGCGTGCGCCTGGCAGCGCAGCCGCCGCCGCCGCCCCGGCCCCACCGGCCCCACCAGCCCCACCAGCCGTGCCAGCCTGCGCTCTAGTGCCACGGACTGTTCACTGTTCATACTGTATCTGTGTACATATAGTTAGATTATGTTGTAAGTTATGTGGATGCTACGGGAGATGTAAGAAAAATTTATGTGATAATTATTTTACAAAGCTTATAATTTATTTGGAAGGAATTTCTTTTGTATATACCGGATCCGAGACGGTCGGAAGGCGCAGCGGCGCATGTGAAATCTCCAGTCCCTAGAAGTTCTCTCGTGGATTGTAATCTGTATTATTTGTTGGTGTTCAGTGTATTGGACTCGTCGGATGGGTGACCGCCATGTACCTAATGCTACTCGCTTCAAGTAGGGCTGTTATGTTATATTATTGGCCAAGTATCGTTGGATACGGGTGCCTGCCCTCCCGGGACAGAGTGGCTGAAGTCCGTTATGGTTTTGTGTAAGATCAGAACATTCTTATTGGAGTTCTCATTGGAAAACTGATGTAAACGGAGCCAGTGCACTCTGTCCCGGGGCGGGCTATAATATGTTTCTGTTGGAGCTGCGGCTCCAATGCATGTTATTGTTTTGTAATGTAGCAAATGTTTAGGATGTGGGCCCCGATGTAAGGAGTGATACGGGTCTGCAGCCCGGCACTTGGAGGAGCCACTGATGTTCACAAAGCTCACAAGTTCAGGGCTGAGCCCTGTTAGGAAGTCTGTAGAGGGCCGGCGACCGGGCAGGCCTCCCGCTGCTCGCCCGGTGCCAGCCGAGCAGCGGCGCAGTTCCTACGCCGCCCGGCGCCGCCCGCACATTCCATCCCGCGGATAGCGTATTTTACTGGTGTCAGTATTATTTTGTAATACGAGTGTTAAGCCGGCAGCTTTACTTTATTTTTTAATTTATACCTGATATCCCACTGGGATAGAGCTGTATTATATTCGTTGGAAGGCTAAAACGTGCCCGAAACGAGAAGGCTTCTGTAAATATAGCCCGTGTAGGTATTTATTAGATATTTATGAACGTTTATTTATTGACTGCTTTATTTAGTTAAAACTACGATGAACCGCATCCAACTCGCCTAATAACTAATTAACGGTTGCATCCATTAAACCTTGCTAAGCACGGCCTCGCGTATCATTGTATTCCCTTATGTAATCTCATTATGAATCTCCCTTGTAAAAATCGTAAAACATTGGATGGTGTATAAAACCCACTCTTGCAGTGTGACCCGGCTATCTGTGTATATCTAGATTCCAAATTATCTGTTGCCATTTCGATAAAATGTTGATTGTATTAATGAACTGTATGGTGAGGTGTCCGTTTTTGTTGTATATTATCTGTACATTTCTCTGTTAGGTCGTACTGGAAGAGTGGTTAAAAAAATAGTAAATTAGTTCCTGGGCTGCTGACAGCTCGGCCGGAAGCTGTGAAGCCGGCATCGTTTTATTCTAGACCGTTCTACCATTCCTGTGGCAATTTGATGTTTGACGTATTTTGTAATGTTCCGCCTTGTCAGCTTCCGAGTCCGTAAATTGCCTATGTGTTGTGATGGTGTGGAGTCCTGTATCGATTCATATGAGATTGTTTATATGAACATTCCAAAGTATATGTAAAATATTACCTACATCGCGAATAATTTTGAAATATCTGTTAAGACGCTACATTGTTAATTATACAGTTTTCTATTGATAATTTGTTAAAAGAAAATTATACGAAACTAAATCCTTAAAATGTTTTTGATTTGATTTCACACTAATTTCTACCCACGGATACAAATATTTTTATTACTACTTTAACACACTTTCAAATTACTTACTACATTGCATTTGAGCAAGTGAACATACACTTATCAACACATGAACCTAATTGAATGCGATTAAAATCAGTGTTACGTTCTAAGTGTCTTTATTTGCTAATTATTAGAATAATAAGCAAAAAGTTATTTACCTATGTATCTATGACGGTTTTATAATATTAAGAGTAACTTGTTCCTTAAGAGTAAAGTAGTTGCTCATTACGAGCCAAGTTTACTATATATTCGTTAATCATTTTAATCTTGACCTGCTTTCAGATAAAGACCGAAAGATTCCTAAATTTTTGCTAATTAAACCAATACGTCGATACACCAGTTGCTATAAAATAGAATCAAAGTTGTGCAAATATTTTAATGAGTGGTTGGGCAAGTCGGCACGTCACCACCGCCTACAATACGTAAACAGTTTTCGTTAACTTGTGCAATACGTTTACACCTGTTATTTAAATTAGTTCAAAGATAACGTTCGATCGCCGTGAAATTGATGAATGGTCCATTAAAATTAATAATATTTATGTACAACGTTAGCACGCGAACGAAAGTGGAGGTGAAGTTTTCTCTCGTAATTAAAACGAAATCGAATCAGGAACAATCGGGTTTTTTATCGCGCCTCAACCGCTCGGGGTTCGAAACGGTCGCTTCGGCTCGCATAAAAGACCTAGAAAAAGCTGCGGCGACGCAACGCAACGGCACGGCAGCCCATTGAGGCTCAGGGAGCATATTTTTATGAATAGGTACCCGGGACCGGTCCGCCACCGGCGTCGCATGCACAGAGTTCATTGAATGAGTGGCCGTTCGTTTGTTGACATTCCCCGAAAACCTGCCCCGCCCGGAATAGCCGCGTATCACGAGCTCCCGATGGATGGACAACGACAGAAATAGACGCCGCTCCCGAGTAGATTAAAAGCCGTTTTTGGAGTTCAATACTTAAAGGAGCTCGCTTATTTTGTTGGAATTAGGCGGATGTCGACGCGTCGTGAATAGGGATTTGGGGAAATGTGTTTACGGCGTCGTTAAACCTTTGTGAAACGCAACGGTACGCGCTTTTACAAATGTGTCAATTCCTTACTCATTCATCGTCGCTCATTATCTATCATTCACAAAGGACAGCAGTTTCTACGTGTGAGGCGACTTTAATATTATAGGTAATATATGTATTTGCATTATGGATGCGATATATTTGTCATACAGGTTATATATTGCAAAACATTACACATTGTTTGGTTAATCGTGGTTACGAAAAAATATTTGTGTATAATCATTTTATAAAAATATATCTTATTGCATCATCTCTCTGATATAGACTGTATTTGATTTCATTTATTTGTCTTGTGTAGGATAAGGGTACTCTTGAATGGTACATTCCAATGCGATCTGCCATAACACTTGAACTAACCTTGCTCTGTAAACACTGTTTCAAATTGTATCTTATTTTTTGTTGTGTGTTTTATATTTCGGTTAATAACGACGTAATGTTATGTAAAGTAACTATGAAAAATAATGATGGAAGTAATATGTGCCCATATTTCAAAAGAAATAATGGGCGTCACTACATTCGTAGGAAGTTTTCATTTATCATTCATATTTCAAAAATCAAGTATTTTTTATCTAAACCTTTTAAAGGTATTTTTGGTTAGTTTATAAATGGTTATTTATTTGAGTTAAACGATATAAAAATCAAACTTAAGTAAATTGCAATAAAGGATATCCTTGATGCCTTATGATTGGCAGTTGACTGGAGTACCTGATCGGTGGCGAGTACATAACTCTCATTATGTCTCCGAATTTTGCTGGAATATCTATCTCCGAGTGTTGATGGTCATTTTACGCCCACCATAAGGGCGTAGTATATCAAAATTTCCTTTCTTACTGAGTGTAGTGTACATGATAAAAAGAACCTACTTTCCATTGCTTCAGGCTCTGGGATGTTTATACAGAAGTGAGTATCCTCTCGCGTTTATATAAAAATACGAATACTGTTCCATGCGGTTTCACGTACGCTTTTATTAAGAAAATTAGTAAAATTGTTAAAAACATTAAAACAAAAACTCGACTGCTTAAAACGATTTTTTTTCATAATGATTTTGACATTTAATTTAACGCTTAATAATAGGAGTTTTTGTCAAAATAGTCAATTAAAGGTATTACAATATATATATTTTCAGAATGGTCTATTTACTAGCTTTCATTTGATACGCATATTGTCGTGGTGATGAATAAAGTCGTCACTCCTCCTTTTTTCCACTATTTGCAGGCGCCATTTTTAAAAATTATATAGCCTATGTCACTTTCCAAACAGACGATACAAATGATACGTTATACGTTACAATCCGTCAAGCCGTTTTAGCTGTAGCGTGTGGCAAAGAAATGGACATACATACAAACAATCATACATACGCTCGAAAAACATTACCCTCCTTCTGATGCAGTCGGATAAAAACAAACATAGCGTGATGTTTTATAGCCTATGCCTATAGCCTTTCTCAATGAATGGACTATGCAACACAAAAATATTTTTTCAATTCGAACCAGTAGGTAATTCCGAATATCAGCGTGTTCAACCAAACAGACAAATTCCTTAGCTTTATAATATTAGTATGATATGAGATGTCCTTGTAAATATGTCGAAAAATCGCAGAGGCAGTTTATTTTTTGTCATGGATGAAAGGTGAATTTGGTTAACCTAATATAGGTACTTGATGTGCATAAGTAACTCCAAATAAATATGTAGATAAAATATATGCATTTTATATACTCATTTTGATTTGATACCTTTTAGTAGTGTGCAAACGTTTGACGTTCTAGCTTAGATAGTTCGAACGCTACATTAGTGTTAAATTGTGTAACAACTTTATCTTCAGTGTTGCCTGAACCTGCTAAATGGAGAGTGCAGTCGAGTAGAGTAGCTGTTTTCTGATAGAGTGTGGTACGGTAGATAAATTTGATTGAGACGGTCCAATTTAGTTATTGGGGTATTATTAATAACACCTGTGTGTCTATCTCAAAAGGATCTTGGCTTTAAACTTCAAGTTTCAAGAAAAACATGCAAAAATGTAATATTTAGCCACTTTACTACTTTGATAAATTAGGCATTTGTGTATATAAAATTAAAGTTAGTTGGGTAATATCAAAAGAAAAAATCTAATTATGAACTCAAATAGTCACGACCGAGCCTTACAAAGACTTATTTATCAATTTGAGTAGTAACTATTACAAGTTTCATAACAATAAAAACGGTTTACAAAGAGCGGACATCCACGGACAGATTAGACGCCGGCAATTCCTTCCAGGAGGACTAAGTACTTCCGTTAGCGGTAATGTAAGTCACGAAATGATTTTATTACGCCCGCGGGCAAAACTGTGAATGAACACATCAAGTCAAGGCGAGTCGAGACAATCGGTGACATCCACCGGCGTCGACGCAAACACCATCGCCCGCGGACCTCCCCCGCCTCCCGCGACCGTTCACGCCGAGGGTCTTCCAGAGGTATTTAATAGAAAGGTAGAGATCTTCTCAATGGTCGTGGTTTTAGACGGAACGTCGCTCTACCCACACGGCTCCTTTATGGCATCGGCCAGTGGTCATTGCGTCCAATTAACATGCCTACGTACCGGCCCACTTTGTCATTATGTGGCTCCGCGAAATCTTCCTACTAGTACAGGCTTGATACGACGCAGTTTCGATGCAAATGCCATTGTACACTTTATGACTCGAAGATACCGGTGCTAATAGCTCGTCGGAGGTGGATTTGGTTAAGGAATATTTTGTCAACTGCATAAATACTTGTTTAGTTTGGTTCGAATGACCCCAAAAACCGATAGAGACCGACATTACTTTTGAAGGTACTAATCCAACTCCAGTTTCTCCGTCTCGAATATTGTGTCTGATTGTACCTGGTTACTCTGATTGTATATTGTCATTTTTATAATGATTACAAGTCAAAGTGCACATTTTTTATAAGATTGAAGAAGAAAACAAGCATGCAGTCCACCTGAAGGTTGGTTAACCTGAAGGTTACTGCCGCCCATGGACATCTGTAAACAACTTCATATACGGCAGAAGTCCTATCTTAAGTCGATCATAAATGTGTTTGCTACTCCCGAGGACTAAAATCGGCATCTCATTTATGAATTAGCTGGCAAATAAGTACTCTTCCACCGAACTACTTTAGGGCGTATGGCGGTGGTACCTCCCCGATCAAAATACACTGGTTTTAAGTAGAAGTAAGTAGACCCTAATTTTTAGAGGATCAAAATATTACTAACATATTCGGTAAAAAATATTTCACAAAACAATTTTTTGTAGACACCCAAACAACTCGTAAAAAGATAATTTATTTATTTTCGATAGAGTGGAAGCATTGTGACATTTATGACTATGTTTAAGGTGATCTTAGAGACTAGACTAGCCCAAAACGAAGCGAATGCTTATCCATTGGCGTAAATTGGCTTTTACGATTCACAATAGGAAATATCGTATTGAAATTAGTTTCTGTAAAATTTAGACAATATTGCTGTTTTTTGTACAGTAAACCAATTAAAAACTAAGCAACACACTTAAGACTAATAAACAATTGAAAGTACGTCAATTAAATATTTTATTTACCTACCTAGAAATTTTCGCTGAGTCGCTACTTAGTATATAATATTAAATAATAGTATATACTATTATATACTTAGTAAATGGTATATAATCCTACTATTCCCTATTACTTATGAAATTTGTCCGTAGTTCTCAACTTTTTGAAGTGAAACATCTTTAGAATCGTTGCGATTTGAAACACGATGAAACGAAACTGCGTTACAAAAGAAGTTGTCGGCGCTACAATTAGATAGCGTTTACTTCGTAGCATGTTTGAGAGCTCAAGTTTGGTATATGCGAAATTAGATGTACGAATATGGGCTGCAGTGATAACTTAATAGATTTAAAAAAGGCATAAGTCTTAATATCCTTGTGTTCATTATTAAATTTTATTCCTGCTGTATGTAAATTGCACTTCTTTGTGTAGTCAAATATCGAGGTATCTCCGGGTATTTGCGTTAAGCTTTTCAAATTTATGATTTACTAAAATTCTGTTGAAATTTTATAAATTTATGATTGATATTAAGGACGTGTTATACATATGTGTAATGGTGCGTGCCCGTGTCGTGTAATTTGGTGGTGATCACGTTATCTCCAGGTCCATCTGGTAGGGGTGCACCTGTCCTGTGACGTTTGGGGTTGTTCCTCACTATTGTGGTAGTTATGTACGTCCCGATTATGTCTTTCTTTACGCTTTTATCCGTATTAGGATAGCATGACGTCGAAAGGTAGTACGACGGCAGACTATCCCATGAAAAATACTCACTGTCGTATGCTGACATTTGAAACACCAGAGCAGTTGAAATGCGTCGCTGGCTTTGAACGAGAGTTCCCTCTGCGCCTTTATGGTAGAGTCATGGCGCTTTCGCAAAACGAGGAACATCGTTTCAGATTCTGCGTGTTGTAATGAGATTTGATGGACCAAAGCAGGCAGGCATACTATATATACCTCACTACCCCATTAAATTAAGAATGTTTTAGCCAGTAATTCTTTATGAAATTCCCACAGTTGCTACCGAAATCGGTAGGTGATCCAGTCACCGATTTTAGTTACGGTTCCTATTCCTTTCTGTGATTCGTGTTGAGAAACGTAAGTTGTTATTAAAGCTATTTTTTCTGACATATGCGGGAGTAGACCAATAGTTGGTTCACTCCTGTATTTGTCCCTGTGTTTAGAGAAAGACAGAAGTCAGACATGTCTATCAGGATAGTGTGGGCAAACTTTACCGCTTATCTGCCGCGAAGCCCGCCGCTCGCTCGAGCGAGTGCACCGAGTGGTCTCCCAGTTGAGTGGCGCTTCCTGCGACAGATGGCAGCACGTGCGCAGGCGTGTGCGCAAAAACCTTATATTAACCATTAAGATTAACTTACTGTGTTCGTGAAGAACTCTGTTGATGATGTTAATCAATATCGTATGGATCGTCTATGTCAGTAGATGTAGAGCCACTGTGTGGATTGTTTTAAGAATGTGCTGTTGGTAAGCTCTACATATAGATACTAAATGTATTTTATTTTGAAGGTAGTTCCTATTGGGGTTCGACTCCACACTTCTATAGTCACTACACTTATTTCTACGTAATAATAAAGTATTAAGCGTTGTTGTGTTCTAGCTTAAAAGCTTTGGGGTGTGTTCTAGTTTAAAAGCTTAAGAGACATATTTATCCGAGGCGTTCCAACTTAGTCTTCGGGAGTAGCAACGCATCTGTGACCCACTTCAGATAGGATATTTATCTAGTCTGGGGTTGATTATCCATAGGTGGCAGTTGCCAATTATATTAGGTGGGCTGCATGCTCTATCATTTAAAAATTAAATCCAAAAGTAGAACTTTTTGTAAAGGTCTGTGGTGTGGCATCAAGGCTACACCTCACTAATTCGGGCATTTTACTAACATCGTTCAATGCAAGGCGCTTAAGTGCCGCCCAAAATCCAAACCCATGTACCTATTTAAGTCAATCCGTGAACTTAAATTACGAAATTGACCATCAAAGTCTCTATTTTCCCCAAATGAAAATTCTTTAACCGCTAGTGAGTCAGTCTATGTAGTAACTATATCTCAACGTGAGTAGGTACATAATGTAACATTCATAATAATATTACAAAGTGGAAGAGTTTGTTATTTGTTTCTTTGAACGCGGTAATCGCTGGTACCTATTATCATAAAATCGTGGTAGAAAAACGTAGCAATACACTAACTAAAATAGACAGATAAAATAAGATTTAATGGTGAGCTAAAACGTGCCAGCTCTATATTATTTGCGACACTGAGTGTCGTTTTCAAGTTTTAAACCAGTTTGGTGGAGGGTGGGCTGAAAAAATTCGGAACGCACGTGCCACCTGCCTTTCATCGCGTCATTGTTTGATGAAGCACCTATCAACGCTATCAAAAGCACGATTGGTTGAATACTTAATTATCCATGCCTTTTAAAAAGCTACGCTTAATTGAGTTGACAGTTTGCGTTCAAAAATAAAAAGGTTTTTTATTTTTATTTTTGATTAATATAAAATAAAATACACTTTTTTTGTTTTGCACCAGTCGGTAGATGTTTAAGTTTAGGTTTGAATAGTGTTAATTTTAGTTACACCATTACCTAACTCAAACACAATAGTTTGAGTTGTTGTAATAAAAGTAGAGCCATTTATGTGCAATTTTTATTTCACGTACGATGATTTTTATTTTTTATTTACAACAGAACCGTGACGTAACGATTTGATTCTAGATAATTTTATAACCGAGTGTACATAATTCTGTATATATGAGCTGTACAATCAATCTCAACCTCAAATCATGGTGTGAAGAGGATTTACAAAAATATAGACGTCTTTTTATGTGGTCTAACCGAATAATGATGCATCATACCCATCTACAAGTTTAAACTAGTTGACAACCTACTTTTTTCAAGTGGACAAGTCGTCATGGCCTGTTTGGAGATGCGAAATGGCTATGTCGGACTCCTATTCTAAAACTCCACGGTGTTCCTGTGGGTGTTCAGTGCCAAGCCATGAGAAAGCGTTAGCAATACATTCGCGACCCAGCATCGTCAGCCGGCGCTGCTGTTAACGCCAGCCACGTCCCGAGAGGGAGGGGTTCCTCTCAGTGGTGTTCCTCAT
Organism: Cecropterus lyciades; assembly: GCA_002930495.1. Classification (NCBI taxonomy): domain Eukaryota; kingdom Metazoa; phylum Arthropoda; class Insecta; order Lepidoptera; family Hesperiidae; genus Cecropterus; species Cecropterus lyciades. The sequence goes on from MOOZ01001174.1 coordinate 602,551, forward strand.
GATATGAGCGTGCAGAAAGCACACACGACATCTCAAACCCTAATAACAGGAATTAGATATCCCCCGAATCTATATCCATTCAGCTCATAGGACTGGGATAGAAAGACTTTCAGCGAACGCCGCTCTCCGGCGTACTTTGCGCCTGCGACGAAGCTACAGGGAAAATACATCGTCCTCCCTGGCCCTCTTCGTCGCAGCCTTCGCGAGCATCACTTCTTCGCAGAAGGATACCACCGCCTGACACGACCTTTCGCTCTCGACTATAGCGCAAACCACGGTCGGAAGCGAAAGGTCGACCACTCATACGAGTTGCGCTGGCACTCCACGCAGGGCATACCTTCAGCGTAGTGATGTGATGGAACCTGGCAAATAGACAGCTTTAAGCCACTGCATGAATTACTTTACTAAAAGTGAAAATTAATATATTTTCCCTTTACTTTATGGCGAAAGAATTAAGAAATTAGAAATAAATAACTGTAAATCGATTACCGAATTTATTGCTAGGTACATACAGTTTCTTCGTGTTTTTTTCATTATTCTTATCCTAGTTGCGGTTAAAACTTACTTAATATGGAAATAAAAGTAAACATTTGCATAATACATATTTTATACAAAAAACCTTTTACTTGAGACAAGTAGAAGAATGAGAAAAGCTCATCGGTGTATGTGAGTATATGTGTGGATGTCTAGTGATCTCGTTACTAAACTTAGAATGGAGCAAGTTTTAGTATACCCACCAGCAGAGCTTATTGTATGTTTACTAGGTGTAAATATAAAAAAATTATCAACAATATAAGCAAACCACAAACACTAGCATGTAAATACTACGTGGTCACTGTGAGACGTTTCACATTGTGTTATTTACTGTTCACAAGTGGTTTAGCAAGAATACTACATTCTTGCTTTGACTGGTATGTCTCGTGATGCGCAAGATAGCAAGCGAAATTACCTAACTATAGTCGGGAAGATTAGAGTCGTAGTACCGTATTAAATCGCGGTCATATGACTCAACACCTATATGATGTCGAGAATATTTTTCCCAACAGAGAAAAAAAAATGTGTTTGTGTACAATTCACAGAGGGGAGGAGTAAAAATTAATGATATTAAATATTAAATGAAACATATTAAGTAATATAATAATGGACCGTCCATATTCGGGCATCTCATTTCGCATATACCAAACTTGAGCTCTCACACATGCTACGAAGTAAAATCGTTAGTGTGTTTCAGAAACATCTTGTTGTATTGCCGACAACTGCTTTTGTAATTTTCGTTTCTACAAGTTTTAAATCACAACGATTCTAAACAAGTTTCACTTCAAATAACATAATTAATTAATTCAATATAAAGAAAAAATACTACATATCCCTCACAAGCCTTACATTCTACGTATTACAAGTACAACTCATTCGCAAGCTATTGTCAAACAACGGTAATGCGGAGACAATTTCAAAACGAAAATAGTTTCACGCGAATCACCGACATCACAGATAACCGGAGGTCGTGGGAAGACCATTCTTCGCTGACGGAAGGACCCGGCGCATATGTTTGTGCAAGTAATACCATCGGACGCGAAAAGTGGAAACGTGAAAATTCACATGAAATTATTGTCGTAAAGCGTATTGCTTGTGTTTATTATTCGCTATTTTGTTCTATTTCCCATTTTGTCCTAAAAGTGCAATGTCAAGCCTTGCAACAATAAGTTGACACGGTCATGAGTTCAAATTGAATCTTCATGGTTAGAGTTCTTATCTTTGGCAAATCTCAGTTGGACTCCAATCGTATTGAAGGTTGGTTACTGATATATATGAGGAGAGATCGCAAATAGACTACATGTTGGGTTTTCATTAATTTTCAAAGAAAAGTAATAAGGGCCTCGCATGACTTTTACCTAGGGGGCAGGGCGGTTGAGAAATGGAGCAGTGGTATATGTATTTATTCTGCCTTCCTTTTTGCCACCAAGTATTAGAAATCTGATGTGTAAGATGTTTTTAGTATCTTAAGGCCTGAGTGGGTTTTGACACCGCTTGATAAATAAGAAGGAAAGAATGAAGAAAAATGAATATTAGTGCCCAACACGGATAAACGAATCCCAAATAGAACGGGTTTCCCATTGTTTAAGGGAAAGTTAAGATTCCATGAAGAAATCACTACCGATTTAAAAGGGAATATCAAGTGAACTGCCGAAAGTATTACTGATTAGGTTAATTGATCGAAGCCCGGAGAAGATCTGCAGGTAACGCGATAAAATCTAAGGTGCGATCGCGTGACCAGATGGCGGCGATAGGCCCGCCATCCAATTAGGTGCTGAGCACTAGGTTCCAGGCATGTGTGTGAATAATGAGCCTGTGTACCCTCTAAGTGACGGCTTCAGTTTTGCGGGTTTTAGTGTGTGTGAGCAGTAAATGTGCCTTTTCATTTACTTACTTATTGTAAAAGGTAGAACTCTTTGTGGTTCGATTTAGGAGGCACCGCCACCAAATCTATTTCTAAATAATAATACCAACTATGTTCTAGTCTGAAGGGTGTGGTAAAGGCGATCTTCCTATCTGAAGGGTTCCTACTTAGTCGGGGTAGCATCGCAACTGTGGTCAACCTCTGATCAACTTTTGTCTGTGGGCGGCAGTGGCCACTTATCACTAGGTGGAATGCAAGCTCGTATGCTACTTTCAGTTTATAAAGAATAAAACCACGATTTATTCCTAAACAATATTGAAAGGAAAAAGCTCTACTGATTATAAAAAAAATAGTTTAATATAAATTCTAAACGTTTGCATACGAGTCGGCCACATCGACATCGCCATAGTATTACTTTTCTTGAATCGTGTTTTTCGTAATAGCTTAACGAGATTTCATATACTAAGGATTACTTAGGTATACTACCTAATTAGAAAACCTTTTGACCTCAAAATTTTATCAGTCTGACTGTAGACACCGCACCTTTGAAAAGAAATTGTTTAAGGGCATTATCATATCATATCTTCTTGGCGCTCATAAATTTCTTCGGATGTTTTGACTTGAATGCGGGCAGGAATCGTTGATATTACATACGTTTGTACTTACCTACACGTGGATTGAAGTTCATTGATCTTTTAATCGAAAATTCCTTATATGTCAAATGATAGTTGCCCAGTAGTGGGCATAATTATGTTCACGATGTTTATTTTGGACAAGCGCAATGTATTTGTAACTAAGATGCGGATCACATTTATCTACATTGGATTTGTTTCCTATTACTTTTTTTTATCAGATTGAAGTAGAAAACGCTGCAGTCTACCTGATGGTAAGTGGTGACTGCCGATATAGGTTCTATCTGAAGTCGATCACAGATGCGTGGCTACTCCCGAGGACAAAGATGGTCGCCTCGTATATAAGTAAATAAGACGGCAAACACACCCTTCCACCGAAATGCAAGAACTGCTTCAAGCTAGACATAGGTATGGCGGTGGTTCATTCCTGGTGGAACTACACTGGCTCTATCACATAGCCCATATGACCAATGAAGATTAAGTATAAACGCCACTGTTAAATGTATACCTCCTTACCATACCCTTCAAAGCAGAATACAGCAAGACTTAACACATAACATTAGCCAGAAATAGGTGAGTGCCTCTATAACAAAATCAATACCATTTTTCTGTCGAGTTGCGATGTTTATGAGGTCCGTCACAATGGCGCCTAGATGTAAACACGGCTATTGAAGATGGAATGGCTTCGTCGCTTACCGTTGTTTACCGAAACGGTCGTTGATTGTTGTCCGTTCAATGATAGGTCATGTTATTGTTTTCAAGTCGCTCGTGCCATTGGAAAGACCTTTGAATTAACATTACGAGCGATATTGTTTACGTCTACTTGAAACGTCGCTTCAATTACTCGTATGAACGTTGAACGTGGCAGAACGAGTGAAGATTTGACCTTAGTGTACCATCGCCATAGCTATTCCTAGCGTGAAGCAGTTGCTTGATGGAAGAATGTAGCTGCCGGCTCACTTTCATATGAGGCAACCATCTTTGTCCTCGGGAGTAGCAACTAACCTGCGATTGACTCCAGATAGAACTTCTGTTCTGTATGAAACTGCTTACAGATGGCCATGGGCGGCAGTCTCCACTTACTATCTGATGGACTGCATGCTTCGTTTACTACTTCTTTCTTAAAAAAATCACTGTTTAGGACTTTACTCGTACATTGCAATATACACGTTTCCATTTTCGGCCATACCTTGCTATGAATGCGCGTATGAATGTACGTTGCTGTGATGGACAGAGTGTCAAGACAGATTTAAGGAAAACAATTCTTACTAACTCTGACTAAACTCTTGTTAAAGCCAATTATTAAAAAAGAACTGTGGTTCTATTGCTCTGTCACTAAATTGCTAATATTAATGTTGTAGGTTTTAAAGTCTTTCTAACTATAGCTATAGAAATAAGTTATTAATTTTATCATAGAATTCAGTGGAATCGAAGAGATTGTGTGATGCAATTTTGTCAGTGTTTTCACCCAAATATGCGTGGTATAGGCAAAATTTTTCAAAGATAGGGATTGTAGAATAAGTACTTCATTTTTCCTAATTTCATAAACCGTATCTGGTCCAATTAGTTTTCATCAAAAAGAAACAAAAATAAACATCTTACAAACAAGCTGTTCGTATTAAATGACAATCATTTTTGTTACTACATTATATTGATTTACCTAACTACAATACCGAGTTCAACTTATGTGATTGCGCTAGCAGTGAAGGGCAGTCTATACCGGGCAGATGTTCCGCCTAACTGTACCTCGGATACGCACGGACGTTTTTCCGAGCGCCGACAACTCTGCGATACATTATCGCTAGTCAGTGCTGCCAACTCCGGCGTTTTCTCCCTAAAATTAGGGTAAAACATTATGAAGGATTTTTTTAAGCGTTACAATACGCAAAACATCATAAATGTCAATATTTAGGTTACTACTAGTACTATTGTCACTATATTATGTTAGCTAAATAACACTATATTCGTGTTACTTTATTTAAGGGAATTTTGACTTTAGGGGTAAATATTTTTATACAGTTGGTAACCTTGGTTGGTCGTACTGGTTGCGACAAAGTTGCACTAAGCTGTTCTTAAAAGTAATTCAGATGCATGCTTATAATTTTATCGATACAAAAACGAAGAGAGAAAACTTATTCTACATTTAATGATAATTTGAAGTCGTTTTTGTTAGTGGCCTGCATTGTAAGGTTTTTGCAACAATGTTTCAATTAGCTTTAGAATATTAATCCAGTACATGTAAGTAGAGTCTTGGGCGCTCCCGTGAAAATCTTGGTATGGATTTCTAATTCATTTTTATACTCAATACTCAGAAAACTTTCAATTAAGTATCGACTAGCTTTTTCCCGCGGCTCCGCTCGCTTGAGTCATTTACCATAGGTGAAGAAATTCTATGTGTTAATCCAGGCCATAAACTATTTATGTGCCAAATTTCATCCAAATCCAATCAGTAGCTTTTACATAAAAAAAAAACACACCTACATTCTTACAAACTTTCGCATTTGTAATATTAGTAAGATTGTATTTAAATTTCATAATTAAAAATAATATGTTACATAAAGTTGTTGAATCTGACAGATTTCTCAATAGATTAGATTAGACAAAGGTAGAATTTTCGATTGTGACTAGTATTATTAGGCAGTTCACAAATGACTAAGTTATTCCATCTATCCGCAACGTAAGCTGGAAAGTAATACGCTGTATCAACGAGCAAAGCGATTCCGTTTAGAAAACTAAGCAAACAGTAGATTTAGTGAGATGAGTCTCACGCCATGCGGGGGGTTCGTAGAGATGGCTGTGTCTCGCTACTTTACGAGTAATCGATTTAAACCTTTGCCTCTATTTAAAAGCTAACTAAATACCTGTTAATGCTCAGTGTTACTTGCTCTGTTTGTAGATATTTTTGTTTTGATTCGGCAGAATCTCTATATCGATAGTATTGTATGAATGGTGTCGGGCTTGTTGCGGGCGTTGCAATTTATTCCATAAAAATTGCAATGCTTCTGGGAGTGATGTTAATAAACGCTTTCTACACTCATAACCCCTTTAGTAGGATTTTCTCCTGTGTAGTGGGTGCCATGGACACACAAAGACGAAAACACAATCACCCAGACCCACAACTGAAATCTAAACTCATCATTCAGATGTTAGTCTGGCTGGGGAGCGAACCCGGGACCCACTGCGTGTCAGATGGGTATGGTGACCGCTCCGCCACGCCGGTCTTCAATGTTGATATACAACATTATTCATACACTTATGTAGCACTTAACTTATGATTAATTAATATCTGTTTTATGTTATTCATTTATTGTCAATTCGTGTTATTTACCTTGCAATATCAAGTGCCCTTAGTACGAGTTTGTTTTGTTTCCTCAAAACGAGCATTGTTTACGTTTTCGGCTATACTTTGCTCGACTCGTAATAAATGCACAGCATTCGTAGGATCAGACGACTTACCGACATAAGTGAATATCGAATCGCTTATCGACTTGAAGCTCCAAGCTAGCTACATCTCTATGAGGCTGCCGGCCACGGCGTGGGAGACGGGGTCCGTACATGGCGCGCTGACGTCACTCACGACTCACTCGGTAAAACTGGCTGTGACGTTGTGAAGCATATTGTTCGCTTTTTATTCCAATGCCCCACGACGGGCGAATGTCCAATGCTTTTCCAAGTTCCGCTCGTTTGCGGCTTACGTACCTACTGAATATTGTAAAACAACCATAAACTACTAAAAAATATTTTATATGACATACTTTTTGAGAAAAGAAATAGAGTTACAACTTATTAAGTTTGCATGTTCTTATATGATAAGTATCTTAAGTTTTAGGATTTAGGGACAGATTTACTGAAGTTAGATATATATGTTTAAAAAGATCTAGAAAGGTAACGTTAGACATGGCAAAATTGTAGTTTGCAGTAGTGCCAGTTAAGTTAAATTTCAATCAATATACTATTAGGTGTATGAATGAGTACCATGTGGCATTTACCACATGTCCATGATACCATAGACTCGTCTATGGTAGGTATCATGGTCATCTTGTTTATCTACCAATTCGCATTTGGCCAGGGCGGTAGATTATGGCCTTAACACTCTCATTCTGTGTAGAGTCCCGTGCCCAGCAGTGGCACAGTCGATAAGAACCATGTGGTCTCGGTCTTGAATAGTGTCACTTTCTCTCTTGTCTTGAATGCCGTAAGAGTTGACTAAGGGACAATCAGATGTGGAACTCAGCGTCTTCGGGTGTCTTGCGTAATTTGTGTGTGTCACAGACGAGGTGACCATTGGCAACATAATCCATTATAGGAGGACTATGACCAGCAGTGGACTTAAAAAGGCTCTTGGATTTTATCGCTCCCAATTCGATATCTTAGGTTGGTTATAAATGCGAGGAGTAACTTTAAAGTTTCGTGAAAATGTAAGTAGGTACCCTTCAATCCAGAACATAGAAGAACATAGAACATAGGATCAATTAATTGCAGGTTCATTGCCACTTAGACTACCAGTGAACCTTAGGGCAAAAGTATGTAAAAGTATGTTTCGTTACAATGAAACCATGAAGTGTTCTACCACCTTAATAATCATGTTTGTTGTACGAATAAACGTGATCTAGTATGGTAATGTTGCTTAAGTATCCGGGATAACAAAGTGATGTGTGATTAATGTGTGTTACGTTCATATAAGATTTCTTTGGTGACGAACATAGCTTAATGACAAATTGAAATTGCGTCGTCTCATTCTGCGATCGCGGTCTTAGAAAGCATGTTAATTCTCATTAACTTTACAGCGATAAAATGTGAAACCGTTGCTTAGAATAAAATATTTTAATTGATTATAAGAAATTAGACAAACTTAACTTTTTTATTAGATTTAAGTGGCAAATGATCATGCAGTCTACCTGATGGTTAATGGTGACTGCTCTCCATGAATAAATGTAACCAACCCCATACTGGGGTTCTTTTTGAAGTCAATTACAGATGCGTGGCTACTCCCGGGGACTATGACGGTCGCTTCATATGAAAGTGAGCGGGCAACCAAATCCTTGTACTGAAACGTAAGAACTACTAAGCGGTAGAAATAGGTTTGTTGGTAGTACCTCTCCGGTAGAACCATATTCGTTCTCCCACGTTGCAAAAAAAATATTTTTAGGAATATTATAAATCTAGCATAACTTTCAAATACAAGTCTCATGAGTTTCATAAAGAAGGTAATGGATAATTATAAGAATGAACGCAACGATAACCTAGCTATCGAAACGCGCGTTCTTAATTACTTAGGTGGTGAAAAGTTAGAATCGCTGATCGCACTCTATCTCTAGCTATTAACTTGCAGATTTTTTTCAAGAAAATGAGAATTCGTAAAAAAACCTACGTGCCCAAAGTAGGTCTCAAACTTGAGTAAAGCCTTCGCCAGTGCGTTCGGCTAGGTCTAAACCTTCTAACAGAAGCCACCCCTGCCCAGCAGTGGGACAGTAATGGGATAACGACGAATGAGCGCAGAATGAAAATTACTAAATTATTTTTTATATAAACTCAATGTTCCTACCGTTCATAGCCCGAAAACATTATAATATTCTAGGTGTGTAGAGTACGTAGGTAATAACAGTTGACCTGCGATTCCTTCCTAATTTTCTTGTGCCAAAAACTTGAGGACGAGTGATTCATTGTAGACGTGGTGTAGGTAAATCATCAGCATCCTGCTTAGGGCAATTGCGGTAATGGCGGCGCTTCCCGCGCAAAAGTGACGCGCGGCGCAACGTCCGCCGAGACGCGGCCAGTGTAACTCATCGCACAGAAATTGAATAATCATATCATCTTATTACCAAATCATGCGTAATTTAAAAAGTACACACATTTACATGTATGCCTTGAATGATATTTTTAGGGATAAAGTAATTATGGGTTATATTTAAGGCGATTTATTTTACTTACATTTCTTTAATGTATACTAACTTTCACTTACCATGTGTTAAGTATAAAATATAACTTGTAAACTGCCATAAATTCATTAATTAAGTATATTTTTTTACAAAGAAATGCAATCGGAAGTCCGGCAGCTGAATGAACTTTCTTTTTCAAAGATAAACATCGTTTCTGCAAATTAAAGTAAAATTTATTATAACGTTATGATATTCAAAATGTGGCATCGATGACTTCACTTCCTCCATATTGCAGGAAGTACGTGGGAGTATCGAGTTTTCCTAGTTTCTTGCTAGGGTCGCCAATAATATGGTTAAAATAGTACATTTTGATTAGCTTAATATAACATGTACAAAAGTACTTGAAAGTACCTGAAAAGAGTCACTGACATTCCTTAAGGAGGCCAATTAAAAGAGTAAATATGTAATTAAAATATCAATTAAAATTATATTTAAAAATGTCATTAAAATTAAGTGACATTTAAAAAGATAAAATATACCCTGTTTATCAAAATAACATAACTATTGATGAAATAGTCTATTTAATGATCCTAGTAGTTTTACAAAAATAAATGAAATACTTACAAAAAAAATCAGCAGTGGAAAAAAATATAATTGATTAGCAATAATTTAATCTGCACTAAACAGTCGGTTGCTCATGTTATCGTCGACTTATAAACTGTAAGGCTCAGTGTCTTTCAAGCAGTCTACATTGTATCAATATATACCTACTATGATCATGCTAGCAGAGTGGCATAGGCACAATAGTACGGTTTTGATGGTTTGTAGAACCCTTTGTGGTTAGACTCTGGAAGCATACCTATTTGTGCCTAATAACAGCAGTATTAAGCGCTGTTGTGTTCTGGTCTGAAGGGTGTGGTATATTCCTTGATATACTTATCCGATGCGTTACAATTTAGTCCTCAGGACTAACAACGCATTTGTGGCCAACCACAAGTAAGACCCTGATCTTACCTGGGTTCGATTACAGACGTCCAAGGGCGGCAGGAGCCACTTTCTATCAGGTGGACTGTATGCTCGTTAGCTATTTCAACATAATAAAAAAAAATGATATAAGTCGGTTGCAGTAAATATTTAGAAGAGACTGTACCATGGGACCCGCATTGCGTTAACTGCAGCTCTACTATACCAAATTTCCTCACGGTCAGTTCTACCGTCGCATGCCAGCTGACCATAAACGATTATCGTCCGATCTGGGCCCATGATAATTATTATGTTCCTTTAAGAGGTCACCTTCAGTTTTTGGGGCAAAACGAACTGACCGTTAATGGTATTACGTAAAAGAAGCGCTAATTTTCTAAGCAGTCCAATATTCCTACATAAGTAACAGACTATGAAGGCAATTGCAACGTGCTAAAGGTAGGCTAATAAAGATTCACGTTTTACGTGAATTATTCAACTCCATACATACATAGGTATCTCCATACTTATACAGTGTTGAAAGAGTCTGGCCACAGACGAGGCCTATTCTAAAAGACCCGCCGC
>MOOZ01001174.1:613145-651148 GCA_002930495.1 Cecropterus lyciades
AAACAGACACTTCAATTTTATTTATATGTATAGTTAATCAAGGTGTATGCTTCAGAATAAATGCCTATTTTTAAAAATGTTCCTCGCCGTCTCTATTTTTATAGAGATTTTTGCATCGCTTTTTTTCTATAAACTTCTATTTGTAGATTTGTATTATTGATGTTCCACATCCACCCATCTAAAAAGAACATCGAATTCCCTGATTAAATTTCGCCTGGATAAGCTGTCAAATTTATTATAATAAATATATTGCTCCTTTCTATTACATAGTAATGTTTTTTTTATTATAATCCTATCTCCGATAGGATTATAATACACTTATAATACACGTACATTTAATTTACAATTATTACATTAATTTACAATTAAATGTACGTGTAAAGTCTGAGATAAAATTATAAAAGATGGCGACCGTACCGCTGGGCGTTTGCTTGCGACACAACACCTAGTTATTACCTACGTTATCTGGGTCGAGCGCAGCCGCCATAACTAATACATTTGGTCTCTCAATAAGATTTGTTTATTTACTGACAAAAATGGTTAGTTAGGTAACTGTAGAACTGTATTCTCGCAAATATAAATTAGGTTAATATATTTTATATATTTTTTAGGAGGAATTCTATGTACTTGACCTTATAGCAGTATATCAAAATGTTTTCGACATTTCAGACATTTATTGTTACTACGTGTTGAGTGACTATTATTTACATAATAAGTATTGAACAGTTTTCAGGAACATGAAGGATGATTAAAAAAATGTTAGTCATTAAAAGTACGACCTAAGGTCATCAAGGTAAAGATGACATTAGGTCACACTATCTACTTTGATAACATTATATCATGTTTTATTGCAGTAGTCAATTGATTCTTATCACCAAACCGTTACAGGCTTTGATTATCGGTATTATTAAAGAAAGCTCAATATATCACATAACCGAGGAAGATCTTATATGAAATTAAGATTAAGAAAAATGATATAATCTCTGTTGTAGTCTCTACAAATTTCCAATAATGTATTTTTCCCAATAAATATACTATAGAAAAATATGACAGATGTGTGGGATTAAACATAATATCAGGGATGTAACAATTTCCGTAAACAATGCCCGCACAGCGTACTACAATGATATTTCTTTCAGTCGATTCCTATATTTAGATTTCACTATGCTTTTGAATGTAACATACGTGTAACAGTTACTACTGTCACTCCAGGAAAGATTATTTCGAGTCATGTTTGAGTTTTTTCTAAGAATGGGCGATCGTTGGTGTTTTATTGTTTAGAATGTAGAGTCTAGACCCTAGGTTCTGGCGTAGGTAGCAGTAGTTCACGCTTCTCGTCCCTTAAATGTTATGATTAATGAATTACTGCAAGGGATAACACTTGGTATTATAAATGTTAATGGCAATGGTGTTGCAAATTAGTGGTAATAAAAATAAATAAAAAGAGAATGAAATAATTGAAAATAGGCATCAGCGTGGCGACTATAAAGTCGCCATGCCCTACGGAAGACTGCATTTAATTTTCAACATAAAAAAAATTATCCTTTTTATGTTGAGATGTTAAGATGTGATCTGAGTCTGAACACAGTTTGTGTTCTAAGACATCTAAAACATATAATCCGGTGTTTTTGTTTTCACAGATAAACAAATGCAACGAAAAAGAGTTCGCTTAAAATAGTGGTAAACATCGTAGAATATAAATAGGAGGGCAATATACTGATCCACGTTTCTATTTAATTGTAAAAATATCTCTGTACGTGACGAGATAATACGTAAAAAATATTTAAAACTTGGTTCACACGCCAAATATAAGTAGAACAAGAGGATTTACTGATACTCAATTGGCTGGATGCCAAGCAAGTGTTAAATCTATTGTGTATCTATGGAAAAAAATACAAGAACAAATAGCGTACGCATAAGGAAAGGAATCATTGATACTTAGAACAATAAATTGTACCTGTAACAAAAAAAATCTGTGAGAAATAGGTGTTGGGTTGCATTTCTGCGAAATGTTTGGTGAATGAATTTATTGGTCAGCGAGTACTGTGTAGGTCTTACTATCGGCTGCATTCATGCAGTTTATGAATGAAGCATTACGTCGGCATAATACTCTGCGCTGCTAAATGAAAAAATACTATTTCTCAATGCGTTAAAGTATATAGACTTTGAATTTGAATTTTAGTAATAATCTTTTTAAAGTTTGTGAAACAGTAACTACAATATTTATGTACATTTTAAAGTTTATGCGCTTAGTCATGGTATTAGGTATTAGTGACCCATATATGTATTTATTATTACTTTTTATTGATCAATAACTAGATTAGACAAATATCTGAAATAAAACAACTTATATACTCAATAAAGAAGGGTCTAGTTTATTGAATAAGCTGTTTGTAAATAATTTCTTACTTCCGACTCATTTAGTCTAATTACCAGATTAATGGAGTCGAAAATTTTACACGTGACTTTTAAAACCCAGATGAATACTGGGAAAGCATTTCTAAAGAAAACCTCCAAATAGGCTGTACTGTAGACACGTAACATAACTTTATACTTATTGTTATAACTTTTGATAGACATTTATTTTAAGGACTTCATTACTAAATGTAAAGATATGAAACATAAATATATATTTTTCATAATTCATATTCATAACTCATAAATATTTTTAATCCTTAAAATTAAATTCAGTAGTTTTGATTTAATGCGATTTTAAACACATTGGCATTTTGTGTCTGCATGACAGACAAAAATCTTAAATTACAGAAACTTCTGTCATGCAAATATATCCAATGTGAAGGTACACGGAACTTTCATTTTTATTGTACAAACATGTGTATTGTACAAACGTTTGCAATAAATAATAATTCCTTATCCAATGACAGCGACGTGATTAAATTAGACTTAAAATATTTGAGTATATGTAGGTTCTAGCGAAACTTGCTTAGCCTTAATAGACCAAAAACATCTGTTTTGGTTTCCAGAGGACAACAGGTAAGAATTGCGATAAGCTTTCCTTTATACAAAGTAGCGGCTTTTGTTTGAACAGATTTATTTTGGTAAACTTTAGTCGTAAAACATCTGTTTGGTTTTAAGTCAGTTGCCACCAATTACGTTTATCTTAAAGGTAACAGATAAGTTTTGTTTTTGAAACAAGATATTATAGATCAATGTCTATTGTTATGTAAAAAAAATTTTGTTTGATCAGGACAATTTGAAACATCTGTTTGGTATTTGCATGAAGAAAGTTATTCCACAGGTTTTCAAAATAAAACAGGTAATATGAAGTTTTTGTCTTTCTGGTAAAATGAAGTAATAAGTGATTAGTATTAACCGGGTTGTTTCTATTCATTGCTAACATCTGTGTGGGTTTTGCGCCAATTCTAGTTGATAAGTAAGTATTGCCATTTTACGTAGTCGTAGAATTCAGGTAGTGATGTTGGTATAAAACCAGTAACCAGTGGAAATTTCACTGATCTTAGTATTATTCTTACAGTATTGTTTGACTGTGTACTATGTAATAGTTTGTTTCCTAAATATAAATAAAATAAAATAAAAAAAACTGGCATTTTTATTAATACTAGTGCATGGAGTAAATGAATCCTATGTTAACGTTATCTCAGTAACAATGATTGTATTATTTTTAAACTTCATGAAACACAAAAAGAACAATCTGCCAATCAAAATAGTAAATAGTAATTAAAAAGTTTGGTAATGAACAGACTGCGCCCCTGATCAACAGTTTTTAAAATTTTTCAACACTCACTAACTAACTAACCTAACCTGATCATGGCCTCCACCATCTTCATTCTTAGAACCATTGTAAATTTGTTAACATTACAATGATTAAATTGATTCAAAGTTTCTATTGTTACTATTTTCACATAGTTTACGGTAAATAACCATTGATCAGGTATTTCCCTGTCCTTAAACGTTGTTTACACTATTTGTGTACAGCTTAAAGAGAAATTCTGCCAACTATGAATAACGTCGATAAGGTAGTGTTGACGTTCAAACACCGTATACAAGGCGTCATTTTCCTCATACGTCAATATTCGATTGATTTGCGGATTTAATTCATAAAATGTCCTTAGTCAAGGATATTAGTATAGTATGTAATTATATTGTGTGTACATTAATAATAAGCGTATCTGCTTTTTATATTTTATAAGACTATCTTACTAACATTATAAATGCAAAAGTTTATAAGATTATATGGAGGTAAGTTTGTTACTTTTAGACGCAAAAACTACTGGTCGGATTTCGCTGAAATTTAACACGCAGATCGTTTATGACCTTGTCCATGTAGTTCCAGGACCAGAATAGGGCTACAGTATCCGCTGCCTGTCGTAAGAGGCGATTAAAAGGGTTTCCGCGGTAGCGGGCGGAGAGGCAAGCGTAGGAGCTCGAGCCGTCCAGCCATCCGATCCTGGGAAGGACGGCAGCATGTTTGATTGCATGCTGTCGTAAATACCTGAAGGAACGGTGAGCGTAATGCTCACCACGATAGAGCCCCAAAAGAGCATCGTGTTCGGAGGACTCCGGTAGTATTCCGTTGTAGATCCCGGAGTCTCGTAGTTCTGAGGGCGGCCACCGGGGGGGGTGTTTAGTACGGTAAAATCCCACTTAACCATCGGCATTGGTCCCACGGTGTCGGGTATCTTTTGAAGGTTTCCCCTCGTGACAAAGAAAAGACCGTTTATGACCTGGCTTAAGACACGTAATTCTCAATACCATGTTAAACGAGGCCAAAGCAGGCGGAGCCGTGAGATTAAGCTGGATTATAACATTATTATTTGTATAAATTGAAGGAGACCAACGAGTTTATAGTCCATCTGATGATAGGTTGTCACTACCGTCAGTATATATCTGTTATTCTTCTGTTCTTCCTAAGCCAGTGAGTGAGTGAACTCTTCCATCAGTGTTTTCATACAGGAAATAGGTGTGGCGGCGGTACTACCAACTGAGTCAGGCAATTTTTCTCCTCTGTGCCCATACTGTGATTGTAAATCGCAGTGATCGCCGAAATGATGAAAATTGTAAATAATTCACACATAGATACTTTTTCAATAAAAATTCATTTATTTGACTCAACTTATTGAAATATGGTTTCATTCCAGGTAATAAATATTTTTAAAACAAGCTAATCTTGTTTAAAATATATAGAAGTAAATTTGGAAGCCATTTTATTAACTTTGAAGTGATTATTTATATGTCCCGTATTTAAGTTAATTTTTTATCATTAATCGGTACCTCTCAAGGTATCTTTAACATTCACGGAAAGAGAGAGAGTGGTGCTATTAATGACCGAAACCACACGGCGACAATGAGTAATCTTATGCAATTCCGGCGATAATCTTAAACGTAACAGTTTAGCATATTGAATCAACGTCGGTGATTTGTCGGTTGAATCAAGCGTGTGTCATGACAGGTCACTGAAAATTTGGCCTAATTTGAGCGTAGGAAGATAGAATCATTCTTTATTTTCGTTTAGCTAGTGGCGCTTCGTATGAGATCAGCTGTATAATTAGAGGATGGGTTTTACTTAGGAAATGTAGTGAACAAAGTGAGGTGACCTATATCTTTTCGTTTTTCATTTTAATATACATTTTGTACATATGGGTTACTATGTTACAATGTAAAAAAAATAATTATGGTAATATTTTAATATGTTATAGGTACGATATGCGGTTTTTTTTTCTTTTTGCCGATATTTCTTAGTATCATATTAAAATATATCAATTGCTCGATAATATTAGTCTAAAATCATTTATAATAATAATAATACAATATGGTAACCTATTATATGTTTTATTATAACGAATTAATAAAAGAAATGTATTATTAACACTTTATTTCTCAGCGTTTGGGTGGATGTTAAATATTATTCTCTACATCTTAATTGATTAGAGCATCGTCACACTGTGATTTCATAAAGTATTACTTCTATTTTTGTCCGACAAGTGCATGTGATTTGACTTTTGATTTTGCAGACCAAGGAACATACAAAAGTCAAAACGAAATGCGAATATTACTATAGCTATATTCCAATCGAACTATGGTGATAGGCGTAAAGTCCAAGAATAAAACTACACGACCTGCCTCTAGCATTAGTAGTTCCTAGGATAGCCAGTATTCGTCGGAATAGGGCTACAGTAAGAGGCGATTAAAAGGGATTTCCGGGGTTACGGGCGGCAACAGTCGGAGCTCGAATCGTCCAACCCGGCGCCGCTCCCATGGCGTCGGGTACCTTTTGAAGGTTTTCCCCTGGAGACCAAAAAATTTATAGTCAGTAACAACAGCAAAAGCATTTTGAAACAAAATACTATTGCTTTTGGCTCATACTGAAAATTTGCTGAATTCACGTTGCAACCTAGCTCGACGTGGGTATCGATACATAAATCACGTGTCATTTAATAATGTTCGTTCACGCTTATCTCAGAAAGATCTTATCAGAATTTAATGGAATTTAAATTGAAATTTAATCTACCAAATACAGGATATCATTTTTATTATTCTGTGCCTCGAAAGGCAAAACGGAACCCTTATAGGATCACTTTGTTGTCTGTTCGTCTGTCAAGACCGTTTTTTCTCAGGAACGTGTGGAGGGTATCAAGTTGAAATTTATATCAAATATTCAGTTTTTCTGTCTCTTGGAGCTGTGAAAAAATCAAACTTGTAAGCCAACGCAATTTTGGTTGCGTTAGCTTACAAGTTTGATGGGGTTGGCCTACAGGGTACTTCCCGTGAACTCAGAATCTTAAAATTTGGTACAAAGCAACGTCTTATAGCACATACCTAGCAAAAATTGCGAATACCGTAAATTTTTATTTACATCATATAATAAAAATATTTTTAATAATTTTAATAAGTTACTACCCCTTTCCCTATGAATGAGGAATTAAATTGAAATTGATATCAAATACTCAAGTCTACAATACTTTTAAACTGTAACAAAAACAAACATTTAAACTGTAACAAAATCAAACATCAACAAAAGATACAGCAATTTAAGCCGCATATTTTTATATTATATTACAAGGGAATCCTAAAGGGTATTTCCAGTCCTAGAATCTTAATATTTGGCATGAAGCAATCTATTACAGCATATATAAAGGAAAATTTCCGAAAACCTTAAATTTTTAGTAATATTACATAATTTACGGAACCCTCGATGCGCGAGTCCGACTCGCACTTGGCCGGTTTTTTTATAAGATCTAATTTTTTTTACGGCGTAACTACATTTGCATTTGTTGTACGTACGTACACAAGTACGTACTAGACAACACAGTCCGTACTTGTTTGTCGTGAAAGTATTTTTTGTCGTTGTTATCATATTATTTGACACTTAGTAAATAGAGTCGTTTTTTACTTAGTACTTCTTTAATTTATTGTCTCATTTTAAAACATATTTTGATAAGGAAGTAGTCATATTTATCAAAAAATTATGACGCTTTAATCGTATAGTACAGAAGAAATAAAAAGTAATCGTAATCGTACGTACTTCAACAGAGATGACATGTGACCACATAATAAAATTTGTAACGTATCGAACACTCATATTCAGTACACACTATGACATCAAATAATTACAAAACAATAATGGGAAGGATAATATCGTAAAAGCAGACTATTTATATCATATTGACTAAGCAGACGAACCTTACTTGATGATTGTGGTTCGAAATACATATAACGACATAATCGGAACAATAGGTTAAAGGGAAATGTTAGTTTTCCAAAATATATTAAACATTAATGTTATAAAATTATACAGCTTATGTCACTCTGACAGCTGAGACGATTCCTATGTTCCAATCTGTCATATGTTACAACTCGTCAATCCGTTTGGGCTGTAGTGGGGGCATAGGAGATATAGGTAATGCCAAAGAAATGAACGTACCTACGCCCAAATACATTAGGTACCCTCCTTGTGACGCGGTCGGATAATAATGATACCACTTACATTATTATGCGATTTCTTATAAATTAACCAATCAAATTTAGCATATCAGTACAATCAAACTACTTTCATTTACTAGACGTGCCTCGCAGATTCCCCGCGTTTAAAAATATTGCATAATAAAGTAAATATTGCATAATAAGTAGACATACATTTAAAGGAAATTTTATACCTTCAACAATTTAAAAATACATTAATGTGAGAAAACAATACAAGTTTTTTTTGATAGTGGTTGAATTGTTGTAATGGACTATAAATATATTTTCTGTTCCTTAATAAAATTAGAAGTTTTGGTTTGACGTGATTTTAAACAGAGAAAATTTAATAAAAAAAAATTATTACTCATTCTCAATGCATTCATGCATTTATGTTTGCATACGGTAGGAGTAATTAATATAATTAATACGGGGGTACTCATTTATGCTCTCAGCTTATTGGCATTAATATCATCAATAGGGTAACATGTAAAAAGTTGTTATCATTGTTATTGTTATTTAAATATAATTCGCCTGTTATTCCCAAGAGCTGAGGAGGAAACGGTTGAGTGGTGGCGCGGGCAATCATGCAATCATGCAGATAATGCGGCAATCATACAATCGACGCGGGCACGTGCGTGGCGCCGGGGCCTCGTCGTACTCTACCTTCGTAGGTAGAGTTCTCATTTATACAAAATTGATTCGTAGAAATATATCATAGATGTGACCGGTGTGGCGATGCGGATGCACTACCGCTCTCTCTCTGATATGCAGTACGTTCTAGATTTGAGCTTAGGCCACGCAAAGATCTACATAGAAGTTCTCTGCTTTAAATCCTTATTCTAAGGGGATACCTGCACTGCACTAGAACAATATTGGGGTAACGGTACATAGGTATGTACCGTTACCCCAATATTGTTCCATGTGATAAACATTTATTTTCTTCTAAATGCAGGGTTTTTCAGTACTCTGACATCATTAGATGAAACGTGTTGTGCCGTGGAGGAATTAGTTGAAGTTTTTCCATTCTGAGTCCATGGGGACTGAGAGTCATACTTAACCTGATTGGAACACATAAACATTCCAATACAACTTCAATAACAGAATAAAACAACAAACATTGGTCAGAAACCATAAAATAGCACCTGCTTAGATTACGTGCAGCATTCGTTAGGACCTCACAAAGCGAGCTTAAATTATAACTTTATACCCAGTCCAAAACTGATCATTACTGGTACAGCGGTCCGGCAGCGAAATGGCAGAACTAACCACACGTTCCGGTAATGACAACCACCGTTTCTGCATCTGTCCGGTAATTATGAATACAGATGCATTTTAGCAAATGCAAGTGTCCGCTCTTAGGTGTTTCGACTTTTGTAGTAGTTAGGTTCTGCATGTTATTTATTATTAACCAAATCAGCCACGCAGTTTTACCTGCGTTTGCTAAAAAATATAACATACTTGAAAATTGTAATATGTTTTGGTAGAGTTAACAGACAATATTGAAAAAAAAGTGATCTGAGGATACGGACCATTTCTTTCTTTTCTTTTAATTAAATTAGGTAGTATCGGTTTAGTGTGATCTCAAATACACAGACAAAGCAACAGACAAAAGTTCCAAAAATTATAGAAATTTCTGTCATTATTTGCAGTCCAAACAATTTATTTACAAATATAGTTGATGTATAAACAAGGAAACTTTCATTTTTATTGTATCGCTGTTTTGCACAAATAACCGCACAATTCAAAATTCATCATTTTAGAATTAAAAATTCTACTGTACAATTCGCGTTTTTGTATTGTGTTACTATTCATGCAAAGTATAGATATGTATGGATTGATTCACTTCAAAAGTAGGATATTCAAAATTAATCTGAATTGTATGATAAGTGCGGCATTTGTAATTTTTTTTATCTAAAATCTCCAGTAAGATTATCGTATAAAATAAGCCATATATCAGGCATCATAGCCTAATTTTTTTTGATAAAAGAAAACATACATGTATTAAAAAGAACGAAACGGTATAATTGCAAAATTTAAAAATATTGATATTTAATCGACATTTTTAAATAAATTTGTTGTAAAAATGTATTAACGTCTGCCTAAAATATTGTCTCTGATATTGTCTATGATAGGTACGTTATTGCTTTTATTCTAACATGGTAAGGTAAGCAAAAATGTGAGAGAACTTTTGTTTATCCAGCTGGAAAAAGAGGAACCTTAAAAAAAATAACAATATTCAAATATATCATTCAAATCACCTGCTCATTGTGGCACTGCGTTAATGCTTGGAATAACTAGCCGTTCAAAATAATGGTGACACTAATAAATCATTTATGTAGGAAAAGAAAAAGTGTGTGCCATTCACACACGACAGAAGTGAAACTTAAAAATAATTATTTCGCATATACCGAACTTGAGCTCACATACAAGCTACGAAGTAAAATCGTTAGCGTGATTCAGAATCGTCATCTGATCGTCATCCAGCTCTAGCGCTGACAACTGCTTTCGTAACGCATTTTCGTTTTACGACACGAGGTTTGTCATTTTAAATGACAGCGATTCTAAAGAAGTTTTACTTCAAAACTGCTTGAGTGTTGAGCTGCTGGATATTAAAATGCATAATTCAAAAAAATATAATTCATCGATGAATCATATTGCTGTCCTTGTTGCATTCCAATGCATATTTCCGCCAATAAAAAAAGAAACGTACTTTTGGCGGGAAGTTGCAAGTCTCTGACATTACATTTTTTTATTTATCTCTTAGTCGATAGCATAGGAGGATTAGGTTTCTTTTAATACCCATATTGACATGAAATAAAAAATCCTCGTTATCCTGCTTTCCCTATTTACAGGCCCAATTTTTTTTAAATTATATATCCTACGTTACTCATGCCAAGATTAAAATGATATGTTACATATCACAGTCTGTCTAGTCGTTTGGGCTATAGCGCATGCCAAAGAAGGACACACGTTCATACAAACATAGACACGTATATACATACGATCGAAAAACATCAACCTCCTTCTGATGCAGTTGGGTCAAAATTTTAGCTTTTACATGTTTTTCCTGTTTATGTTTCGAGAAAACGACTGGATGAAGAATAGTTTCTTTTTTAATTTTGATTATATTCATCATTCGAACATCGTATAAATATCTAATAATATGCATGCATTATTGATACTAGTTCTCATGCAACCACGTTTAGCTTAATTAAATAAAATATTTAATGTGCGTGTATCATGCGAATAAAGTTCAGTGTAGAGGGTAAAATTAAAATAATATAATTGTAACTCTTTCTTACCTAAATGGTATTTGACATTAATGCATCACACGTAATGCATCACACGTAATTTTATCGTACATATCTTTTACTCAAGAAATCCTATTAGGTAATTTCCCGTGCGATATTTTCACCTTGTGTAATCCTCGATAATGTATGAATCACTCGATGACAGGGAACATTCCGATGCACATTTTCACCAAAAAGCGGATATGTAGATAGAATACCGAGAAGTCTTTTTATAATCAAACTTGCAACTTCGGAAATAGTTTCTTAATGTGTAATTGTTTCAAATAATAGTAATTAATTCAATTATTCTTAGGTCGCTGTCAATTAGAATAGAATAGAGTTATGGTATCCCCTGCCACTGAGTTGCGGATGACAGGAGTAGAGCTCAAACCGTCCAGCCAAGCGACCCCGGAATATCGACGGTATGTGTTGTTGCAAACCCAGCCACTCACCTGGGTAGATTCCGATGGGGAGTCCGATGGTACAGTCTCAACAGTGGTACAATAATGTGTTCTAATTTAAACGGTAGATGTACTCGAGATGTGTCAACCTAGTGCAAGGGTAGCAAAATTTCTGTAAATTCTAAACTCAAATGGAGCTGATTACCAAAGCCTATGGGCGACACTAAACATTTACAATGTTATACGAGTATCTATGTACTACATGCTGGGTACTTCTTTAAAAAAAAAATCTTTTATTTAATACTTAAAGATATATTATTATACTTTTAAATCTAAAGATATAGGTAAAAGATGGCAGAGGGGCTACCTGACGGAAAGTAGTCACCGTTACCTATGAACATCTGCAACACCAGAGGAGTCGCCGGCTTTGAAGGAGAGCTCTTTCCGCACCTTTTTTGAAGAGCTCCATGTCATAGCACTACGGGAATACTTCAGGAGGAAGTTCATTCCACATCTTGCTCGAAAACGAGCGTTCAAAGCGAACCGTGGAAACTGACAGACGAAAAGATATCCAGATAAGGGTATTGTTAGAATTATCTTATTATTAAAATAGTATTTTTGTGCACCTAACTATTTTGTATTTAATAAGATAAAAATACACATAAGTGTGTTTTAAAATCAAGTCCTGGACAGATAAAAATATATCTGGTACTGACCTAATAGCATAATATGATTTTTCCGTTTACGTCATACAAACGGCGTGGCTGGTTTCATCACGACTGAGATACAAATAGGCTCATTCGATTTTTATAGCGAATATATGAGTATAGGTGCGTATTGCTCTTTTTTTAAAATATATTAAAATCGATGCTGGTATATATAACAAATTGTTAAACTCCAACGCCATTTATCATCAATAAACTTAGCTTTTTATTTATTTTAGTGTTTTTTTTTTACCTTTGTTAAATATTACTTATAACCATAATTTCCAAGCGTATGTGAGGACAGAAAGTATAGAATTTAATTAAGTCCCACGGTATCCTACATAAGTATATCTATGATTTGAATATGTTATGGCTTATAAGTTGTAATGACTGGATAGATAATAATTTATTAAAAAAAATTGGGTTTCCATCGACACGTTTCCCGCGCTGTCAGGTTGACAAGATGCAAGTTGAGTCATTTTCGAACGTCCTTGCTGACGCGCTCAGTGAGTCAGGGTTCCACCATTGTGCTCACGTTTTACTCACATGGAACTTTGTCTAATTACATCGTAAACCGTTCGGAATTTGCACAAGAATTTCTGCATACGCTGGCCACACGTTTAGCAATCGCATTTTGTTATCTGAAAAGTTCAGCCATTGTTATATTTTTTTTTTATAAACTGTTTTGTTTATTTATGTGATCATATTATTAGAGCGTATTTGATTTAAAATTAAACACGCAATCATTTATAAGGCAACACGCGAAGGTTTTTATTGTTTGTAATTTATAAAGTAAACTAATTCATTAATCGTATCTATTAAATCTAAGTTACGTTTAAGGTGCTAAATGAGTAGGTACGTGTGTGTGAAGAGTTAAGGTGGGTACATATTTGTGGCATTTAATATAGAAGGTATGCGACGCTCCCTTATAAAATTGTAATATTATGATTTAAAATTAAATTTGATCTGATTTGATTATTTATAGCGTTCCTTCATTTTGATAAAACTCCCTGACATTCAGTCGCGTTATGGGCAAGTGTGTTTATATCTTTAGTTTTCATGCTTTAAAAAAAGGCAAACATAAATAATTTAGAATCAGTACGAAGACATTAAAAACAACAAACGTGGGTACTATTTACCCAAGTCCAGTTTCTACATTAAAACTTTAATTTTTGTGTTGTTTTATTTATGTAAATTATGAATCTGAAATCTCGTGACAAAATTTGGTTGGCTTAGCGCTGATTAAGATTTTAGAAATTTAGTTTTGAATTTAAAAGCTTGTGCCTAACAGTCGTCAATTTTGAATTAATTTCGTAAAATATTATTCACATTACCAGTACTTACATACATGTATTAAAGGTAGTTGGAACATTGTCATACGTATTAATATGAATTGTGCAATTATGTCTAATTGTCTATATATTACATATATAAGAGAAAGGCGACTGATTGACCTAGAGCTCAAGTAAGCAACCCTCCGGGTCTCTTATATGCCTCGGTTACGTCGAAATAAGGGCGGTGGGCAAGGATGTTCGGGCTTCGAGGGGTTAGTTCTTTAGTATTAACAATTAGGTACAATAAATATTTTGCATTTTAAAATTTAAATTTAGATATACTGTCACGTGCCTGAATGTCTATTTTTGCCGAATTCATTTCCTAAAAATATTAATAATCCTTATTTCTTATAACAAATAATTTAGTTTTTTTCTTATCAATATAACATGATAATTCATGAGAAACTACAGTCTATCCGATTTAGTCTTTAGTGGACACAACCCTATTCTCAAAGGGGGGCAATTCTCGAATACCCCTCGTATCTTTACCATTAATACACACTATTACCATGTTATTTAAAACATTGTAATACAATGTACAAATGTAAAATATATCTACCATCCCCACCGCTTAGTGGGTGGATCGGTACTTCATGCGTCGTTTAGAACGAGCCGAAGATCGTCCACCTGGTGGTCGGAGGTCGTCTGAACAGAGAGCTCTCGCGGGTAGCCCCAGAGCTTAACGCACAGCTGAAAAAGGAGATGGAAAGATGTTGAAATTGTATTATTTTATGTAACAATTTACAAGTTTGTAGACACGGGCAAAAGCTACTCGGTATATAATGATGAACTCAATATGATCTAGCCGATAATGCCGTAATTGTCGCGACATTAATATTATATACACACAGGATGACATTACCAGCATAAGTCCGTGATATAAATATTGAGAGAAATAGAGTATAGAGTAATAATAAAGTATCTTATAAATTACAAAAAAAAACGTTTCATAATTTACTTAATATACATTAAAGCGTGTGTTTTTATTTCTGAAGGGACAAAATGGGGTAGACCTAGTGAAAAACAAACTTTTTTTATATATTAAGTTACTTCTGTGTTATAAAAGAAGCTTGTATAAAAAGTACTTTATTTCATTGCTTGGGATTCTAGCTAATTGCCACACGGAAACGTTATATCGAATTCAGTTTTTTTTTTAGATTCTTATAAATATACAAATATTGATATTTAAGTAAGTGTCCTGTAAACAAAAATTGATGGTCACAGCACACACAGGCTGCAGAGTGGACTATGAACTGTGCATTCCACTCGCCAGCCTCTCCGCTTTGTATCGGCTATTACCGATACATGCACCTAACATTACAATAACTGAGAAATTTATATCAAACATCTTTTGAAATTGATATTGATAAATAAATAAATACCTGAGAATTACAATGTCACTTACATTTACATTTATGGTAAATGAGTGTTTTAAACTTAGCGATGCAATAAAATCACAATATGATATTCAAATAACTTGTTATATACTTAGATAAGTATATGAAGAGAACTACATGAATACGTACAACATAATATGTATACATACTAAAATAATACGTAATACATAATAAAAACAATAATTGTGACATTTGAATCAAAGCAACGGTATATTTGTATAAGAATCGAACATGTTTTTGTTTAATTTCGTATTATTACAGTAGGATAGAGCGATGTGTTGCTTCTTATAAAATTGAAGTACCAAACGTGCCCTTATTCCTGCTGATGGTGAGAAGTCATTGGACAGTTTTTTCATATAATATCGAAGTAACAAACGAGCATACAGCCTGATAAGTAGCCACTGCTATTCATGGGCATTTCCAATAAGGAAAGATTAGAGTTGACTACGGAGGAACCACTGCCACAGAATATTGTACATAATGATGGTAGGATTAAGTGCTGCTGTGTTCTCGTTAGTGAACTGATTCTTCGCGCCCGGCATAGAAGGTCTAAATTCTTATTATTGGACTACTAAGTGTTCACATTTATATACAACACAAAGGCGAATACGTAAAAGATGTTCATAATTTTAGAAGACGTAAAAAAATCTGGAGTCGAACAACAAAAGGATCTACCCTTTGCGCCTATTTCTGCCTAATAACAGCAGTGTTAAACGCTTCTGTGTTCTGTGCGAAGGGTGTGATAAAGGAGACATACTTATCCGAGGCGTTCCGACTTAGTCCTTAGAAATATAAACGCATCCGCGGCCAGCCTCAGGTAACACTGATCTTATCTGTAGTTGATTACAGCTGTGGATGATTACCATACGGAGGACTGCAAGCTCGTTTGCTACTTGAATATTTTCAAAAAATATCGTACTAAGCGCATTGGTCAGTTTTAATTACATAATGATGGTGAAGGAAAGATCTGTGACGTACCGGCCGCATCCGAGCGGGGGGCGACCACAGGCTATCGTGTTACCAGTACGTGGACAAGGGTGGTTGGTATCGATTCGAGTTTGCTCAGCACTTCCACCCGTCCGGGAATCAACACCCGTTATTTGAACGTCAACTGGATTTACAGCTTTAAATTTTTCACATGAACTGTAGAGTTTGTTAGTGATATATCACGCTTTGCATGAATAATGATACAATTCAAAATTCATCAATTTTAACTTAAATATACAGTTTTATCTAAATAATGCCTAGAATTGATCTCAAACTATTATAAATCGATGTTAATGGTCTTTTAATATATGTTTGTTATTGTAACTTCATTACTTCAAGAGGTGTTAATACAAGCATTGTTAAAATTTTACCTATCTCTTCTTTAAAATGAGTTTTTTTCGTGTCGTGTTGTCATTATTCAACCCAAGCAGCGATATGTAGAGCTATTTACGTTTTTTTATAAAATACTAGCTGAAGCACTCCTGCTTCACTATGGGACATAAAAATAGTCGCCATCTTTAAATAGTGCAAAATATAGAAATAAAAAGAAGGCTATAAGTTGACTAGATAAATAAGCTACAGCTACATCCATGCAAGTTTTCATGTAAATTGAACCAGTGGTTCTTGCGTGATTGAGTAAACGAGTATACAATCCACCTCATATACTTGGGTATATTTGGGTACAGAAAAAGAATACTAATGAATTGAAAAGTAAATAATAAATTCAGTTTAACAGCGAAAGCACCATTCTCAAGCTGGAATGACTATTGAGATAACACTTTCCGATCGACAGACGTTCTCTATTCACTTTCTTTTACATACTGATTACAATTGTCATACATGTTTATTTGGTTGTCCAGTTATTTACTTATTATTTGTTTTTAGTTAGAATTTCATAGTATATCTATTATTACGCAAGTGTTATTGCCAAACAAGAAAACTGTGTAATTATTGCATTGGTGCTTGATTTACAAATCATTTATTTGTATAGCATATGTGCACGCCGTACTTACCATCAGATGTAAGTATTCATTGCCGTTCATGAGATTCTGTAATTCTACAAAGTATTGCAATAATACAGTAACAAATTTGTTTTAACTCTAAGGAGGAATTGGAATGTGTACAACTGTACCCTCTTCGAATCACAGCACATAACACATCTTTTGAGTAGTTAAGGAGTATGCCGGTGCAAAGTACGCAGTCAAATATTGAGAATTCTATTATCTTTAAAAACGAGAGAAAGGATGCGCCTGTAATCTGATGTTACTAGCTATATGTAGGATTTTACTTTCATTTGGGTTTGATGAAAAAAAATGTTCATCACATACAGTGATTTTTTACACAAATCTTTGTATATCTTGATAACATAAACTTATATAAAAATACAGTGGATTTGAGAATCTCTTTTTTTTAAGTCGGTTGAAAAAGTAAAAAAAAGTGAGTTTAGTATCGTCATTTTATTTTTGTGTATTCTTAACAGGATACTTATTAGTCCACTCAATACATGAAGGTTCATAAAATCTTCGCCATCTTGGGGTATCTGCAATATTGGTTTTAGAATATCATATCTTATCATGTCATGGTCAAATCATTACCGGTTTGAATGTTATTCAAACAAAACGAATAAATAAAATTATAGCTCAATCTAACTCCAAAAAGTTCAAAACTTCCTTGCAACATATTTACCTACATGTACATGTGAAGTAAACAAGTAAATCTTGTAAAAATCAGCCTAGTCATGCAACCATACACGGAATACATACAAGCAAACATTAATTTCACAGAGGTAATCAATTATCTATCAGAGGTCACAAGCGGCCCCGGAGCGTGGCACAGGTGGCGTTCCGGTGCGCGCGCGCACCTGATCGATAGCCGACATCGATTTACTACAATTGGGGTTGATGGAGCTTTCATGGGGTTTATGGCCACTTATATAGTGTTAGTGAAAATCGATTGTGTCTTGCTGCTTTGAATGTTTAGTCGTTTGATATGACAATATTTAGCTTTTTTGAGTTTAGACGAATTTCCTTAAGATACCTACCTTCGATAGGTACAGCGCCGATTCCAAGTTTAGTTTGCACCCTGAGGTAATTAAAATACGCTAATTTCACAAATATAGGAGCAGTAAACAATACTATAATGCGGTTACTATTGGCGAATCATCAATTAGGGTAGACCTAAGTCCAACACGTCCAGTGTTGGACATACATAATTCTCTCTACAAGACTCAAAAGACTCCCGGATGGACTGAAATAAAATAATTTTTAAAAATTGAATTAAAACGAGCCGTTTATACTTTAGTTATTTGTTTACTATACCACACTGACATGCAGACAGTCCTGTGTTTCATCCTAGGCAGAAATGGAATGTCTTTAAAACATGTGAATGCAGCCCATCTGGTGGTAAATGGCCACTCATGGATCTATATCCATACCTACATTTTGCAGGGGCTTTACCACAAATTTATTACAGATGTTCCATATGTAAGTCTACTGGCATTTGCTGTCAAGAATCGAAAAACATGCTTCACACCAGAAATCGGTACAGTGTGGTGGTATCTAACCGGTCAAAACATTCTCGTTCTACCTTAATTATAATTTTACAAACATTTATAAACATGGAGAAATCATTGTTATTTCATTTCTTTTAATAATCAATCGGCGTTTATTTCTAATATAAAAATATACGTTTACTATGGTAGGGTATCCAGGTCGTAAACTGTATACTACATATGCCAAGTTTCATAAAAATCTGTTCTGAAGCTTTTGCGTAAAAGACTGACAAACATTCGCCTTTAAAATATTACTATTGATGTAGAGTCAATATGATGCGTACTAAAC
This sequence comes from Cecropterus lyciades, assembly GCA_002930495.1. Taxonomy (NCBI): domain Eukaryota; kingdom Metazoa; phylum Arthropoda; class Insecta; order Lepidoptera; family Hesperiidae; genus Cecropterus; species Cecropterus lyciades. The sequence continues at coordinate 632,040 of MOOZ01001174.1, forward strand.
AAAAAAAATGGAGCTTATCAAACAAAATCAAATTAACATACTACAAAGCAAATCGTAGTCAATTTGTCAAAAGTTCTTAATAGTTGAACCTGAAATACCGCAAATTCAAGCCAGTACTTTATTGTCCAATTAACGCTAATTACTGAGCGAAGCGTTGTCGGAAAGAGCTGTTAGGGCAAGGGTTAATTAAACATTTGTTACCGCTACCCTTTCGAAGGGTAAAGACTAGTATAACGTAGATGGAACATTGCTCTGAAATATTGAAAAAGTTTGTTAAATGTAGTTTGTCACTTCTATGTAACCAACATAATTAAATAATTGGATTTTTTTAAAATGACAAACCGGCTATCAGCGGACCAATTTCTGGTTAAGTTCTGGAAGTTCAGCGAAATTACAAAAATGAACTGTCAGGAAGACAAGTCTTACTATCATCCAATCGCGTTGCTATGCAATGCTCGGGGCCTATGCAAGGAAAACCCCATGGAGAAAAAACTATCCCCACAGAGATATTTTTTATATATATTGTAAAAATACAAGTTGTGTTTCAATTCACTACAATAAAAAAAATTAAAAATAATCTTTTAAATGATTTTCAGGCACTTAGACTTAACTTTTTTATGTTTTACTTCAAACCTCTGTTATGCTTATTAAATACTAGCTGAGCTCGCGGTTTCACCCGCGTTTAAAAGAAATGTAACATGACATACATTAACCGAAATTGTATATCTCATTAGAAAAAAAAAACCCCGATTTTGAAACATTCTTCATTGGTGCTCCGCTCCTATTGGTCTTAGCGTGATGATATATAGCCTATAGCCTTCCTCNNNTATCTAACACCGAAAGAATTTTCCAAATCGGACCAGTAGTTCCTGAGATTAGCGCGTTCAAACAAACAAACTCTTCAGCTTTATAATATTAGTATAGATAAAAGACGTTAAACATTTATAGTTGGTCGAGAAATCGAATTTCGTAGAATAGGTAGACAAGGAAGAAAATTAAAACATCAATCTTAAGAATTAAAATATTCCTAAAGTAAACATTACAAACGGCACCTCTGCGATTCCTTCTCTACAACCCTTGTATAGGGGCGGGTCTGTCATTAATCAACCGTTAATATACCTGTAATTATATAATAACACGTGACATATTGTACAAATATAGACCAACTAACGATTAGATGTCTCGTATTTTTTAATTTTAGTATTAAAATCTGTATAATACAAGTTGAAGACACGCGTATACTTTTATGAAATGAAGGCAGTGAACGAGCATGTTGTCCGTCTGATGGTAAGCCGCTGCCACCCATGGTAAGCTTGCGTAAGGATGCTTTACTACCCCGGATGACTTAGATGGTGCGTTACAAATAAGTTTGTCTCCCTTGCGACACCGTTCAGACCACAACACAGCAGCGCTTAACACTGCTGTTTTAAGGCAGAGATAAGTGTAGCGGCGTTGCCTCCGGAGTCGAATAAAAGAGTTCTGTTCAGGGGGTAAGGGGGTAAGACTCAATCATAATCATAAGTACGAATATCGTTATCACTTAATACAAACTTCACTCCTTAATTAGCGCATTTAGGTACTTAATTTTCATATTTATTTCTTCATTTACGTTATGAAAGTTTGTAAGAAAAATAAATTTTAGTAAATTTAAGCTTTGTTGTCTTTCAATGAATCAATTGGTTTTTGTAAGTAGAATACAATTATGTCTCATCAGCTTTATTGTTGAATTTCTATTTATTATCGGCTCTGTGTTCAACCCCTGGTAACGGGGGTTGTAATTGAATTTGGGGTTGATTGCAAGGTCAGGCTGAGGGCAGGTTCACGGGCAAATACCGATGGTCAAATTATTATACATAAACATATTAGTTATGTATATCTGTAGCTCATGGTGTTTTGCTATTGTTAAATTTGGCCTAACAATAATTCTTTCATTAAGATAAATATATTTGTATATAAATAAATACATATATAAAGAAAAGTATAGCCTACACCCGCATTTTTAACCGCAAAAATAACGTGACGTACATATTACTGAAATTTTATACCTTTAACTATTTTAACGAATTAGCATTTGTTTACTTTTTTTTAGAGCGCAGATAAGAACCCTCCGCTTTAGATTGGAGTAGGTACGCTCCAAGATTCATTATTAATCAGCAATAATCCTCGGGAAAATGTAGGGTTGAAAATTACAAGTAAAATACATGCATTTTTCAATCGGACTTTGTATTATTCAATAAAATACAGACACTTTCAATGAGTTCTCACGATGTACCTTTCGCAAGTTTCCGTTTTTTTAACATGTATTTTACATTGTATTTTCGCTATTTTTTAGGACTAATAATAATAAAATAACTTCATGGTTAAATCAGCTTCCTCCTTTACTTTATTTATTTTTAGAACTGTTTATTTGTTTATTCCTTTCCATAGTGTTTAAACTCATACATGACGACATTGTAATTTATGAAAAATACATTGATTAAGACACGTATTTTATGTACATGTAAATTTATATTTTTCAAATAGCCCTAAATTTGTATTATTTCACGGTAACATGTATTTGACTGGAAAGATTTAAAGTTGCGAAAAAAATAAATGAGTATCTTTCGCCATTTTGATCTCTAAAAATGAAATCGTTTACCTTACTGTACTTGATTCCATAACGCGGAAATAACTTTACTGCAATTTATTTCTGTTTGTTCACTAATTGAAAGCTACGTGTTTTGGATTAGTGGTATTTGCTATAAATTTGATTGATATATTATGTAACATAATATTATTCTATACGAAATTCTCATAAAAATAGAAAAAAATGCGGAGCGGACATATTAAGTAAGTAAAAAATATAGCTTATGAAATATATTTTTTTACTAATCTACAATAGATAAAAGATGTTTTTAGTAAGTACCATAAGAGATAGATAGAATTTTACGACCTTTTTTGTAGGCCTGTCCAGATCCACAATTTTCGAAAACAGTTGGGAGAAAACACCGCCACAGTTTAGCCTTTTGAACAGAATTCACATAAATTATATATTTAAATCTTCCTCGTGTATCATTCTTTCAATTAGTGGAACCCTACAAAATTCAATTACGTACTTAAGAAGAAGATGGCGGCCAAATAGACGGCGGAGAGCGACTTAGTTTTATACCGTAAGAAGTAGTATATTCGCATGCATCATTAACTTCAGAAGAGTAGACTACTACGTGAGGTCAATCGCAGATGCCTTATCACCCCTGAAGACAAAGTTGGTATGCACAATTATATCCCCTTACTATACCAAACACAGCAGCGCTCAAACACTGCTGTTATATGGAGAAATAAATTACCTCACCTAAGAGAGAGTTTATACACAGACTAGCGCTTCATTAGCTATGCTAGACGAAGACGCGGTCATCAACTAGTGCGGCATACAATGAGAAACAATGCGTTTCCCACACCTCACTGTGTCAATATATACAGACATACACTTTCTCTGATAACAGCCAGGATATGTAAACGATGTGTTTGAACATTGGATTTAATGTCGCCAGTTTTAAACTAAGCTAATGGTATGGACCACAGGTCTCTTCTCAGATTGAGAGACATATGTCATGGTCCACTGAGCTGGCCAAGTACCAATTGGTTGTTTATTTTGACAAAATAACTCTCAAGTGGAAAGGATAATTAATTCCTAATATGCATATAACTTTGAAGAATAAGAGGCGTGCCTCGAATACCAACTTCGACTCTTCTGATGGAGGAGAGGGAGTGTTTCTAACCACTATGCTTTTACTGTTTAAGCAGACTTAAAGTTATGTATTGAATATCTTATCTCCATTCTAAAACCTTTCCCAAGTTTACCCACCTAGGAAATTTTCGAGAATTCTTTGAGTTTCGATTGTGGGGATACTATCGCTATTTTGTTCTTACCTCAACATCGACGTAAACTTTTGTACTCTGGTTTGAAGAAATAAGCAAGAACTCAGAGCTCCAATATGGCGTTAGTTGCTTATGTTTGTAAGAGATAGTACTGTTATCATATTTGGGATTGCAGAAAATAACTTTGGATTACCTATTTTCTACGGCCACTAATAATATAGCCAAGCAAGAACCCTTTTCCTAATTAGCCCTTTCTTCGGCCTCAGTAATAGTAAGTTTGTATCAGGGATGTTATGGATATGAAATTTCGGATTTGGATGCGGATGTAAGAATAATATTGTACCAGTTTCGGATTTGGATATAGATATGATCACTCGCGTGGCGGAGCGGTTACCATACCGGTCTGAAACGCAGTGGGTCCCGAGTTCGAACCCCGGTTAGACAGAAATCTGAATGATCAGTTTAGATTTCTGTTCTGGGTCTGGGTCTGGTCTGGGTTTGTGTATTAGTCTTTGTGTGTCCATGGCATTCACGACATAGGAGAAAATCCTAGTGTGGGGCTATGAGTATAGAAAGCGTTTTTTTTTATAGCCTTTTGCGGCGCCCGTATTCACTCGGATTTAACCTTATTTTTTTAGGAGCAATAATAGTTCTTAACTTAATGAGTTTAGACTCTTCAAATTAACCCCGTGCAGACAGACACAGAAATAAACATGTATATTTAAAATATGCAAGCATTTTATGACACTTAACGTACCTACATCAGAAACCGTAGAATTTTAGTACTTGCAAAAAATATCAAATGGATAAAAATACTTCAGGGCCGCGATAAATGTGCGTGTGGTCTGTCGCTGAATTGCAAAATAACTAATAAAATGAATAGAAGAGTAATCAGACGCGTTAAGACGGATTAGCCGCTGAGTAATTGGTCCAATGATCTGGTGAAGATCATTGGATCATGGGCTCAAGACTAGTCGAAGTTGCACAGCAGCACAGCATGCGCAACAAATCGCCATGACGGACTGAACATGCGTGTCAGACCAGTATGGTGACCGCTCCGCCACGCGGGTCGTCATATCCGTATCCGTATATATATATATATATATATATGGGGTTTATATATAGATGACAGATTATATAATATAGAAGTGGCCTTTGTCGCACATGGATATCCGTAATCAACCTCTTTTTTGTTGTCCCTGAGGACTAAGTTGGAACGCCTCGGATGCCTCTCACACCTCACACCCATCAAAGCAGGACACAGCAGCGCTTAACACTGCATAGGTGGATAATTTAGAAAATTATATAGTTTCTTAAAATCCGGATAAAGTTTTATGATATTACTAGATTATTCCCGCGGTTTTGCCGATTTCGGTCTCATTTACCACGGTAATGTTTATCCTATGTGTTAATCCAGATCATAAACTATCTGTGTGCCGAATTAGGCAAAATCCGGCCACTAGTTTTTGCGTGAGATAGTAACAAACACACATTAGTGAGAATTAATTTGCAATAGGGTCATTGTGGTAACAGTGGGTCAAGTGGACACACTGGCTTAGTACCATATTGGACAGAAAGAATATGGCAACAGCCGTGTCTCTTTTACAGCAAATTCGTGCTTGAACATGACTCTCCTCGCGCCAGTCAGTGCGTCGCTCGGAAAGTGGACGTAGGTTAAAAATATCATTTGTGTTTTGACCATATAAAAGTAAAAATAACACGTAAGCTTTGATTTTTCCTTGTTCTGTAGTATTATTTTTATCCTGACTTATTATTTCTACGCAATAAGTAGTTATTGAGGATTCATTTGATAGTAGACTAAAAACTTTTAACGCAGTCAAATCATCTGTAATTGCATAATTAAATCAAAATGGCATAAAGGGTACACAGTGGCTCATCTCTGAAGTGGGCACAGTGAGTGGTCCCGCTGAGCACCTCCTAAAAGGTGTTTTAAAATATAATCGAATATTATTACTACAACTGTGCTATAACTATTATTATTTGAAGCATACATCTGTTATGTAGAAAAATAGATCTGGTTAGAATATTACTGATTGTCTGATTAAATTTGTTACAATATTCTTTTTTTTTAATACTATTGATGTGTTATTATGTTAAGAATAACCTTAAATCCTGAATTAATAATAATAACTAAAAATATTAAAAATTTCTTATCTCTTTATATTGAAATATTCTTTTGATCCATTGTTCCTCCAGGGCTGTACCCACTGTGTACTCACCTAAGGACACAGTGGGTCAAAACATTTTCTTTAAATATTTATATTTCAAAAACCATCGCCCATAGACAAACACTTAAAGACCAAAATGCAGCTAAGACACTTGCCTTTCTTTTGCTTAGAGTTTGACGCCAATAGCTCGCATAGTGACGGAGTTATGTGATTTAAAAAGGCTGACCTACTGTTCCTACATTGACCCTATATAATAGACAATGAAATAAATTAATGAACAATAATGAATTATGAATTAAATTTCTAATGGTTTGTAATATTTATATATTTGTTACGATTTTATACATTAAAACATTGAAAGGAAATGAAAAACCAATTATCCAAAAACATTTTATTCTCTCCAAATTACAAATAACTTAAAAACATTACATACATTATTGTTACAGTTTGTACACTTTCTGGTTGATAAAGTTAACTTATGTAGTTAATGAAGTGATTCTCACGACCGCCTGACGTTTACTAAGTGGTCATTGTGAGATGTCACTCTAACATAGGCGTATAATAAGGTAGGAGGGGGGCAGATTTACGGCCTCGGACCCCCCTTAAAAAACTTCAAATAGGATTGTTTTTTGTTGTTTTATCGATACATTTTTCGAACCTTTTCACAACTCTATCACTTCTTTAGCTTAAAGTTTTTCGTCAACTTTCGCTGTTGGAAGCCACTTCCCCCTCCCCAAACTCTATCCACTCTAGTTGGATGTCACTTTACCCAGCTTCAACCTCATCGTCATAGGTATAGGATCCAAAAGGCGTAGTTTCTCGGTTTTTGAATAAGAGAATATGAGTATCGGGTGTTTCTGAAAATACTATATAGCAAGCTTATGAAAACTTTAAAACAATATGTAGTTATTTCCTAGAATCATAAGATTTGGTGTCTGAAGTCACGGTTCTTGGGTGAAAAATATATAAGACTGTGAAGAATATTTTCTGGTATGCAGCAAATAATTCCCAAAGTTTATTTACATTAAATAATTCTGAAATTGACTCCTAATTTATCTGTGCTTGTATCAGGCAATAATAATCCAGAGACTATGCGTCTGTAAAATTTACGGATTGTTTTAAATTTGTACAGTAAAAAAATACATAAAATGAGTTTTATGTATTCATTTATTTTATATTTATCGGATTTATATTCCAAGGTACAATATTACAACATGTTACTGCGGTTAATGTAAATTTCTGAAGGTCCAAAGAGAAAAGGCACTTTCTGTAAGTTTTCACTATTATAAGGTGAGTATATTTGTGTATTTTTATTTCTATTAAATATACTTGACTTACTTATTTTTAACTTTATTCTTATTTTTAACTTTATTGTACAGACTAACTTTTACTGATTTACAAGTTCCTTTGAAAAAGTAAAACCGATACTCACATGATTATTTTTATAATACAGTGACCTTTTAAAATATGATAATTAAATATTTAAACAGAGATTTAGTTAAAATAAATTTCAGAATGAACAGTAGGTAATTTATATACTTAGCTATGTAGAGCTCTGGTTTTTTTGACTTTTTATGTGCGAAAAATATGTATTGTGTAAAATAAATGACTGTCTACCGGAAAGCGACAATCTCTACGACTGTGAAAGAGATGTTGACGAGGATTTTTCCATTATAAAGACTTTATCGATAAAGTTTTATTTGTATAACATAAATGTTTTTCATTTAATCATTTGATACAACTTATTGTCTAAATTAAGTCATGGAAAACATTAGTTCATATCGTCGTAGTCGTCGTCATAGTTAGGCGTATCGTCGCAGCCTCACAATTTAGAGGTATTTCTCATAACTTTTACAATAATTAGCTAGCCTTACACAAATTTAACCAGGTGCTTTTCAATAAGTGCATTAAAATGAGTATTAGAGATGAGTATGATCGTAGAGATCGAACATTTACAGAAAATTGCCCTAAATAGTATTGTCTTTGAACATTAATTAATAACCTTAGGTACAAAACATATTATACACTGAACACGTTATAAATGTTTACACTCATTTACATTTCATTACAAATATCCATCGAAAACTACATTAAGGCATTACACTTACAAATATCCTACGTATGTACACACTGAACACACATCCATTGAGTACAAATGTCACAAAATAATACAATTCCTATTTGTACTAACTCTTTTTAATTTACATCTTATAAGCTTACAACTAAGTGGCAAACTGAGATATGCATTAAAAAAAAGTTTTTAAACGAGATATGAGCGCGAAGCATCGATATGTTCTTCTTACTAATTACAAGCAATATATTATTATATCCAAATAATTTAAAGCTGCTTTAAAACGACCACCCGGATCGATATATAATCGCATAGAAAGGTTCAACATAATTGATAACCCTTTAAATCCACAAAAGGAAAGGTGTAATCGAATGAATGCGAGTCCCTATTTAGAGAAGATTAGACCCAAATTACACATGGCGACATAAATTTGTCTCAAATTCTATTCAATGGGGCTTTTATGATAAGTATAATAATGAATTTGTCAGTGCGAACGTCACAACATTGTATGTGACTCTTGTTCCGTGCCATCTGTTTTTCTTATTCGAGACTTATTTCTTTTGGCAGGAAACCAATAAGCAATGTCAAGGAAAAGCTATAGAGGCTTTCCGTAAAGATAAGGAAGACACTTCATCTACCTAAATATAATACTATGGCTTTTAGTGCTACAAAATCTATCAAAAAGTCAGTCTTTCGCTCGGAGGTTGGTGTCACTAGGAGGGATTAAGAGGTACGATCTGGACCCTGGATCACGAAATTATGCAATTTTTATCGTGCTGGGCGTTTTTTCTCTGTCTCTCTCGTTTCGCGCACGCGACTGCATCGTTGGGAACGTACGATATTCTAACTCCGCCGTAGGCTCTTCTCGTGGGTAAGGTGTAGGATTCTGCGGACGAAGAAGACGAAGAACACGTACTGCAGTAGCTGCTCGCATCGTCTTCTCTCACTTTCTCTTTTCGGACTGGCTCGTCAGGTTCAAAGGCTTCATTATCATCACCACAAAATCTCACCGTCCTGCCCCCTCGAGGTTTCCTCGGTGAAACTTTGCCGTCCACTAACGTAAGCTCAGGCATCGACGTTGAGTGTCCCGGCGTCACGACGGCCTGCGCTTCGACAGGATGAGGCGGCTTCCAATGATCTGTTGAATCTCTCGTTTCTTCCGATACAGGGCTCGGTTGCAATTGATGTTCCACAGGTGGCTCTAGTCGTAAATCTGCAAGGGCTCTGTCGAGACTCAGGCATGCGTGTGGTGGTGGTGGCGGTGGGTGAGGTGGAGGAGATTCTGGCGCGAGAGAGCCACTCGGTTCAGAATCGGCGTCCATGTGCGGTGAGGGTTCTCTTTGTGGGGATCTAGGAGGTGACTTTGGTGATGGCACTCGGCGAGGTCGGGGCACCCTTGGCGGCCGGGGCCCCGGTCCAGATGAGTCGGAAGGTGTCGGTGGTTCGCCTTTAGAACAGGCAATGGAGCAGAAGATTGCGCCCTTGCGGGGGAGGAAAGGTCTACCGAGTAAGCTGGCGCGGCAGGTGTGGCAAGCGAAGCAGCGTTCCGTGGCGTGCCAGTGCTGGCCCTCGTGGGACATCTGGCCCTGGTCGACGCCGACGGGCTCCCCGCACGCGTCGCAGTACTCAGCGAAGCAATTGTCGAAGCAAGGCAGACAATAGGGCCGCGCCTCCCGCATGATGTACCGCTGCCCGCCGAGCTGCCGGGAGCACTCCGCGCACGCGAAGTGCTTCATGTGCCACGCGCGACCCTCCGCTTCTGTGCACTCGTCGGCAAGAATTATCTGTGGAAGAAATACTCTTTTTAATGTTGGTCGCGTAATTGTCTAATAGTTATGTGTTGTGCTTTCGTAATATCTTCTGTTTCTTTTACATAATTTTAGTTACATCAAAAGATTTTATTAGCGTAGCCAGAATAAGTACGCATTCTTCGTTGAAGATTTATACCATCTTCAAGTGAAATAGATAATAAAATCTGAAACAAAAACTATCAATTAATTAATACTGCATCTTAAAATCCAAGTTGATTGTCTGAAAAGTACTGCAATAATTATAAAATCCGTAATCTTTATAACGGGAATGATCGCAAAAAGTTGTATTACACATTGTCTCCGCGGGCACCACAACTTTATATCTTCACACACATTTATATAAGTAATATTAGTTAAGAATTTATATATAAAATTTATAGCTATAAAAGTCGAATAATCAATTAGATATACAGCAACTATAGGTGTATAACATTTTTTTATAAATAAATATTGCTTCACACAACAGGATTTTAACAGATTATGTAACTTTTGGTGTATTTTTGTTATTTTTTTATTGTTAAAGATGACTTGGCCTCTCCCTAAGTGCGTTGGAACGCCTCATGAAATGAAATGATATAAAATATCTTCATTCTTTATAGACCTACTAAGGCTCTAACAAATTGTCAGTAACTATTTAATGGTTAATATTTTTTATTATACTACCATTGGATCGGTCTGTACTTTAACAGTGAACAAAACATAGACATAGATAACAGACGAGTAGGGTACATACATATGAGGTGACCATGTTAGTTCTCAAGAGTGGGAAGTCGCCTATAATAGGCAATAATATAGGTAGTACTCCTGTTCTATACGTAGCTACTTACATGTCTATGGGCAGTGACCATTTATCATCAGGTGGCCTACGCATTCGCTACTTGCAATCTTACATATAATTTTGCAGACATACGCTTAAGACTTTGTTGACTTACACGCTTTTAATTGGACCAAATTTGATATTTATAATGTGTTCTGATCACGTAACAGAGGTCTGGAAGGAACCTAAACCGATAATTAAGCCATATTCCTCCTCCGTGTGCATTCTAATTAATTATCCGGATAAACAAGCGTAATTGCTGTTGGTTGTTATCACGCCGGCCGTCGGCCTTAGGGAAGTGGATGGCAGGGTTGCTACCATTTATAATCTTGACAGTGATAAAACGGTTTGGTATGCATCTAAGTTTATTCAGTGAAGGTGAAGTGTAGAATTGAAAGAAGAATGTTAATTTTAAAAATATATAAAATTCTTATTGGAGTAGTAGTGAGGTGTGATTGAGGCAGTTGTGGAGAACCTTGCCCATCAGTGGGATTTAAAATAAATTCCAGCTAAAGTAACGAAAAAGTAACTTGCTATTATAAAATCTGTTCACATTTCGTAGCGTACCGTAGCGTTTTTTTCGACAAATTCAAATTAAATCACTGTGTTTTTGGACGATTACAAATGCAAACAAATGCAAATAATAATTTGCATGGTCTTTTTATTAAGGTTTTCATACTTTTGAAATATATTCATAAAATATATTTTATTTTACTTTGAATTATATAAAGGTAAATTACCTTTATATAATTCAAAGTAAAATAAAATAAAAGTCAATGACAATAGGTAGATAGGATTTTTGGACTGTAGTTCGATTCATATGAAACGTTTTTAATAATATATAAAAACAATTGTATTAATGCACTGATTAAAAAAGCCTAACTATCAGAAACGCGATACCATTAACTTGCCGGTGGCAACCCTACCTCAGCCGCACCACAATGGCGGCGGGTTCCCACGAGGTGTTACATTTTGTCCGTTCATTAGTGGACTTCGTTATTAATATTTTAAAACGGTATTCGCGAGCAGACGACCGATGTGAACGGCTTCTATTAGTAACTAGCTAAAATACTCGTGCTTCGCTGTGACAGTTAAACCAACATGTAGGAGTAAAATAAAAGGCTGTCGTAGTGACGTCACTAAAATAGTTGCCATCTTTAAATAGTGAAAAATATCGAAATCAATAGTAGCCTATAAATTGACCAGGTAAACTGTATCTATGCAAAATTTCATGTAACTCGGACCAGTGACTGAGTAACAAACAGACACATATAACCTCATTTTTATATATTGGTACAGATAGTTTCGTTGTATACATGCCTTGTTAATCAACGTGGGTTTACACACATCGTAGTTACTTTACGATACTTGTACACTATTGTTAAATTGCTGAACACGTTTTAAAGGTGGTAGAAACCTATGAGTAGTGACAGCCTAATGCTTAAGAATCAGTCTTTCGACCAAGGCTCCGAGATTCGAATCCCGGACCACGGATTTTTATAAAATCATGAGCGTATTAGAAATTAATTATCACTGCTTTACGATGAAGGAAAACATCGTTAGGAAACCTTCACGCCTGAGAGCTCAAGTTCTGAGAGGATTGTAAAGTCTACCAATTCGCACTTGACCAGCACAGTGGGCTATGGCCTAAACTTCTCATTCTGAGTGGAGACTAGTGCACAGCTGTGGGACAATAATAAGTTGACCAAAGAACCCTTCTCCGGCGAAAACACCACTTATCTTAGCCCACTTATAACATTGTAAAGCGCTGCTGTGTTCTGATGAATGATGTGGGAGGGGAGACATACTTGTCCAAGGCGTTGCAACTAAGTCCTCAGTAACTAACGCATCTGTGGTTGACCTTTGGTATAATTCAATCTTATCTGGGGTTTATTTCACATGTTCATGGGAGGCATCGACCATTGACCATCAGGTGGCTTGTGTACTCGTTTGTTATTTCAATGCAGTATAATAAAAAAAATACAGGTTTACTTTTTTATATGCCTATGAGAAGATTTCTCAGACATGTATGTTTCCTCACGACTTTTTCTTTAACATTGAAGTCATTATAATTATTATCACTTTAACTATTTCTTTATGCTAATACGCACGGAATTTTATATAAGTTGCTACCTGTTATACAATCGGACCTCCAGTATTATTTCTAACGTGTACATATTAAAAATATATGAATAATGTAAGCACCCAAAATATTTGTTTGCAATTCGCACATAAGTTCAAATATTAACACTATATTTGTGATATATGATTTTAAACTAATATGATCGCGGATTTCATTCATTTTAATATTTAACAGTTCCTCAAGGTACGCGGTTTTAATATTTGTGTTCTCTTACAAGAATGTTAATGCAGTCTACGATGTTACATTAGATATCAGTGACTGTCAGAGGAGCGGGTACCACTAACCATCCATTTGTGATCATTTAACCTTTTATCAAAAACTATATACGTTATTGCCAAAATGAAGGTTATTTATTTTAGTATTTAACATGTGAGTTGTGGTTGTGTAAGTACTAAGTATGGCTAGGCCTGGCTCAATGGGTCGCACGAGAACGCTGCTATCTGTTGCTAGTGCTCAGCTGGCAGCGGTGCTCAATCTTTTCGCGATTGTATCGCGGATTACTGTATAATGTGTCTGGGTTACGTAAGAACTATGATAGCACAGTGGTGGGAATTTTCCCTTTTTTTTAGCTGCATGTATTGAAGACTCCTTTTGTCCATGGGCAATGGTTACTTTATTCTATCTGTCTTATAGTAGGTTTAAGTATAAAAGAAAGAAGACGTGAAACTAAGTTAGCTTTAAATATAAAAATATTATCGCTGAAACTAACGATAAGGCAGAGGGGCTACCTTATGAAAAGTAGTCACCGTCGCCAATGGACATTCGCAACACGACGAGTCGCCCATGCGTCACCGGATTTTTGTTAAACTCCTGAAATAGAGTTCCAGGAATACCTCAGGAGAAAACTAAATCAAAATATTGATGTATGATATTAGATCTACTTAATTTCATGACTAATTCCCCAACGTGATCGTGTTATGATCCGGGATTAAAATAGGAAAAAATATTGTAACTTATAATTTGTAGTGCTCCTGTTCACAAAATGGAAAAAAAAAAAATATATATGCTACGTTAATGCGTAATGTAAGATACAATTTTTGATATCACGATATTTCAACCAATAAGTTAATTGTCAATTTAACTATTTTAAAACTTATCTAACTGTAAGTTGAGTACCGCTGACTCTCATTGTCTGAATAAGAATATCACCTAGATTGAGAGTGGTTCCCAAATCTTTTGTTCATCATCTGTCAATCACGACTGTTGGAAAGTCGCGGGATTACACCTCGACCACAGTTACGCAAATAATTCGTGGTCTGTTCTTTACAAACGCAATTATAATGCTATAAGTGCAACAAATAGAAAACGGCTACTTCGTTTGGTCTATTCATTCTCCGTTTAGATTCTGAATAGATTCAATTGAGAACCTTTATCTTAGCACTGTTTGTCAACACTTTACAAAATATCTTATAATGAAATAACCATTTAATACAAGAACAAACAAGGGACCCGTGTAATCGTACGTTTTACATTATTAACGATTACAGGAGCCGATATATGATTTAAAGTGATTTGACTGTCCATCTGGTGGTAAGTGGTCACTGTCGCTAATGGACATCTGTAATCAACCCCAGATAAGATCAGAATCTTACCAGATGTTGGCCGCAGATGCGTTGCTACTCCTGAGGACTAAGTAAGAATGCCTCAGATAAGTATATCACATTTACCACACCCTTCAGAACAAAACACAGCAACTCTTAAGATTGCTGTCATTAGGCAGCAATAGATTTGGCGGAGGTGCTTCTGGAGTCGAGCCACAAAGGGCACCGGAGGGAGACATATTCATGCGTCGCATTCCAACTTAGTCCTCAGGGGTAGTAACGCATCTGCGGCCAACCTCAGCTCAGACTGATCTTATATGAGTTTGATAACAGATGTCCATGGGCATCAGTGGCCACTTACCATCAGATCGACTGCATCCTCGTTTCCTACTTCAATATTATATTAAAAAACCATTAAAATTTAAAGGCGGTAGAACTCTTTGTGGTTCGACTACGGAAGCACCACTGCCACACCTATTTCTGCCTTATAACAGCAGTGTTATACGCTGCTGTGTTCTGGTTTGAAGGGTGTGGAAAGGGAAACATACTTTTCCGAGGCATTCTATCTTAGTCCTCAGGTGTAGCAGCGCATCTGTGGCCAAACTTAGGTGAGACTTTGATCTCACCTAGGGTTGCTTACAGATGTACATGGGCGGCAGTAGCCACTTACCATCAGGTGGGCTACATGCTTGTTTGCTACTTTAATATTATAATAAAAAAAATGTTTATCCAACAATAACTGGATAAGTATCGAACACTAGTATCGGTGACAAGTGTGAAGCCGTGACGCAAGCGTTACGTGACCACGCGTGCCGGTGGAATTCCTGCTGGGATTTCAGTGACTCACCTACCTTACATATCTTATACTACGTCCTTGAACATTCATTACCGGTAACACTAAACTATGACTTTTATTTATTTAAGTTACACACAAAAATGAACACTAATATTACAATAATTGATACATATAATTTAAATTAAGTCTGAGTGTCAACTCAATTACAGGTGCAAGCTACATTAAATAATATATAGCACTAACATACTAAAATCAAACCAAAAAAAAAATTAAAAACAGTTTGCAATTAATTAGGTACAAGTAAATATATAAAAAATAGAATTAATATTACATGTCAGAACTCAATAAAAACTTAATTGATTAATTCCGGTTATAATTATCGATATAAAAGTTATAGAGCAACAAACTATGGCAATTAGCTTTGAATGGTAGGTAGGAAAGTGTGCTTACCGATACAACAATTTCATGTTTGTCAAAAACTGATTGCACAAAAATGTAATTTTCTAATATAATATAGAGAAATTCTAGTATAGGGAAACCACATAAACGTTGAAAATGACATGAGGTTAAAATAGAAACCGAAATTAAATTTAAAATGTACAGTGTATTTTAGCACGTGACAGTTCATCTTGTATTGTGCTATTATTTTGTTGAAGACAATTAACTTGTTAATTTGATTAACGCACAGAATGAAGCATTTAATTAAAATCCTTCTTAATATACTATACTATTAAGAGTGATAAATAGCTAACCTTAAGATTTTTGTAAAGCGAATAAATTTTTCAGTCAGGGTTAGGGGGTTTGGTTTATCTGAAGGTGTAAGAACTCTTTGTGGTTCGACTCCGGAAGCACCACCGCCAAACCTATTTCTGCCTAATAACAGCAGTGTTTTGCGCTGTTGTGTTCTGGTCCGAAGGGTGTGGTAAGGGCATACTTTTCCGAGGCATTCCATCTTAGTCCTCAGGGGTAGCAACGTATCTGTGGCTAATCTTAGGTGTGACTTTGATCTTACCTAGGGTTGATTACAGATGTCCATGGGCGGCAGTAGCCATTTACCATCAGGTGGGATGCAGGCTCGTTTGCTACTTCTATACTATAAAAAAAAAATCTGGTTACTAGCAGATCCCCGCTGTTTCACCCGCGCTTAAAAAATGCCTAATAACGTGAATGATTTGGTGTCTGTATGGGAAAATTGAGTTTCTGTACTTAAGTGCATTATTTTCTATATTATGTAAACTTTGGTCCTAGCATTTCTGAAATTTTACAAATGCCCTTGATTTCTATTTAAAACAGAATGTCAACATATTCACTAATTTTAACGAAATATTTTTTTATTACAAATATTAGGAGAGCTTAAAGTTCTCAATAGTATAATGACTCCCATTATTATATCAACATTATACCAACTTTTAATTTTAATTCGTGAGATGACAAGCCGGCATGATTGAGGGAATTTTAAAAATTCTTGTGGGTACTGCGGCCTTGTACTATCTTCGACCTTACACACGATGTCAATCGATTTGTAACATATAAAATCACTGGGTACTTTTCCATAATAATTTTGTTTATCTCATTTACTGACTCGTTTTTCGGTGATAATATAGCTCTCGAACTAGGCTGGGTAAGGCCTGCGGTACTGCTGATTTGCAAGGGGCCATACTGGCCTACTGGTTTATTTTCTTAAATTCGTAATATCTTCTGAATGGAATGTCCGATTTGAGTAATTCAAAAACTTAACTCCTGTAGATAAGTTGGAACAGTTTTGTATATGAAAATATTTATTTGGATAAGGATTAATACGAAAGCATGGTTATCATAGCTTGGTCACCTTTTTTATTAACTTTTAAAATGTAAAAAGTGTTTGTAGTGACATAACTACAATAGTTGTCATTTTTTTATTATATCGTCTATAGTTTTCGCAACGTACGCAACGAAAAGAATGTTTAAGATTATTTTTTACTTGGTTCACATTACTGAAGTTTTAGCAAGGATCCCTTATTTTTTGTAGCAATAAATAGCCTTTGTTACTTTGAAATAATGTAGAATTGTAATGGTGAAAGAATTTTTAAAATCGGTTCAATAGTTTTTGAGTTTATTAATTAAAAACATACAAAAATCCAAAAATACAAAGTATTCCTCTTTATAATATTAGTAGGCATCGGATCGTAGTGTCGCAGTATCGCAGTGTAGGAAAGAACGCTGGCTCGCCGAACTTTATATGTTTCGCTGCTAATTACTTCTAACGGCGATATCTCAAAAACTATTCATTGGATTGATATAGTGTAAAAAAATAATTTTAATCTGCATTAAATGCCTAAGTTAACTAACATAATTATTTGGATAAGGATTAATACCGAACTAAAAAAATAGCTTTGAAAATAACGTAATGTTTTTAATTAAAAATTTGAACATAAAAGCGGTTATTGTAAGTCAACCGTAAGAGATAGAGATATGCTATCGCGGAGTTATTTTAACATTTTTATAGATTTTGAATTTGTTAGTACATTACCCAACTGTATCTTTGCTAGTTTACGCGGCGTTCGCGTGGAAAGCTATCAGTTGGCGAGATTTTTTGCGATCTCTTCAACCTTTATTGCCGTATTTCTGCTAATTTACATAAAAGCATTATGAATTATATACCTAAACCTTCCTCGGAAATCATTCTTTCTCTTGTTCAAAACCGCATTAAATCCGTTTTATAGTTTTCTAGCTTATCGCTTTCAGCCAGACGGAAAGATGCGGCCGGGGACTTCTTTTTATAATATTTATAGATGATTAACGATTAGCAGTTAGTATACTGCACTGGCCACCGCAGTAGCCTCGCGTGTTGGCTGCGGGTGGCCTCGCTGGACAGTGGCCAGAGGCTGCTCGACGCTGCGACATTACGAACTAGTGACTAAATTGACACTAGTTTCTACTCAATACTTTTTTTGCGGTAGTAAAAGTAATAAAAGTTGTGATAGCCAGTGGGTATACACGGTCTCTCAGTGAGAGGGTTCGTAGTACAGCTCAGGCACGCATCTTTCAAATTTATTTGAAGTTTTGTTTTATCATTTACTTAAACGGTAAAGGAAAATTTCGCGAGTAGACCTGAGATTTATTATAAAAATATTCGCAAGGGCGTGTAAAGTCTACACTTCGTGTCCAAAGTGCCCAAGCTAACAAATAAATAACCCCAAGGTTGAATCCAATTGAAGTCTATCAATTCGAACTTGTCCAGCATGTAGGTCTATGGACTAAACTTCACTCACTCTGAGAGCTGACCTGTGCCCAGTAGTGAGAGGGTAGGTAATCGATCGACGATGAACTAAAGTATATATATATGATATACTTGTATATCTATATATTAATACGTAAAGCAAAAACTTTAGTCTCCTTTTTACAAAAAATGCGCGAACGGAGGAGTATGACATTTGGAACACTTATAGTTTATATATATGTAGGAGAAATGCAGAACGCTATATTAAATCAATAAAACATTACACACACTAACATGCATTTGACAAACAAACACACGTATTTGTTACACGCATACATACTCTGTGGTCAAATTGTTTACTATTTTGTCTATAGACATAGATTAATGACATAGACATAAGTGATCTTACTGAATATCAAACAGTAAAGTTTTATTTGCCCCATTTAATATAAAAAAATACCACTCGCTTATACAAATTTATGTAATATAAGTTGTGTAGCAGTAACATATATTAAAGAAAGTTGTGTAGCAGCAATCTGCATTAACAACATCATCATACAGGTAATTTTTTTTTTTTTTATTAAGGCGGTGGCTAATAAAATCTCTCCTTTTTCGATTTCAGTAATTTCATATACTTACAAGAAAATAAGTTATATTGAGAGATATTATATATTTAAATACGTG
>MOOZ01001174.1:656500-669920 GCA_002930495.1 Cecropterus lyciades
TTATCAAATCAAAGTAGCGATCAAAGTATCAAAGTAGCGATCAAGATAGAGATAAACGATAAACGCTTTCTACACTTATAGCCCCACAGTAGGATTTTCTCCTGTGTCGTGGGTGCCATGGACGCACAAAGACGAATACACAAACACCCAGACCCAGAACAAAAAACTAAACTCTTCATTCAGATGTCTGTCTGGCCGAGAATCGAACCCGGGACCCACTGCGTATCAGACCGGTATGGTGACCGCTCAACCACGCGGGTCGTCAATTAGGAGAAGTGTATTTCTTATTATAGGTGATAGAACGTTTAGTGGTTGGACTCTGGCTGCATCACCGCCACCTATTACTGCCTAATATTATCAGTGTAACTGTTGTTGTCTTTTGTTTTATAGATTTTTAAGGAGATGATATACTTAAACGCGGCGTTCCAACTTAGTGCTCAGGGGTAGCAACGAATATATGGCCGACATCAAGAAGAACTCTAGTCTTTTCGTCCTTGGGCTTGTTGATGTCCATTGAACCAAATATTTGGACTGTCGAACTGGTAGTTTGAACTATAGGCATAGCTATAGTTTCGTAAAGGGGGAATACATCAGCGAAAAAGATCGGTTACTTCCGATTTTTTTATCTTAACATATTCTTACGGGAATAGAGGGTGGAAAAAATAGAACTGATATTTGATAAAAAAGAAACAAAAAGGTTATTTAGTTTGAAGAAGTTTTGTTTTCTCGACTATGCTAAGGGGTGGTACGCACCCCTTTAACCACCGTCATATATACAACATGGCCTGAGCTCCACGTAATAAAGACCATGCTGTATTGTATTAAAATATTTAAGCGTAACAAACGGTATTAAATATAATAGGTATACTAATGCGGGTATTATAAATCAACCAAAAGAATGTGAATAAAATAAATTTCTCATTATTGTACAAATTTCATAAACGCGAAACTGTCGTAAAACCTAAGTTAAGAGTAAACGCATTATTATACAGTTTATGTGATGCAGACCTAATTAGTTATTTAGTGTAGAATTAAACATGCTAATAAGTACTAATAACAATTCGTATTAACCCTTTACGACCCAAATTAATTCATGGTTACGGAGACCAATATTTCGATTATGTGCAGGACATGACTTTTTTATTTTTTATAATTATGGTATGGTAGTTGCAAACGAGCATGCAGCCCACTTGATGGTAAGTAGCTCCTGCCGCCCATGGACATCTGCAATCAACTCTAGGTAAGATCATAGTCTCACCTAAGGTTACCACAGATGCGTTGCTACCCCTGAGGACTAAGATGGAATGCTTCGGAAAAGTATGTCTCCCTTACTACACCCTACAGACCAGATTATGCAGATTAGGCAGAAATAGGTGTGGCGGCCGGAACCACAATTTTTACTTGGAATCACCAAAGACTATGAACGACATCTATCATCAATTCCCAAAAATTGGGATTGTCCTAGTACGTACTTATAATTGGAGAGCGTAGCTTCCTGAGGGGCGTTCGATCAAGTCGTTGGTGTTTCCGCCGTTTGGCCACTTACGTGGTAATGGCGATCCTATGGCACGCGGCCAGAGGTGCTTACCGGGAGATCCCGAAATGAACAATAAGTACATATTATTTGTATAATACGATCATTGTATCGAAGTCTCACCCTCTAAGGTATTGAATTTGTAACTTTCAGGACATTTGAATTTGCTAGAGTAGACATGATCTTCGAAAAACAAGAAATGACTGAGATGTTTTTATATAAAATATTTTTTCCCGAACTTGGATCGTGAATTTAAAAATTCTAAAGCTATTTTTATCTTTATGCTCCATTTAGACTATTAAAAGGGATGATTGTTCAATTCAGTCCTTATTTAGTGCTTATCAAAGTATTATCGAAAACTCCTGTACATCTAGCAGTCGATGTTAAACTTTTAATAATTAAAAAAAATAATATTATTATACCTACTCAATTATAAAACATAACTTAAAATTAATAATTACATTAAATTAACATACAACATGTCACTTATTTGAAGAGGGTCATAGTATGAAGTAATGTTAACAGCATGTATTCCACCTAATGGTAAATATTCTCTCATGCTCATGAACACTGTAACCAACTCCATCTGGAACAGGTGTTCTTCTTAAAGCGTTTATAAATGCGTTGACATTCCCGAGGACTAAGATAGCCACTCTTTCAACGAAACCCAAGAACTTCTTCACGCAAGAAATATATGAACATCTACGGTCTAATCAAGGTTCTACGTTTCAGCTTTACAAATGGATTTCGCGCTTGTTCTACTCGTAAAATAAAAGGTTTAATGACCATAAAAAAGGTTTACAACTGCTTACATACTTAGCCCTTACAGCCCCGTTTTCAGGGCGATTTGATAAGAGCATGATTTATCGACGCAACTGCCGGGTCGCTGACCCCCGCTTATTATTCGAATCGTATTAATTCGGTAACAGTTTTGCACGATGGAAAACGGTTGAGGGTGAAATGCCTGCAGGATATATTTTATCGGATTAACAATCGACAAAGTATAGGGTTTGTTATTTCACCGTCACTTGGCTGTATATTATAAACCTATCAAATAGGAAACCTAAATTAATATGAAACAGTACCTACAGTTAGAAACGGTTATATTTATGTTTATTTGTCAGGTCATCAACACTTATGTTTATTTCTAGTCTTTTTTCAAATAACATGGAAGTAGCATGGTCATCTAAAATCAATTTCAGATAAGATTAGAGTTTTACCTCAAAATTGCGACAAATGCCTTGCGAGTACTGGGAACTAAGTTGGATCGCCTCGGTTAAGAATGTTTCTCTTACCACATTCTTCAGACCAAAACATAGCAGCGCTTAACAGTGCTGATATTAGGCAAAGTAGGTGTGGGGGTGGTGCCGAAGTCGAATCTCAAAGGTTCTACTACCACCAAAATAGGAATGCGTTTCTAAATGGTACTGGATCTGAAATACTTTTAGTACTATTTTAGTGAAACTTTTATTCAGTGGATACTTTAAGCATACCTTCTACGACGACTTTGACGACCCACGTGGTGCGATCATCATGCCGGTCTGACACGTAGTGGGTCCCGGGTTCGATCCCGGGCCAGGCAGACATCTGAATGATGAGTTTAGATTCTGTTCTGGGTCTGAATTGTTTGTGTGTTCGTCTTTGTGTGTCCATGGGACCCACGACACAGGAGAAAATCCTACTGCTATGAGTGTAGAAAGCATTTATGTTTATGTTTATCTTCACATGCGCCGTTAATAAAAACCTACCTTCAAAGAAAAATGACTGTGTTGTTTTATTTGAAAAGGGCAAGGTGTATCATAACATAGATAAACCTTGTAACTACTCGTACATACTAGATACCGAGATAAATTAACGAATAGTTGTAAACGATGTATTAAGGTAAGGAACCAAATGTTTATTTGCCATGGCAGGTGTTAAAAATAGATTGTTATAGCTATCGTCATGATCATGACAAAATGAAAATGGACAATTTGTAAACACAGTGGATGACACCCCAGTTAATTGCTACGGAACTGAGGTAACATCGCCAATATCCGCCCTTCAGATACCATCGCGGAACCCTCCACTCGAGGGTGGAGGCGACGGAGCGGCTAATACGTGCACAAGGGGAGGAAATTGTCCTAAATGCCCTTTGACTGGTCTTTCTAAAACGATTAAGGGTGAAAAATTTGATGTATGATCATAATTATAATAATACTATAAACATTCATAGCCTGGCTGGAAATTGTTACCCTGAACACTAAGAAAAACGGGAGATATATCTCTAACGAAGGATATACCTTCATGCCTGATTTTCTTACAATATTCCAGAAAGCTAATCGGCCAAAAAATGAATGTCTGAATATGTTTCTCATTCTCATATGATAAGATTCCTGTGTAACTATGGGATAATGACCTAGTTAGACTGTAAAGATCGACTGACAATTGGCTGATTTTTAATATTTGTCGCTTAATTTTGAAACTATAAAAATAATCACGATTGTTATAAAGAACACTATCCTAAAACTACTACAAACTTGTTTTAAAAAGTTTTTCATATTTTATTTGATAAGGCATCAATCATGATGACATTTATAACGTACATTTTGTAAAACTCAACCAATTATTTGATATAAATCAAAAGACACAGTAAACACAGTTAGTTGAAATAGAAAAACAGAAGGACTACGCAGCCTTAGTAATATCGATAACTTTTAAACATGAACCCACCTCATCACACGCGGAGCACCGCGGCTTCAAGGTTTCAGCGTGGTGCCGCCCGCAGTACAGCCGGCCGTCTTTCCAGAAGTAGACCAGGTCGACGAGCAGCTCCTGGCAGCTGGAGCAGGTGAAGCAGGCGGGATGCCACCGCGCTGCGGGGCCCGCTCTTGCCGCAGACACGCACATGTCGCCCGTTGACATAGCTTCTTCACACTGTGGAGAAGAATTGAATTGAGTTTCATATAGTACTCACTACAAATAATGCAATTTATTAATTAATACCGCATCATGAGTTATATTTTTATTTGAGCTTATATTTATACTTATCGAAGACATTCTAACTTAGTCCTCGGGGATTGCAATGCATCTGTGGCCCATCTCAAGTAAGACTTGCATCTCATCTGGGGTTGATTACAGATGTTCATGGGCGGCTTGGCCACTTACAAGTGGACTGCATGCTCGCTTGCTACTTCCATATTACAAAAAAATAACAAAATAGAAACTAAATACTTATTAATAAGCGTAACGTAAGACAAACGACGAAATATTACGCTCCGGCACCTAAACGACATCAATAAAAACCAATACAATTTTATGTTCCTAGTATGGTGTTGATTAATTCCGGGCCACAAGAAGCAGGCCTCCATAAACAGACAAGGACCCAGAAGGTCGGCGATTGTTCCTGCGATGGGCATGAGGGTAACGACATCTAGTGTAAAGCGGTGTGTCCACTAACTGAACTGGCTGCTTTTAATGCAAATATCTGGGTGGAAATAACATGTTCTTGCAGATACATATACATTCACGGACAGATCCAGGATTTGGAAGGTTAAGGCTAGGTTAGGTTTGGGAAAGGGAGATAGGAGCGGAGCTAGGAGGAGTAAAGGAGAAAGGAGCTGCTTGGGTCTTCTGCGTCTGGTAATTAATTTCAAATTGTTTTCTTTTTGCACATATCAAGTTGTATTTCTACGTGCGAGTACCTATGCGTTTATGAGTTATACTCTGTTTAATGTATGTATAATAAAGGCAAATAATTGAACAGATTTCAAATGAAAGTAACACACTATCAATTTTATATCGTGATATTATCACGAAATAAATAAAACCCACTGAGAGTTTAGAGACGAGACACCAATTATGAATGGTGTATAGGCCGCTTTACATCTGTGAATACAACACGCGGTTATGCAAATATTCTTAAGTTCCGCAGACATAATCGTATTTCGTTTGACGGCTTATTAGATGCCCGGGAAATATGCCACACATACAGTACTGTATTTCCTTTACGTATAGGACACCGGTTAATTTGATTTGAAACTGATGTTATAAGCGATAGACATATCACACAGTTAGAATAAAATAGACCTAATGCGAAATTTGTATTATGTGGAAATGAAAAAATAGTGTTACTTTTTGGTGGAGTTTTTTAAAGCGCTCTGTTTTGGACGTAACATTTATGTTTTTTTCTTTCGTAGCCGTATACTCACCGTATACGTCACTCTACATTTGCTAATCTATAGATTAAGTTATTAGCATCACAAATAATCGCATCGTAGTTTTCTATTTATTTTGGAGTTAAACCAATAAAAAAAAATATTATATTTTACTAGCTGAGCTCGCGGTTTCACCCGCGTTTAAAAGAAATTTTATTGGTGTTCCGCTCCTGTTGGTCTTAGCGTGATGATATACAGCCTATAGCCTTCCTCGATAAATGGGCTATCTAACACCTAAAGAATTTTTCAAATCGGACCAGTAGTTCCTGAGATTAGCGCGTTCAAACGAACAAACAAACAAACTCTTCAGCTTTATAATATTAGTATAGATTATTTTTTAAAAGTACCTTCGCCCATATTTTGGTAGACAACTCATATCCGTTTTCAATGAAAATGGATATGAGTTGTCTACCAAAGTAAAATTGTAATAAAATAAATCTCATTTTAAAAATATAAGTATATTACGATTACAAGACATGTAGCAGAAATCAGTTAAACTATTTTTCTATATTCGTAGTGTGAACATAACAAGGTTACCGGCGTTAATGCGACCTTTACCTGGTTTTCATTTCCTACTGCGACATTAAGGCTTTTCACACTGACGTGAGTAGATTAGTGACGTGAATTGTATCGATATTGTCTATGTTCAGGTGGTTAATTTAGGATTGACACTACTTTTAAATGTGTTAGTTATTTTAGGATCAGACAACTAAGTTTCAAGAAAAATGAAACCTTAAATAGTGTTGTGTTTTTTTTTGTTTTTATCAGACTAAAGTAGCAAACGAGCCTGTGGTCCACTTGATGATAAGTGCTTACTGCCGCTCATGGACATCTGTAAGCAACTTCATATAGAACAAAGGTTCTTTCTGAAGTAGATCACAGATGCGCTGCTACTCCCGAGGCCTAGAGGATCGCTTCATCTATAAGTGAGCCGGCAACTACACCCTTCCACCGATACGCAAGAACTGCTTCACGCTAAAAATAGTTTGGCGGTTGTTAATGTATGTTGACATATATAAAAAAGAAGGTAATGGCGTTCATTTTGTCCCAATATCAGATTGTATTTTATTTAATAAAGCAACTTTTATATACTTTATTTGCTCACACATAAAAAAATACAATTTTGGATTCAAGAGATCACAGAGTGAAGTTATGAAAGATTCAGCGATAATTTTGAAGTGAGTACTTGGATGTTGGGTACATGTGTGCGTGAAGGTGCAAACACTATTGTCTATAGTAAGCACACACGTCATACACGAGGAATCCCTTACAAGCCATCTGTCGGTTTGTTTTAGAAGTTGAACTGAATCATGCATTCCAATGTTTGCGCGTGCAAAAACCTAACTACGGTTGTTTGAACTACAAAATTTTGTAATATGTAGTAATATAATCCAGTTCGTAAGATCCAGTATGAAACTAAGTACAATGACGAAATAAACGCCTTTCAGCAAATTAAAAACAGTATAAATGCAACAACGAATAAGAAAAAATCATCGTAACACTATAATGTTATGTATTATTTGTAATTTTACAGTTTATTTTTATATAAAACTATATCATATTCTCCTATTTGTAATATATTTATTTTCTGAACTATAATGTTAACAGGCCTTATTTTGTCTAATATTTTGTGCATTTATTTTACGTTAAGAAGATAAGCAACTTCGTATTAAGGCCCTGCTGACCTCCTGAATATAATCTAGTCAACTTATACAACATCGACCGCAAGAGAAAACGTCTACTCCACCACACAACAAACTAATGAAATAATTCGTCAAAAAATTCTGCATGTAAAACCTTCACCTTTTAGCGGGAAAAATTGATCCACACAATGGCAAGGTTCTCACTTTTTTCGTCCGCGAGGTAAGCTTACGTCCGCGGCCGAACACGTAGCTACCTTCCTAGAAGGTCGTGTGCCCTTTGTACTTCCCGAATCTTTGACTTGAGCCATGTTTATGAATTTACTTTGATCACGTGATCGTTCGAATGAATAAATACTATATCGTTGTTGTGATAATACCATCGTCTGCAGAAATAAAAATATCTAATACAGATGACGATATTGTCTATATGGTATGTGGTACTTAAATGTATCACGATACCATGGACGTATGTATAGTTTTTATAGGGGAAGTCCAACAGTGGCGGTCGGCAAAAAAACCAAAAGGCGAAGCGAAAAGACAGTACCAAAAACATTTTTTTTCACTCTATGCTAAGGGGGTTCCTAAGAATAAAGAAACTCTGGAATTTGTAGATAAAAAGCAATAAGCAAGCTTGAAGAATTTTCTTTTCTCGCTTATGTTAAGGGGATCTGGACTCCCTAAACGCCACTCTATACGCCCAAGTTAGATAGTTATTTATAATTTTAATGTATAATGGCTTTTTGTTAAATTAAGCTTAAACATGATACAATAATATGTTTTACTTACAGTAACGACATTTTATAAATCTGTAGTTTTAAGAGTATATTGTGACATATTTATAGATAATAATAATGTATCAACATTTATTCTGTCTTCGTTTACTTTTGTATTTGATCGCTTTATGTATATCACAAGGAATGTAATATTGTCGGAAGTATTCACTTGGAGCGAGTCCAAGCGTTTAGTGTTTTATGGATAATCTATGTAACTTGTGCGAGATGTTTCAATCAAATAACTCACTCCTAAACAGCCTATTTGGCAAAATGTTACGTAAATTTCTGAATTGCTAAACGTCTCTATAAAAAATGTCTTTTTCCCATAAAATAACGATAGGAAAACAAGTTACAGTAATAGCTGTTTTTTAATTGCGCGTTTGTACAGAATTCATTTGATAACGTTTTATCTACATACCTTCAGATAAAAAAAGAACCTCTTTAATACCAATGTGGCTTTTTAATCTGATCACATGTAACTTATAACCATTATATTTTCAAAAAGTGGATGAGTAGACAGGTATTAAGTACTACTATTGGTCGGTATTTGCTCGTCGAATCGTAGAGAAACAAGTGTCAAAGATTATCTAGATTTCTCCCCCTTTTTTCGTTCGCTTGAATTCCTCTCGCTCCATCCTAAAAGTTGCATAAAATAAATTGTACTTTATCTTGAAACTATGTACTTTTTCTACCTTTTATAGGCAATGTACTTTATTAGCTAAAAAAATGTAGGTGGTAATCCTAGCCATAGATGTACCTAGGCGGCAGTGGAATACATCTGCTGGAATACATGCTTTTTTGATACTTAAATCTTACAAAAAATGAAATTAAAGGCATTACCGATTCAGAAGCAATTTCACTGAGGTTTAAATGCTTAGATACAGTTCCTCGTTGTATCATGTTATCGGTCACAACGCTTCAATCGATCAAGCTGTTTGTTTGGTAATGAGCGAAATGAACTTGAAAATATCGATTGAGTTAAAACCGTTAAAAATAGATGGTAAATCAAAATGCACGATTGAAGCTTTCTTTTAAATGGTGTCAAGTGGCTGATGGTAATGCAGTCCATTTAATGAAAATGATAATGATTAGAATTGATTCTTTAAGTAATGGAAGCTGTATATAAGTATGCTCATACCACCCAGATGATGTTTAGCTTCTGTTACCTGTAATCAACCCCGGATAAGATTATAACCCTGCCTGAGTTTGTCCTCTGATCTATATATGCTATTTTTAAGAAGTAAGTTAAAATGCGTCGGATAAATACATATGTGTCCCTGGCCACACCATTCAAACAAAAAGACAGCAGCGTTTAACACTGATGTTATTGGACTGATATAGGTGTGGCGTTGGTGTCCGGAGTCGAACCATTATAAGTTTACGAATTTCTAAGAGTTTGAGGGCTGGACTTAAGCAGTCATCCACCACGACTCGTCAACTTTCAGCAGACAGAAGATTTTCATGGACAGAAGAATCATCAGATCTTAATAGTGAATATGTCAGCACTACTAATTGGTGTAAGAACCATTCATATAAGTATGTCTAGCTTACAAAACAAACAATCTTGTACTTTAGTTTTTTTCAATCAACCAACCAATTGTGTGATTTTTCATACATTTGGTTGGTTGGAACAACCTAACCAATTGGAACAACCTAAGATTTTGTCGAGAGAATATTAAAATCCGTCCAATTATATCCAATATTTGTTTGAAACAACACTTTCATGTGACATTTTATTGTCTTTTACAAATCGTAAATTTAGACGGGTTTACAATCTCGGTAAATGTAATCATTCATCAGAAGAATAAATACTCGAATATTCGGATTGTTTTATCACTCAAATGTTTCACGTGTGTTATTACATGAAATGGAAATTTTGAAAAGAAATGTTAATGAGATATCGAGTGAATCTATGGGAAGTGTAAACGATTACGATTATCGATTCCGACCACGAATGCTTTGGGGTTACGAACTAGAACTTCCACATAGCTGGCCGTCTGGGCGCGCAGACGCTCTCTGACTCATGTTCCGCCCATACTGGCTCAAGTTATACACTTACTACTGTTTTATTCACGGGGTTTATCATAGATCAGCAGGTATACGTATACAAATAGATACTCGCGGATTACATTACAGTCACTAATTTACGAATACATAAATAATGAATTAAAATTGAGACCAGAAGCTGTAATGTTTAGGACTTGGTATATGTTACGTGCCAATAAAAAAAGAAAAATATGAAAACTGAATTTCTGAGTGCTCCTATTGAGTACAAACATAACTAAGAATTATCTAGATGACGTTATTAGAAAAACAAATTTAAATCGGTCAAGTTGTTTAAAATAATTACGAATACCTAATATTTAATTTTCGCATTTATTATATAAGTAAGATATAAAGATGATATGATCACATATAACGACATATATAGAGTTTCAATTAAAGACTAAAATTGTATATCTGTAGAGATGTTATACACAGATGCTTAACATGAGAAGGTAATGAGTGTCTCATACGTAAAACAAGTAACGTCTACGGAGCGATCTTGATCTTTGCTTTGCTTAAAATCAAGGTCCATTTCTCGGATCCTACAGATCGGAGTATTGGATGGTGTTATGGAACATATTGATTCCGCTGCATAACTATTTCTGACCAATAATAGCAGTGTTAAGCGCTGCTGTGTTTTGGTCTGATGGGTGTGGTTAGTTAGACATACTTATTGGACGCGTACCAACTTAGTCCTCAGGAGTAGCAATACATCTGTGGCCAACTTCAGGTAAGACTCGGATCTTATCTAAGTTATTACAGATATTCATGGACGGCAGCGACCGCTTACCATCAGCTGGACTGCATGTTCGTTGCCTCATTTAGTATTATAAAAAAGACAAATTCATAGAAATCGTTTTTAAACCGATGAAATAAGTGGTGGAAGATTTGCGTGATTCTTTTACTTTATCGTCACATCTCTCTTTGCTTTGTTTTTATTCTCTATTTTATTTACAGTTTCGAATCTGCACTGATTGAAAAACCTTGCCTCCGTTGTGTCTTGTTTGGATTTTATTGTAATTATCACTGGCAAAGAGATTACATGACAGTCTGTAGCGGGGGCAGTGACAGTACCCAGGAGGGAGGAATAGGAGCTAAAATAAACCTAAAGCATCCTCTTGAATGGAAGATTAGAAGAATAATGTGTTATCTATCACACACGTATTTTGTGTGGTATCCGATTATGATTTGGATTAAGTTTTGAATATATAATATTCACAGCTCTATAAATTTTGATTATTTATTACTAGTCTTCAACCAATTCGAAGGTGGTATTGCGGTTCGACTCCTGAGGCATCTTTCCCGACGTTCCGCTTAGGCTTTAAGTAGAACTGCCATCTTATCTGGGGTTGATTACAAAAATTCTACCGGCAGTGCCTACTTATCTTTAGGTGGACTGTTCCCATTTGCTACTTCTATATTATAAAATATACCACAGATGTCGCTGTAGACTCTGACTGAGGCCACGTGCGTTATTTATGCGTTATTGTTAATGCTCCTATAGATTTTAATCTGACTCCGTCGGTTTTTTCTCCGTCGCCTCCATTGTGAATTATCGTCTCCTTATTCATATTATTCGTTTTGCTGACGCCTCGAGAATAGGGCCACTGAGGATAATTAAACTAAATAAAGTTGTTTTACAAACTGGCCAATCAGTAGAACAGACTTTTGTTATTTATAAAAATTGATTTTACTTATTGTTATACTACTACAAATAAGGACAAAAGAGAAAACTTTTATAAAGCACAAAAAGTGAAATTATTTAACTCAACAGTAAAATATTACAAAGTGATTGGTATGTTTAATATTGGATAATAATTAAATATCAATATTGTAACGTAATGCCCAAACTTAACCGCTATGACGTTTCTGCCCCAATTTGTATCAATCATCATCCGTAACAATTTGTGTCAATCATCATCCGTAACAATTTGTGTCAATCATCATCCGTAACAATTTGTATCAATCATCATCCGTAACAATTTGTATAAATCATCATCCGTAACAATTTGTATCAATCATCATGCTAATACTCTTTTCCATCTCATAGCGGTATAACTAGGCATACTGAGTTAGAACGGTGTGGTGATCACTATACCACCCACCTCTATAACATTTTTTTATTCACTTTTGTACAATTGAAACCGTTTAATTGTGAAGTGCACTATTTTTATCCTTATATTTAAATCAGTAATAAAAGCTTTTGCCTATGTTATTACATTGAGTAATTAATATTTATTACAAAATGTGTTGATTTTCTGAGGGCAGCTTTTAAGTTAGTTTTGTTGTTTGAAGCAGAAAAGTGTTATTTCTTAATTTTATGTCTTGTTCTGGAGGCTAGCATCTTTGCGTGTGTCCATAGCATCCAAGCTTGTAAATAAATTTTTAACATCAATCATCCCAAATTTTCCCGAATTAAAGTCTACCTATTCGCAATGTCCAGTTTTCTATCTACTCGTTAAGTTCAGACAGTGTCCAAGTTAAATAATCGGTACACGAATAACTTTTATAAAACGTAATAAAGTTTAAGTAGGCTTTGCTATTTTTATAAATTCGCTACATCCCAAAGGTTCATCTATTTCAGTCGGTACGGTATGACTAACGCATTATTTGACTTTCACTGCCATTGTGTTGTACGTGACAGACAGACCGACAGTCAGCTGAGCGGAAACACCGCAGGACGTGACGTCACGGGATGTTATCGTAGGTTGGTCTATTCCGATTCTGTGTACGACGGAGTCTGCGTCGGTAAGGTTCGGTTTTGGGTGACACTACGGCAAATTCAGGGAGGGAAAACCTCCGTTCTAATCAAAAATGTTAGAGACGATTGTAGTTTGAGTAGAACAGATATTTGTAAATAAAAATGGTCTCAAAATATTTATTGCCAAAAGCGACAAATGTTGTAAAAAAAAAGTTAAAAGAAGCCCTCTACCCTCTATAATTTTTTTATTCATCTGGCATCATCATTAACTTGACATCAAGCATGAAGCGTTCCACCTTAGTATTCATATTTCATCATCAACCCTTTAAAAAACTTTTTTTACACTCAAAGAACCACACTAGGATTTTTACTGGGTCGTGGGTGCCATAGCAACACCAAGACAAACACCCAAACCCAGATCAAAAATCTAAACTCATCATTCAGATGTCTGTCTGGCCGGGAAAAAGTGTTTTTTTTTTTTTTTATAATTCAGATCTGTCTGGCCGGAGTCGAACCCGGAACCCGCT
>MOOZ01001174.1:675057-687755 GCA_002930495.1 Cecropterus lyciades
CGAATTTAAAGAAATACAACACTTTTTTTTTTCTTTAATTTTCGCAACCCGTTTTGTGTATGACCCATATATGATATAGTTATTATGTACGTTACATGAAATACTGTGTTAATAACACCAAGTTACTTCATTTGATAAAGTTAAATCCTGAACTAAATTAGACAAACGGAGGTAAGAATCGTCTTATGTAAATATTACCACATACCGACTGGACAGTGGAGTGTGGAGTGGAGACAGAACGTAAAATACATCGGCAATCGTTAAATAAATATAAACTTTTAATCATACTGTAAATTGTAGTAACGAAAATTTGAAAGGCAAATAGTAAGGCTATTCCATTTTGGCAAGTACCCATGAAATTTGATAATCCATAACATTGCTTTTACAGTTGTTAGTGTAATGGAATCGACAAAGTTGCCAACATCGGTGATAAATTTGCGATAAAATAGAATATCAAGCAATTGGTTTACTGATGTTTTGTAAGTATCGTTTTGTGCGCAATTTTTCTGTACTTTCATGTCTATATTGTTTAAAAAATATATGTTCGCCTCATTTTAAGTTTTTGTGGAATAGGATGAGCAAAAAGGCAAACGTTTCTAATATAACTAGCTTTTTAACGAAGCTCCACCGGCTACGGTCACTTTTATCACGGTAATGAGTATCCCATTTTAATCCAGGTCATAAACTATCTGTGTGCTAAATATCAGACAAATTCGACCAATAGTTTTTGCGTGAGAGAGAAACACACACACATCCTCACAAACATCGCATTTATATTAGAAAGATTTAAGTCTTAAATAGTCAATGTTCCAATCATGGCACTCCAGCGAGCGTCGTCACATTCTATCTCCAAGATCAGTCCCTATCGATCTGAGACAACTTTATACGCAGCCTTAAATATTTTTTATCTACATTTTTTCAAACAATGCGCCGGTAAACGATAATTAAAAGTGGAGGCTGCGCTATCGTCCTCTCCACACCTATTTTTTGTGGCGCTACGAACTAATCCAATTGGGTTTACGACGTTTACTAATTGATTGATCTGCTGTTGATGTTGCTTTGTTTTAGGGAAAGTTGATTAAAAAATAAATGAGGAAAGAAAACGAAAGATAGGAAGATTGGTTAAGATTTGGACCTCCGGAGAGATATTGTTTTTACGGGTTTATAGTTAAATTAATAAGAACATTTATGTTCGATGATTGCAGTTTAAGATATTTTATTAATATATCAAATAAACGTTAAAATTGACATATGCTCAGTTATTTTTAGCAATAACAATTTTACTACGCGGATTGCGTAGTAACATAGTTTCATAGTCGAAGTTTTTTAGTGTTCCACGTATCGCGATGATATATATATGTATATTGTTGTTTGTTGTTTTCGTATTTTAAATCAGATTTGTTGAGTGTATATTTTATTGAATAGGGACGTGCAATGTAACGTTTAAAATTTAATTATTCGTTGGAGTGAGGTTTAAATAAATAGCAACAGCATAAGTACGAGCATATTGTAAAGCTCAAAGTAAAGTTGGAAAATAGTAAGCTCCTGATATAGGAGTGTCAGAGCTTATAGAGTGGATAAGAAAGGCCAATAACCTACTGGTATGGAAAAATTATAAAAAAAATACCTGACGAATGATAACCTTTTTCCTTTTTAGGGTTCTGTACCTGAATTGCACATTAAACCACTTTTTGAATTATGTACAAAAATAAAAAATATATTCAATTAAGGGGGGGGGGGTATACATGGAACTAAAACTCAAAAAACTATATTTTCATCTGACCCACACGTGTATAGAAAGGTAGGAAATGTAGGAAGGTAGAAGGAAAGGTAATGCCCAATGAAGTGGGCACGGGTCTGCTAGTAACACAATAAAAATATACCCAGAAGTTTTAATAAGTCATTTTACATACAAAATATTTTAAATGTCATACAAAATTGCGTATCCAAAAAATACAAAATCATCGTAAACCAATGTTAGTTTTAATCTACGAGAGCTGAACCTCCTCTACCTGTCAAAATTAACCATAATGCATAAAAATAAAGAAGAAACTATTTTTAATATAAAATAATGAACCTAATTCCTCTGGGAAGGCTGTCGGCGGCTCACATTAACATTCTTTGAATTTTTTGCAGAGTACCCGTTTAAGGGCAAGAATTAACAAATTACTGAAAAATAATATTTTTAATGACTACTGCTATATGTTTTTATTTCTGCATTATAACAGTAGTGTTAGCACGACTTCGTTGTGGATTGAAAATTGTGGTAAAATAGGTAGAGAAACTTATATAAGGTGTTTTAAGTTGGCCCTCATGGAAAACAACGAACTGTAACGAACATGGGAACTTTAACTTTAAGGGTCCTATTTTGATAATTCACTATCAAATAATTCACGCTTTCGAAATTGCGAAAAAGCTTTCAAAGGTGTGCGATGATATTTATAGGTATAGAACAGAAATTAACAATACATATCGTCGCTTAACTTCTACCACCGCGTAAGTCATTATTTGGCGGTAATGAAATTTTGAAAATCATCGTCATTGGAATCGAAATACGCATCGTTTCGTCCAAACAGAATCAAGGTACGACACAATAATACCTTTAAAAAAAATTAAAAGTACAAAATGGAACTTTAGTTGGGTCTATGTAAAATTAATCGGATTTTGTCTCTCCAAACAAAATTCCAAAAATGCGCGGTGCTAGAACTTAAACGACGATATGCCAACTAAGAACAACAGCATCGACTTAAGAAATTAGAAGCGAGTCCTAATTCAAGTGGGCGTGGTCGCACAAAAACCATTAAATAAAACATATAGAAACACCGGCCTTTTATTTGGGGCCTAAAACGCACTCCGTGTTTCGATGCGTTTTATTTGAAAGGATTTATACCTCGCCGGTATGCGGGGCATTCAGATCGGTACCAGAGCTGACCCTCCGTATAAATTGATTCAGGAGTTGCTTATTTTATCAGCATTATCTTAGCGGTTATCTGTTTTATCATTTAGAGTGTAAAGGTAGCGGTTTGGATTTTATTTATTATAGATAGAGTTACTGTCCCTTGGTTGTATGTATTCAATCCCATATATGTATGTATCTGATTTTTTATATATATGGAAGTGGCATACGAGCTTGCAGTCCACCCGAGGGTAAGTGGCCACTGACGCCCATGGACATCTGTATTCAACCCCAGATAAAATCAGTGATTTACCTTAGGTTAGTCACTTCTGCCTTACGACTTTCTTCAACCTAGACATTTAAACTTCGGACAAGAGGATGATTCCAAAGATACTATGAAAATATAAAATTTTATGTTGCATATAAAAGCATTATTGCGCAGACATTGTCTGTTTCGCCAGATAATAAGGCATAGCACGATATATAAATTAATTCTAATAAAGATGATCAAATATTTAAGTCTAAGTAATAAATTATACAACCAAAGTCAATATAATTAAATTCAGACTCGTTAATGACCGTTTATGAAGATTTTTTAAGCTCCAATGACTCGTAGATAAATTATAATTGAAACAAGTCTAGAAATGCCAAGTATGGGTGTGGATAGAGAAAATTTAGCGATGATAAATACTCAGTCATTGTTTGTTGGAATTCCGTCACTACCGTGGGAGACTCGGAAAAATTCCGTAAATGTTATCGATAGCTGATAGCTTTGTTTGTCTGGCTCGATAGGTTTTTCCTTTAGTTGTCTTATCTTTTTGTGCATTTGTTCAATCGAGATTGTCACTTTTAAATTTATTTTGACTGATGGATTCGTCACCGCATGTTTAAATTATTTGCTATAAAATGCTTAACTCTTATTGTAATACAACGGTAATTTTTATACTGTTAGTAGTAAAAACGAATCAATTTTTTGACTGAGAATAAATGTATACATTTATACACATTACAATAGAACATGTAATATATAACAACATATGTGAGATTAATTCGTTGAAACCATCCATTAATATCTATGATATATATGAACAGGGATGTTATGAGTAAAATAGGGATGGTGGAAAAATATAATTCTTGGAGTGATACGAGAACAAGAAATATCTGTAAGAGGAATTGTGTTTTCTTAGAAATTAAACTGACTGAAATAAAATTAGATAAAGTATTGGATTAAAAAAAATTCGTATAAAATTTTAAATCAGTACAATTTGGTTTCGAAAAAGCAAACCACGGCTTGAAGCATTCATTCATGTTCCCCAACAATGGGTAACCATAGTAACTGCGAGCTTGACTGAACCGCCGACATAATCTCCCAAACTTCGCATTCCTCACATAAGACGCTGGTGTGAAAAAAAAGATCGTAAACAGCGCGTCAGCCTTTGATGGGTTCCGTCATGAGAATTTTATTAAAAGAGTAATAGTAATCTAAAAGGAATGTATCGTGTATATTTTTAAGAGCGAATCAAAGAACACATTACCAATAAATAAGTACAGTGGAACATTAATTTAAACAAGTCTAAACTATTTGTACTTCACGTTGCTGTATTAATTTATAGGCAAATCTTCTTATTAGGGGTGATCTTTTTATTGAATGGCATCGAATAAATACTTGGGAGGTTTAAGCGATTTTACGACACGTCCCTCCCCCTTGTGAGATGTCGTGACATTTGGGTCAACCTTTTCCCACATCCCCTAATTTCACGTAACATTTTTCCAGATGTGTTTTTGTAAAAAAAATGCGTCGGATTGATTCTAAAAAGAACAAATATATACATAATAATATTTTTATTTAAGACCTGTTAAGACTAAGATTTAAGATTGCTTAGAAAGCAGGCTAGAATTACAGTGGAAATTAAACAATAAAGTACCTGAATCGTAATAACTAAGATTCATAATTTTGGAACTTTGCGACGTTCACAAAATCTCGATAAGTATCTCTATGCAAGATTTTGTCTTATCTTAATGAAGAAACATACTCATATAAATTCTGGGCTTTGAAATGATACTCATAGTTAGGTGTAACATTGTGTTGTCCTAAATTATTGTTATGTTTAACAAAAATATATCTTTACAGAAATTTTGTTCTTTACATTTCCTGATACAACATTAACGGTTGATTTAAACTTATATTTATTTACAAACTCATGATGCAAAAGAACCCTAACATTTGAAGACGGTACCTAAGAGTTGGCCCCGATACAATAATGCTTACCTATGAATAATAAGATCAAACAGAAAAAAACCTCCACGACTGGAGCACAATCGTGTAAGCATGTAGACAAACCATTATGTTAATACAATGCAATAGTTTCGTCCCGTTCATGCGTCGCGCCTTCACAAAGACATTTTTTATCCTCATCTCATTCACCCGAATTACCTTTTAATTTATAATGTCGAGGGACTCGTTTGAAGGGCTTTAGAATCTTTACTGTTCAGAAATCATAACGTTTGTTAACATTAGGTGACTACTTCGACCATAGTAAATTTTCGTCTATAAAATAATACACATTACACAACAGTGAAATCTCAATCACCGCATCTCTTAATCAGTGTCAATATTTTGCCATTTACTTTGCTATGATAGTCAAAAACGTAAACAATGATTGTTTTTGAGGAAACGTAATAAACTCGTACTATGGGTATAGATTGCTTAGTACGTTACGTTAGAAACCGACTAATTTATTATGAGTATTCATACGCATTTCTTTAGTATTATACAAATCTAATACGCAGATGATTGGCAATCAATAGGCAAGAGGTTTCTCCATGGCAACGTCTCAGCGAGCTTCGTCCTTCACCTTGCCTTAACGGTCTCGTCTGGTTATATAGAAAATTAGATTATATAAAAGCTTTGTATAACACGACCACTCCTTTTTGTGAGTTTCCATTGAAATATTCTGTGTTATAGATACCTATACTGTATAACACGATTAAGTAATGTATTATGAACTGAACAAAAGTGTAAAAGGCGAGAAGAAATAATATAGGAGCTAATAAGAGCGAGGGGTAACGCAGGGTATGTTTTTGGGGCATCTACTTTTTAAGGTGACCCTTTGAAGGGTAACCTTCGGTCTGTTATTTGGAGTTGTTTACAAGAGTTGTTGTACGTCGAGCGAAGTAATCGAATCACTATTAAAATCGTCGAGAGGTCGAGTGGCAACTTAGTCATTGCTACTAATATAAGCAGTTATAAATATTATGGTGACACCTCAGGTTTATTTATTCAGTTATAATACGGCGGGTTTATTGAATTAAACGCTCAATTTAAAATTATGATATCTATGTCGTGCATCTCTTACGTGCCTAATATATTTAATTAAAAAGTTGAGGTTTTAATTTTGAAATTTATGAAATTTTATAGAGATTGATGTCGGGCCGTTAAACTTTAAATAGGGTTAAAAAGTGTAAAGAAATATTTTTTTTAATTTCTTTTCATTTTGTGTTTTTTTGTTATTAAGGTGCAATACCTGTATGACGTTTTATAGTGTGTTAATGTTTAATGTATTTTTAAGATTTGATTATTAAAATACAAAAAAGGAATTATTAATGAGCAAAAAAACCTTTTTTGTATTAATTTCAAATATTCATTATTTTAGTCTACAGATGTACGATTTATCAAAATGATTTTGGGTTTTATCCCCGGCAGCCAGATATCTGAACGATGAATTTAGATTTTAGTTCTGGGTCTGGGTGTTTGTTGTATTGGTCTTTGTGTTTGTTGATGGTACTCACGGCTCAGGAGAACATCACCGTGCTGCGCTACTGGTTCGTCGTTTGATACTTGTTGAAGTTAACTCGAATGAACTTGCATCTCAGATATATAATATTAGGGCCTTTATGTAATTATCGTATATATGACAAAAAGACTGAATAAAATGAAAATAAAGTTAAAGAACCAGTCAAATAATAAACCATGACAGCAGAACTTGTAAGGGTGTTAGGGTAGTTTTTTCCATGAATATTCTATGGGATGATTAACATAATCGTATGACAACCTGCGAACGAGGCGCAGGCGTGTCGTTACTGAAGAAACTAATAAAAATGCAAACATAACTTTGAAAATTAAATAAAAAAGGGGACAAAAAGAGCGTGTTGTGACGATGTATTATCTAAATAGGTTGTATAATGTCGATGAGTTTGTAATTTTATGCGCGGCGTTTATTTTTGGTAATTTAGTTCGTAGATATCTATTGACAATGTATGTGGAGCTAAATAGTTTTAAAATAAATAAATTATTATCGATCATATTTATATATGTCAAAAAATTAAGTACTGAAATGAATTTTCTTTCTCCATCTTACTAAAATATGTAAGAAACATAGATTTTTAATCTTTAACTATAATAACTTTATATTAATGACGCAGATTAATGTTTTTTATTTAGGATACAATTAGTTTCTCTTTTGTGATTTAATCTATCAAAATTTCTTGTAATCTAACTGCGACTTATTATTATTTATCTGGATCTCTCGTTTATTTGGCCGATTGTGTTCTTTATAGCATTTCTGAGGCCACACACCTTAGCCGTGCGGAGGTCCTTAACTCCGTCACATTGTTTCGTTGTCGGCGCATTAGGCCTTGAATGTCTTTATTTACATTTTGTTTTCATCTAAAAAAGAAAATTTATCGTTCACCAGACATTTTTTGGGCCATCCCCACTCAAATAAATGGTCGCAAATGTATGTCGTGTTTATAAAGATTAAAAAAGAGTTTTTTTTATTCGACGTGAAGCTGTACTGTTTCTACTAATTTATTATCTTTAAAAATGTTATATGACAAACTTCACACTCTTCAGTGAATATTATCGTGTACTTTTAGGAATACAGGTCTCTTTGCAATGAATTTCTAAAAAGTTAAAATAATAATTATTTTTTAAAATATATCTAACTTCTATAATTGAAGTGCACCCAGGATTTGAATCTCCGGTATGAGAAAGCTCCATGACAGTATTACTATCTAAGCTCTATGGTTATTATCTATGCTTAAAACAAGTACTTTAGATCTGTTCTGTCTAGTATTTATTATTTAAATACAAATATACTGTACATTGCGTCAAACTGACGTTTAAGTCTCTTCTGTACGATAAATTTTTGTGTTATAAGATAAATTTATGAATCAAAGCTGCCGATAGAACAAACTTAATGTTAATTAAGAAATAAACGTAATGTTAATTCAAACATGACTTGCATGGATAATGTTAAAAGTTTTAAGAAAATTGATGAATTACAGATGAATAATGATTATGTAAATAATTTTAATCACAATAGATTTAAAAGTGAAAATAACTCAGTGATAACTCGATGTAAGCTTAATAATACGCCTAATCAACAATATTCTTCTGATCAGAGCATATGCTCACGTTATTTGAAAACACACACGTTTCAGTGTCCTTGTCAACATGGAAGTAGTAGTCAAGAAGTAGAGTCAAATATAAAAGTAGGTTTCAGAGAATCTTCTGATAAAGAACATTGTGATGATTTACACAGAACAACTCACGAAGAGAATTATTGTGACAAATCTACATATTGCCGGCCTGTAAC
The DNA here is from genome assembly GCA_002930495.1 of Cecropterus lyciades. Classification (NCBI taxonomy): domain Eukaryota; kingdom Metazoa; phylum Arthropoda; class Insecta; order Lepidoptera; family Hesperiidae; genus Cecropterus; species Cecropterus lyciades. The sequence continues at coordinate 683,551 of MOOZ01001174.1, forward strand.
TAACCTTCATAATGAGCAGTTTCTATATAGAACAATAGGGAAAAATTCCAGGTTGAATAAACTTGTACGGGAACTAGTGATCGCTCGTCAAAGAGAGAAAGAAACGGATTGGAATAACTATATTAATGATTTAAGAAGAAAACACGGCAACAACACTAAAATGAGACGTGCAACGTCTTTGCAATACGTACCTGAAGGCTTTGTAACACCTGGGGCCATTGAAGACTATTACAAAACTAAGTTTATATGGAAACATTCTGATCCATGTCAACATTTACTTCAGGATTTATATGATACACAGGAAAAAAAATATTTAAGACAACCTTATAATGAATGTTATAAAAGTATGAATGAATATGATCCACAACCAACGAAAAGGTATATCCCTTTTGAAACAAATCAACTTTGTTACCCCACGTCTTCTCAGGGCCGTCTTATTATGTTAGAAAGAGAAAAAGAAAAACTTTTAGCAAAACAAAGATCCAAACTGTATTGTAATACCATCAATGAAGGAAATAAACAGTTTAGTTCGAGAAAATGTGGTATTGTATTGATCAGCAGGGGTTCTAATACTATGTCGGAAACTTTTTCTACACAGACAAAATATCATATAAGTTCACACACAAATAAAGATGTAGTGTTAAAAAAGGTTCCTCAAATGGTTTCCAAGAAAATAGGTACAGATGAAGTATACGAAGTGAAAAAACTACAAGAAAGTGCACAAAGCACTGAAAATGTTTGGAAAAAGAATTCGTTAGATTGTATTGAAGAGAAACTAGACTATTTAATAAATTCTATTAACAAATTCATTGTTGAAATGAAAACAAAGAATGATGTACGACTAAGGAATTTCGATTTGCCGCCAAACGTAGGAAAAGAAAATGTAAATATTACGAAAAGTGACAGTTACGGTGTATCAAAAAAAGAGAAAATTGTATATGGGTTAGGTGATAGTAGTTCTCAGAGTTCTAGATATTCATCAAAAATAAGTTTCAATAGAATTAAAGATATGAATGAAAATATATCAAAAATAAATGAAATACTTTTAAATGGAATAGACAGAAACAGATTAAGTACTTTAAAAGACTCATGTGTTGGCGATGCATATTATCCTTGCTCTGTTCAAATTTCCGTAACTATACCAACTAAAGAAATAGCTACAGAAGTGACCCGATCTTTATGTAAAGCAAAATATAGTTCTAGAAGTAACATTCATGTTATAGAAGATATAAATCCACCTATCGAAGAAAATAGACGAATAGCAATAGCGGTTAATACAGATCCTGTCAGTCTTTTAGCTTTGTTAAAGTTATCTACAGAGGAAACATTAAGAAGATTGTTTTCATATGTACCAAATGTTGACTATTACTATTTTTTATCAAGATTACAGGGCCCACATTCCAGAGCTGTCGAATCTAATTTTGTTTGTAATATTTGCGGTGCTGCCTTTATGAAGCCTTCTCAACTGACAGACCACATCCAAAAACATGAGCTGGGAAGGTCCAGGTATTTATTATATAACTACTAACTTTTTAGTTTTAAAGTTAATATTGACTGGTTTATATTTCTTCTATATTAATGATTGTGTTTCCTTATGTGGTTTATTTTTTCCTAAACGAAGTCGCAACCATTACGCCTGTCAATTTATAGTTTAGTAGGCTATATCAAAGACTTTTATAATTTTAATGGCATTTCTTTTCTTTTAGGGATTGCTGTGTCTGTCGCCATGAGTTGGACTTGCCTCGGCGGCGTTCAGGTTTATTCAAATGTCGATACTGCGGACAGCGGTTTACAAGAGCATACTGCTGCGAGCTACATCAGCAGTCCTGTGCCAAGCGCCTGGGCATACCCCATGACGTCACATCTAGTTTAATGTTGTTGAGATAACAAATTTTATGACCACTCGTTCTACCATGTACTTGTGATATCTTTTTCGTTTATTAATTGTGACGTTACCAAAAAATTTTATTACTCTCCTTTTTAATTTATATTTCTAGGTCTCATATTACATTTCAGATGTATTCTTTACATCTCATATATTACATTTTTTTCATGGATATTTAGTAAGGATCTGAATATAATAATATCGATTAATAATAAATGTTTTTCGAACCAAATGTTAGATTTCCGTACATCGTTATAAATTTCAGTGTCGTGTCCAAATTTTTTGTCGTTGTCGACGCGGGTGGACAAATTCTCCTACGGGCACGTGAAAAGATAATTGGGCACAGAGGTAGGAACATTGTCAATGGTCCTTTTGTGGCCGCCGACACATCTATCATGCTTGTTTGTCAGCTCATGGACGGCCATTATGAAGAAATAGGCGTAAAATTCTTGACGATACATTTCAATGCTGGTACGTAACATTATGTGTAATTATGTTCGGTTTACGGCCATCGAATGGAGCCACGGTTGCGAATGATTCGCCCTTAATATATTTGAAGGATGTTTGAATAAATGTAATCATATTTGTATTGGGTGATTTGATTTGGGTGGGTGATTATTCGTGAATTTTGGATATTGGCTTTGTAGATTATGCTGCTTTCAGCTATGTAAGAGAGTTTTACTGAAATTCATGGAAATAAATATTTTTACTATTTTTTCATATATTGAATACTATTGGCTTCACTTAAAGACATCAACTTAAAGACACTGAAAGTATCTATCTACGCGTAGAATGTTTAAGTTACTTGTTAAAGTAGACTGAAGTATCTTTTAAATTAATTTAGTTCAGTCCAATGGGAGAACGTGTATATATATATGTTTGTGTCAATAATAAGTTATGTAAAATAAGAATTTTGATCGGGTTCTGAGTTTTGCGGTCCTGAGAACTCTATTGTTGGTTTACGGTTCAATGTTTTAATTTTGTGAAAATGGCTATCAGTTAAACGGGGAAAATAATGAGCTTAAACTCACGGCAACTATTGTTTTAATTATCTTAATCTTTTTTCTTAGCAATTTCAAAGGTTTGCATTATTATTTTTATTGTGTGCACTGTAGTGGTGCAATAAAGTTATATTTTCAGTATAATTCCTGCTTGCCAACAATTCAAGTGAATAATCATTTACAAGTCATCCGAACTCGCATTACCTATTTCGCTACGTTACATACAAAAATCAGTTTAATCCGAAAACGTCTACACAAAATATCGTCAGTTTTTTGTCAAATTGGAAACCTTTCCAAGAACAATTCATTTAAGATTCAGTTCGTACCGGTACGTGTCCGTAGATGTGAACGGTGTTTAATTTGTATACCGTTAAATATTTGCCACAGCGGACCGAGATCATGCCCGTCAGTTTGTTTAGGTGAAACTATAAGTATTGTTATAAACGGACGTGGGAAGTTGAAAGATAAAGTAATGCAAAAGTTCGAGCCTCCGAGCTTTTTACGTTTCTCTTTTATTACGGCTCCATCTTTGTGTCTTTGTTCTGCTGATTTTAACGTTTTGGTGTCTTTGATGTGGTGGAATTACGGGAATGAATACAAATAATACTATTTTTTAGTGTTTATTGAACACATAATTTTGATTATTTAATAAAAAGGCTCGAGTTCAAGCCTCAATGCTTTTAGTTCTATAATTTTCTTTTTTTTTTACATTTTAATGTGATAGTTCCAATAAACGAATATGTACCTTCTACCTTCTGAGGACTATGTTGAAAATATAGGGATGCCTAATTTTAAGATCGCCCTTACCTTCTTTCTAAATAATCATAGTTTTTACCATTAAATTTAAACCAACTACAATAGTGATAACATCTTTGCCAGTTCCAATCTTTCTAAAGTTTAAAAGATTTTGCAAGAGTCGAACATAATCAGAAGTATTTTATGAATCTAAGTAATAAAATGTACCTTTTTGTCATTAGGTTATCTTTACAAATGTTTCCTAATGTTCCATTTATCTAACCGGTGTGAGAAATTTATCTAATGCTGTTTTTTTGCACAATTCTCGGCGTCTACAAAGCGAACAATTTGCGTTATAATTACAGCGTGACTAATTTGTGTTAGAAGCATTGTAATATTAATTTAAAATGTAGTAAACAGGTACTAAATAGTTTATATGGGAATCCTATTACTGGTAAAAGATGCAGGTTATCTTCTATTGTACATATTTATAAGTTATATTATTGTGCTGCGTGGTATTGGTTTTGAATAGCGTTATTCCCTTTTTTCTGTCGATGTCCTACTAGGATGAGATTTTTTTTTTT
>MOOZ01001174.1:711830-724359 GCA_002930495.1 Cecropterus lyciades
CTTTTGTGGGTGTTTGTATCATAAAAATGACCTTCTCTCTCTACCTTACTCTAAGGGTCTGCGATAATTAGTCACAAATAAATAATAATAATACCAATATTAATTAAATAAATAATCATAATATTGTACCCAACGAAACAAAAACAATAATGGAACGCTAGAATCAGCGATTTCATCCAGACAACCGTACAGTGTGGAGTTAAAGTGGGTATGAAAACAAGAATAGGTAGGGAGCATATTTTAGGTAAGAGTTATGTAGAGTATATGGTTACTTTCGCTTTTATAGATGATTAATTATCACATAATTAACGGTGAAAGAACACATCGGGAGCATGCCATCGATCACCATCGGGCAATCGGCATGCAAATCCAGACGCACGTGTTACGTGCATCTGCGCGCGCAGCTGCCGGACCAGATGGCACGGGGTCTGTGCAATCCAACTGCGGAAAGCTTGTGCGATTTGCGGGGATATTTCTTAAGATTAAAACAGTCTTAAGATTAGGAAAAAAAAGAAATTACTCTTTCTACGCTCATAGCTAAAAACTGCAAGTTTTTCCTGTGTCATGAGTGCTATGGCAAACACAAAGATGAGTACACATACACCCAAACTTAGAACAGAAATCAAAATTCATCGTCTCGCCGGGAATCGAACCCAGAACCCACTGCGTTTAACCGGTTCGGTGACATCACAAATGTTTATTGTGAAAGATTAAGTTTTTATAAAAATAATGCATTCTATAATCTAGTTCCAAATTGGGATTGACTGTGTCATAAGTTTTCTTTAAAATCGGAAGTAGCTAGTATGCAGTCCACTTGATGCTAAGTGGTTACTACCGCCCATGGACATCTGTAAGCAACTCCACATAAAACAGAGATTTTAGGTTCTATTTCAAGTCTTATATATATGCATTGTTACGCAAGGACTGAGGTCGTCACCTCATATGAAAGTAAGCCGTAGACAGGCATTATGAACACACAAACATCCAGACATTTTTACTTTTGAAAGTGTAACAAGAATTGTTATAATTCGGTAAGACAGAAAGAAGTCGTTGTTATTAATAAATGTCAATTACCTACTGGTACTGTATATGTAGTTGTTTAAGATCAAAAATAAACTTTTATCAGATCAATAAGTACATATATGACATTTCTTACTTCTAGATTCAGAGGTTTCTAGCTTTACTGAATTATCAATTTTTTTCTATATGACCTCCAATACAGCTGAATTGATGTTCCATATTTCTGTCTTATTTCAAGTATATTGCTAATAAATGTCTGCAATAAATGACGACCCATGTGGTGGAGCGGTCACCGTACCGATCTGACACGCAGTGGGTCCCGGGTTCGATCCCCGGCCAGACAGATATCAGAATGGTGAGTTTAGATTTCTGTTCTGCGTCTGGGTGTTTGTGTGTCCATGGCACCCACGACACAGGAGAAAATCCTAATGTGAGGCTATGAGTGTAGAACGTTTAATTAACTTTACATCAAGTTTCGTTTGACAAGAGAGAAATTGAATAAAAAAATATTGAAATAACATTCATATAGTAAAGAAGTTATAAGTTATTATTGACTTAATACAATGAAATTGCCATGCGGTTGCACTTCCCATATGCAATATGGATTTAAATGTACCCAGCATGTGGAGCCCAAATATCCCAAATGCACAGTTAGGTATAAGATCAACCCCAAGCTTGATCGCACGCGCAACTCAACCCCAAAATAACGAGAGAAAGGAGCTGAAATGTGGACGCGTGCCGAAACGCATCTGCCGCGAAACCTGACCTCCTTGCCATATGAATACTACTTCCGAAAAAAATACTTACACACCCCATGGAGAATAATCGACTCTCCCTTAAGTAAGTAGAACATAAAACTCGAAAGCCTAAACGATCGAAAAACTGTGCTAGTTTTCAACAGAAAATTGACTTTAAATATACAGGGATAGAGCTGTTAGTATACGAACCCGCGTACAGTGGTCTGATAAGCAAATCATCTGGAAAAAGACATGTGTATTTCGCGAAGGAGCAACAGATGGCGTTGCTAGTATTCGGGATGACATGTTTGTATGCTGATATAGCGGTGCGGGTCCTGTTACACGATATCTATGGTTATTGTAATAGTTGGGTACTGTATGGTTTCTGGAACGAAACATGTTGTAGGGCAGGTGGGATGACGCTTTGAAAGTCATAGTTCAAAACTTCATATCAAATGCTCGTGTAGGGAAATATTACTGTTAGATAATATTTACTGTTTTATAAACTTTGTTATGTTATTAATATTATTTTTATTGACTTTTCGGAATAGTTTGTGTTGGATGTTGCGTTAAATATGATTTTACAACGCTTATACCCGTAATAATCACAATTACATGTCAGTTAAATGAATGAAAATTCAATATATATACTATACTGTTTTACAATTTGTACTCATATATAGTCTTTATTAACCGACTTTCAAAAGAAAAGAGGTTATCTATTCGTCATGTATATTATTTTATTCATACTCTTTCATACATTTCATTCATTTGTATATGTTATTGCATTCATTCAAATTTAGTGTAGGGCCAAATATATATAACCCAAATATATAATACCAAAATCCTCAAATCGAATTGGATTTTGATATGAACCAATGCGTGTAGGATGCGTATAACTGTAAGCACAATCAAATACGATTTGTATGCCATAAGCGCCGGCCGCTGTGTCACCGCTGATATCCGATGACGTGAATAACGTATTTCAAGTAAAACGAGATAGCCAGGAATTCAGAGACTATGGAGTTAATAATAACGACAGGTGGTACAACTCTCTGTAGCTTGACTGCGGTCAATCAGGCTACAGTTGTATCTTAGAAATCAGGGATGTTATGGATATGAAATTGCGGATTTGGATACGGATATAGGAATAATATTATACCAATCATGGATATGTAATTATTTCAGATTATCCGTTAGTTTCGCATAGTTTCGCTTACGGTTATTATATTTTTAAGGATTTTTTAACGTAATATACAAATAAGATCGGATTCTTACCTGAGGTTAGCCACAGATGCGTTGGTACTCCTGAGGATCTAGTTGAAACGCCTCGAATAAGTATATGTATTTCCTTAACCACATCCTTCAGGCATTACAGCATTGCATAACACTGCTGTTATTAGTCAGAAATAATATGATAGACGTTAAGGTTTTAAAATAATTCAAAAATGAATGAATATATTTAAATGAATATTTTTTATATAATGTTAATCAAGTTAATAATGTGATTAATTGTGATTATCATTATCCATACTTCCAAAACTTCCTGCTAAGTGAATTTCAGTACCGCGATTTATCTTCAACTACTAAAAGTATTAATATTTTACAATGGTGTGTTTTATCATTTGTAAGTAGTATTTCTCCTTGGAGCTCTTCCAAGTTCGCTCTGTAGTGTATTAAGTTGCGTCTGAACGAGACATTTGTTCAGTCCAGCTCTTCCTTTTATATTGCTCGCAACATTGTAACAACTATTAACATTTCTAAAGATTGATGATCATCAGTAGCATTAAAATAATTGCTTTGTATATATAAATGTTAATTAGGTGATAGAACTCTTTGTGGTTCGACTCCGGAAGTTGTTGTTGGTGTTGTGACGGTACAACACCTATTCTTGCCTAATAACAGCCGTGTTATTTATTGATTTGTTTTAGTCTGAAGGGTATGGAACATACTTGTCCGAGGCATTCCAAGTTAGACCGCAGGTGAGACTCTTATCTGGGGTCGATTACAGATGTCCAGGGGCGGCAGTAGCCACTAACCGTCAAGTAGACTGCATGCTAGTTTGCTACTCCGATTTTATAAAAAAAAAATCGTAATGCAAAAATATATTCTTTAGTAAAGATATAAAAGAATCAAGACTTTTGTACTAAATACCAAAATAAATCTATTGACACTGATATGTGTTCAAGAATATCAGTCTAATTATAGCCAAGTTTAAATAATGGCAATAATAGTCCAGCGTCCTACACATAAAAATACAATAACTTGAAATCCATTGTGCTTTTTATAGCATACTCGGAAAGATATTTGAACTAAGTAGAAAAGGTGTTAACTCACAATTTCTTTGTGAAGCATACACTATGACATATGGAGTGGTGTGATTAGACCACCCACAGCTATTTTTGTACATTTGCAATTTCCTTAAAAACTTGCTTTGACCTTCTTTTGTATGTCTGCTCCAAAATAACTCCTTAAGAGTGGTTTAAGTCAGAAACGGTAACGATAAAGTTTAGTTTAAGGAGATGAGTAAAAGCTACTAGATGTAAATCTATTCTTGAAATTGTACTAGTATATATTGCGTTTTTAATATCCCAAAAAACAAAGATCCGCGAGCATACATTCTTTTTAAATAAACATTAATATTTCGTTTCCATTTATGTCAATTTGCATATTGACGTCATATCTCTAAATCGGCACTGGGTTATGACCACGTCTAGTATATTTTATGTGCTAGAAATATTTGAACCAAATCCGCTATATCTCCTGCCTCGAGCCACAAGTTCATCAGTGCAGCAACAAACCGAGCGTAGGTGAGGCCTTTGTCCTGCTCCTGGGTTGAACAGCTTCGCGAAAAGAAAGTCGACGTCAAACCAAATGTCGGAGGCCACGGCTGGGCGTGGAAACTATAAGAAACCCACTAAAGTACTTTAAGAAAGATGCCAAGATTTAAAAAACAATGATAATATCTGTTTTGGCTTCTATGTTTTATTTTGAGTAACTGTGTAAGTTAGATGATTATTTGTCAATATGAAAACTTTAAAATGATATATTTATTAGCACTTTGCACAGTTATCGTATGATATGTTAATTTAAATACACAATTAGCAAGATTTTTGCCATTGGAAAATATTTTTGAAGCAGCAAAAGAAATTGAATTCATCTGGAATACGGATTGAAAACGATATTATACATTTACACCTGTATCATCGAAAGAAACAATAGCCCCAAAAACATAAAAAATATAAAAGCAACAAAAAACAAACACATGGTCATTCCCATTGAGGAAAGGAAGAGAACGTGTTAATATCCACATATCAATTACACGCATAATTCGATTGAGGAGCGATTTGATTGAATTAATCCGGCCATGCGTATGCGGGCGCCATGCGCCGGCGCAGGCGTGGGGAGAGGGGGGAGGCGTCGAGACGTCGTCTGCGCATCCCGCCGCTGACCTGCTTTGATGTTGGGGACTATGGAAGGCTAGAGATGGCTCTAATGCCTTTACTGACATATTATAAGATTGGAATTTTTTTATGAGATTTAAATAGGTAGCTTAGATTTAAGTTTGTGGGTGGTAGAACAAGTGTGGTTGGAATGGGGAGGTGCCACCGCTGCACCTATTTGTACCGTAAAGCAGTTCTTGCGTTTCGGTGGAACGGTGTGGTTGCCGGCTCACTTTTATATAAGACGACCATCTTTGTCCTCGGTACAGTAAGACAATTGAGATTGACTTCAAATAGAACACCTGCCGTGCCGATTCTAAATTGCTAATGTTATATAATAATTATCAAAATTTATACTACGAGTAGATTGGTTTATATGCAGCGTACGTCTTAAAATATGAACAGAAATGCTATTCGCAAAAATTACCGGACAATAATAATATTACATATTTGCTATTCACAAATAAATAGCACTATAGATATTTTGTTATGTTTTTTGTAATTATATTCAAGTCATAATGCTAAAATGTTGTTTGCCGATAATCCTATATATACATTCATATTCAGAAAACAAGTTTAATTGTTAATTTATACGTCTGTTTTTTAATAAAATATTTAAGTACAGAAATAACAAAGAATAAATTTATTTAATCAGTGTTTGGGCTATAAGCGAAATTTACAAATATTTAGTCAGAACATTAACTATAAATCGTACTCATCACATGTTAAATGGTTTAAATTATGAATACAATTAATATATATTAGTTACGTACTTCAATTGAGTTAAAGAGGTTTAATTTATTAAAGGATTTTTTGCCCACCCAATTTGTTAAGTTAATAATTTCGCGTTACTTTGTAAGTCTTTTAATTAAGAGCATAATTATTATCATCGTAATTATACAGATTTTTTGCCGCACTTAATTTATGGTGTAACTAGTTATTTCCAGCGATTCCGCCCGTTTCGACCATTTACTAGGATAAAGAGTATCTAATGTCTTAATCCAGGTAATAAACTTTGTGTGCCAAATTTCAGTCAAAATATAATTAGTAGTTTTTACGTGTAAACGTTATACGTGTAATCGCTTTTTAATATTGATAAGATAAATTTTGAAAATTATTGTCCATATCTAGTAATAACCTTTATGTGTGCCAAATTTCAGTCAAAACATAATTAGTAGTTTGTACGTGTAAACGTTATACGTGTAATCGCTTTTTAATATTGATAAGATAAATTTTGAAAACTATTGTCCGTATCTAGTAATTTCGTGACACTGTGCGCCAGTCTGTTGGGGGCCGCGTATATTTGCAACCGCGTTAAAACCGACGCGTGCCGCCGTCAGCCACGCTCAGGATACGAGGGATGATACTGGATTCGAATACTAAGTTGAGGTTTTAGCCTATTTATCGCCAATCACAACTTGGTTCCGCTATGGAGTTTCTGCCTAGAATAATACCTACTACTGATAGTACTAATACTTAGTAGTAATAATCTTACTTATATAGTAATAACTAGCTGGGCCCCGCGGTTATACCCGTGCTCGAAAAATGTAGTTACATTTATTAAGCGTGGATTGACATACATATAGCCGATATATTAAGCCTTATACAATTTTATCAAAATAGCATTGTCTCGAAGATTATCCAGAACCAACAGACAGACAAAAATTCCATTAGTTGAGTATTTTGTAATTAAAAACCTGTTTTTTTTTTTATATGACAAACAGACACTTCGATCTTATTTATTTGTATATAGAGTAAATAAAATACAGCGAAAACAAGGGAAATATTCTATATGACGTTGCATAAACGATATCTGTGGACTTCTATACCAAATTACCATAAGCGCAGTGACCACTTACCATCAGGTGTTTTAAAACAAAAACTGGTATATAATGTAACTAAAACTTTGCGTCTTCCCCGCGAATACATACTGACTTATGAACTTTGAATTAATCATAACTCATTATGAAACATTATTACAAGAAACAATTTTCTTTAGATTCAACAGATAATGTAACAATTGTCACATACTGTTACCCCTGAAAGCAGATGCTACACAAGAATTTCAACTTTATAATGTTTACTTAAGGCCCAAGATATTTTATATTTCTGTTTTACATACATTAAAAATTAATTTATTTTTTCTCTTAATCGTGTGAAGACTGATTATGGTAAATTGCGAAATAAATTGACGATTTTTATCAATTTTTAGGGTCCAAAAGGTTGCAACGGAGATCTCTTATTATTTCTTCTCCTTCGGTCGCAGGTCTGTATCTTTTGACCAGTAGAAGACAGATAGACTACCTTTTACAGAATACACTTTGGGTTAATGATGTGATGATCGAAAAAAAAATGGCCGCGAATTGAAAAAGTTAGCTTTAAAGGCGCTAAAGCCAAAGCCGTAAAATATTTTAAATAAAAAAAAGAATACACATCAGGCACAATTGAAATATAGACAGGGAAAAGAAAGTACTAGCCACACAAAAATAAACTTTTTCTCTCGCGTTTTTTTTCAACAATACTAGCTTATTTTATCCCTAGCGTACCTTTTTTATCCCATGTGTTAATCCCGTTCATAAACTATCTTTGCCAAATTTCAGCGAAATCCGACCAGCAGTTTTGCTGTGGAAGCATAACAAACACATATACATCCTCACAAACTTTCGCATTTATAATATCAGTAAGATGTTATTGTACGGAACCCTTTGTGCCTAAATTCGATTCACACTTGACCAGTTTTATTTTTTCACATGTACAAATGACAAATGATAATAGCTGCGGTTAAAATTATTTAACTTAAGAAATTGTTTCTTTCCATGGCAGTCGCACAAAAACAAGTAGTCGAAATAAAAATAAATATGGAGATATGCTAATCAACCTAAATATTTTAAATTTTAATCTTCACGTGTTTTTTTTTAAACGAGATATACATTAACTATAAAATAAAATAATTATTATTAAATAAGTGTTTCGTAATTGTTTGAAAGGTACGTATTACAAACTAGTACGGAACGTCGGAGGAGGTACCATCGTCACTCCTATTTGTAGCATGAAACAGTTCACGCATTTGTCTGTGTAGATGCCAGATTTCCATACGAGACCACCATCTTAGGTCTAAGTGTGGCAAGGCGACTTCATGTAGTGAATACTTATCATCAGATGGACTGCAATCGCGTAGCATACCAGTATCCAACAAATATATATCTAGCGCGAGGCAGTTCCTGCCAGGGATGTACTGGAGTTCCGTAACCGTAACCGAAACGTCCGATATCCGAAATTATAAAAAAATATCTGTAACCGTAACCGAATCCGATATAAATGTTCGGAAAGTTCCGAATATGTTTCGAGGCATGTTTGTAAATTTTAGTAAATAACACTTAAATTGATTAGGTAGCATAATAACGTATATGGCTGATTGATATAGCAAATAATAAAATAAAATCTATATAAAATTAATTAAAAATAACCGTAATCCGTAATCGAAACTAACGTATGATCCGAAATAACATCCGTATCCGAAACCGGCATAATTTTATTTCTATATTCGTATCCGTATCCAGATCCGAAATTTATCGTTTCGTTAGAAGGGTGTGTTTGCCGGCTCACTTATATATGAGGCAACCATCACAGGACTTGGGAGCAGCAACGTATCTGTGATGACTTCAGATAGAACCCCTCTTCTATATGAAGTTGCTTGTAGATGTCCATAAGCGGCAGTAGCTACTTACCATCAGGTGGACTATGCTTGTTTGCTATTGCAATATGATAAAAAAATTACACATAAAGATCGTATTCCAAAGGTCGAATGCCTCGAGGTTCGATTCCGAAGGCACAAACGTCACAGCTTTTCTGACAACATCAGTATTAAACTGTGTTGTGGTTTGAAAGGTGGTGAGATATATTTGTACGAATTCCCACTCAGTCCTCAGGATTAGCATCGCAACTGGGGCCAAATTCAGAAAGGGCTCTAATCCTATCCGGGCCATCATATGGTTCATATTTGCTACTTCTAACTGTCCAATTAATTAATGCAGTAAATAACATGATATCAATATATTTTGTACTACATTTGCTCTGTCGTTTGACAGACATTAAAAAAAATGATACTTAACATTAAATTGTAATTATTTTGTGATGGATTTTAGTGAAATAAACAGTAAATAAAGAAGTGAAGGTGGTAGAACCAGTGTAGTTCAATCAGAGTGGTACACCACCACACCTATTTCTAGCGTGAAGTAGTTTAGTTTCGGTGTGGTTGCCGGTTCGCTCTTATATGAGGCGACCATCTTACTCCTCACTTTTGTGTAAGAAAGAACACCTGTAGTACTAGTGATTTATAGTTAGTGTTTGCATTTGATTAGTTATCTTTGGTGTATCTATCTATTCGTAACTTTACTAAAAAATAAAGTTTGGTTAAAATATAACAATGATCACTTAACGAGATTTTAAAATGAAATGATATACGTAAATTTATAATTTAATATTTTATTTGTATTTACTTTTATTCTAGGGTTATAAATAATTTTCTAATTGTCTTTTTTAAATTATGTTATACTTTGGATGATAGCAGGAAATTGATTTCCAAATTAAAAATATTAAATTTAATAAGAAATAATGGTATTAATAACATTCTTATTAGTTACTATATTTATTGCAATCAATGCATAAAAAAACATTCTAAACGAATTAGCGCCCGAACAGGGACTTGAACCCTGGACCCTTGGATTAAAAGTCCAATGCTCTACCGACTGAGCTATCCGGGCTTGTGCAATCACTTTCAATTTTCTATCTAGTATGTATAAGTCCTTAATTTTAACAATTTTACCAAATACGGTGATCATTTCGAGGAAACGTATTAAACTGGTACTGAAGGCATTGATGTTTGTGAGAATTACAAGTAATTACTAATTTTCTAGTTATTTCCTGCAGTTTCAAATAGTACTGTAAATATACATAGTAAGGGTATCGTGGAATACAACATTTTTTACTACTTGCTACGATGGAGGAGGGCTGGTATTTGTTGTTATCTTGAACCTTCATCATCGAACCGTTACTGTCCTACAATACGCCACGTCACTTTCAGACTGAAGAGGATTAGGCCACATAAGTAAATATGTAGATGACGGACAACTGATTAGTATTTCGGACAGGCTGAAATAAAAGAAAAGAATAAAAAAGAATATACTTACAAATTCTTTTTTTTTAATATATTGACGTTTGGGCATTACACTCGTAAAACACACATTCATTACTCGATTGTCGGTTGAGAGTTCTTTAATTCATTTTTTTTAATTCGTGTGAAATCTAGAAATCTTTTTATTACTGCGGTGGAGTGTTGCCCAAGTCTTCTCTGGAAGACCCGTGCCCATCAGCGGGACAATATGAGATTGGTGATAACAAGGACAACATAACAATACGAAGATGTTCTTAAACATGTTTCGTGATTCCACCTAATTTGAGTCACAATAACTTTATAATTCTAATTTTCCAAACCATTGCTGTTTGGGCCATTTTATGCTTCCCCCCGCTCCCCGCTTATACAAATATTGTACGTATTAACAGCCACTTGTTCAATCGAACCGTTTAGGACGCGACAACAGCTTTCAAATAAATTGTGAGTTTTTTAACATTGAAAAGCGATACATTAATTTTATTTTGTCTTGTGTTTGTGACGTGACGGATTTATAGGACGCAGTAGTGACAACGAAGCGCCAGACGGACGGACAGACGGCCGATATATTAGTACGGACGAGTACCGAAATACATCGTGGGATCATTCCGCTATTGCGAGTTTTGATTTTGTAAGGTGCACTGCTAACGGTTTTAAATGGCAGATAATTAGATTTTAAGTGAATTGTGTACTTATAAGATTAAGTAAGTGTATAAGAGTGTTATTTGTTAACAAAAAAGAAAGAGAAAAAAAATGTCTGGCAATTGATGCAGTCTTTAAAGTGCGTAGTGATTTTATTTATTTAAATAGTACACAAAATAATATAATATTTATATTTTTTTCTTTAATTATTTCTGTTTTCTGACAGATTACTTAATGCCGTCACTATACCTACCGGTCTGTCCCGAGTTTGATATCCGCCCAAGCAAACGTGTAGTTATAGGACAAGTTAAGACTATTATTTTGAACCTAAGAGCGATAATAACGGCAATATTTGGTCTGCGATTTCTTAAAAATCTTACAAGTTAAGTATACGTCTTCTTTCTATTTAACCATCGTATTGGACTATGGTTTCTTCTCTTCTCATTCTGAGAGCTGATCTGTGCCCAGCAGTGATATATTAGTGGTATAATTGACTCATAATACATTTAACACCTTTTTCATTTACATTGTAAGTTTAAACATATATAGATGTAATTAGTAGAATAGGTCTCCTCCCGTATTTAGCCGTCTGCGATATATTTAGCGCTAAGTGCATTTTAATATCGGCTCACTAAAATCAACCCTTCGGGGAATGCCGCTCATTGTCGCGCGGAAACTGATCCAATTGCCAATTTATCTTTCAAGGACTCCTTTATTTTTTAGCAACGTGATTTTACTTAGGAACATTGGAATACTGAGTAAATGCCTTCTACCTGTCGTAAAATCAAAGCTATATCTATACTCAAATTTGATTAATGTCGATTGAAAGGTAAAAACTGAACATTTACTAAATTTTATTTGATGTTACAGAGGGCACGGTAAAAATCACTTCCAAATGTCATTATATATAAAATGAATAAGATGAAAGGAAAGGAAATGAAATGAGATTATACATATAATATATATGTATTTATACTATTTCTAATATTTCCTTCACCGTTAAAATAAGTGATAATTAATTTTCAACATGCACATGTGGTCGGTTCGAGGTTCGAATTCGCCGTTTAACAGGTCGAGGCTTGAAGATTAGGCTATGTTTGTTCGACCCGTTCCTTCTTCCATCAATTTCCATTAGAATAGCCCAGCTGTGGGACTTAAAGGGATAACAGCCATGTCAAACTTTGTATAAGTATAAACATTTCTCTTGTATACCTTTGTATACCTACCGATACAACAATACAAAGTTGGAATACGGTAGTGTGAAGGTTAATTTATTATAGAAGGGATAATAATGAAGTATTTATTTTAAAGGTGGTAGAATTCTTTGTGGTTCGACTCCAGAAGCACCACCGCCACACCTATTTTTGCCTAATAACAGCAGTGTTTTGCGCTGTTGTGTTCCGGTCTGAAGGCTGTGGTAAGGGAGACATACTTTTTCGAGGCATTCCATCTTAGTCCTCAGGGGTAGCAACGCAGCTGTGGCTAACCTTAGATGAGACTTTGATCTTACTTAGGGT
>MOOZ01001174.1:734589-746899 GCA_002930495.1 Cecropterus lyciades
CCGCACACGACGATTTTAAGTGTCTTGTGATACAGTAGGTACCCATGCGGGTAAATATTGTCGTTAAGTTGTTAACGGGATTGTCTTACAAATAAGAAGAAAAGAATAATAAACAATTTATTACGCTGAAGTTGACGTAGTATGTAGGTTGTATTAATTATGTAGATGGAATAGTAGATATGCTCTATTTAGGAAGTCAGGACCCCCTCCCCCTTTTTTTCCACAATAATAAAGGGAAAAATCTAAAATCAAATCTAAAATATAAATTAGGAGCAAGTTTGTGCCCTTTTGTGGTTTTGTGTGTTAGGCCTCAGAGAGGTGAAAAAATCAGAAACTATTATCTTTTTTCACGGCTACTGTTGTTTTAATAGACTTCAAAAAAAGGTGGTTATTAATTTTTAGGCAATTCCTCGTCGTGATTATCATTGTTATTAGGTAAGTTTTTTTCATTTTATTTAATGAACACCAACATAATGAACATTTTAAAGTTACATGTATTGTGAAAATTAATACATTAAAAAGTCTCGTATTTCTTTAATGTTAGATTTTTTGCGTATTGTAAGACTTCTTAGACATTTTCATTTATAATACCCGTTACTACAAAAAACACAAACTGCGTGATGTTATGTAGCTTATACCCTTTATCAATAAATTGATAAACAAACTCTGCTTTATAATATTATATAGTTTAGATAAACGAGATCTTAATTCTATACCTTTATGGGTTAATAATTTTCTAGTCCTAGTAATATTTTCGCAAATACGAATATAACTAACTTTACTATGCATCGTAAAGCTTCACAAGTGTGATTTTAATAACAGAAAGTGGATGATGTCTGTACCTGTTTCATATCAAAACTTATTATTCGCAGGAGCCCCAAGGAAAGGGGGGCAAGAACGTATGATACGAGTTGGTACTTCTTATCATACGAGGGGTTGGATAATATGTTACTGACTAAATTAAGTTACTTTATATTTTCAAAAAGCTTTCTACACTCATAGGATTACTACACACCACCACTACACACTAGGATTTTCTCCTGTGTCGTGGATGCCATTGACACACAAAGACGAATACACAAACATCCAGACCTAGAACAGGAATCTGAACTCATCATTCAGATATCTGCCTGGCCGGGAATCGAATCCGGGACCCACTGCGTGTCAGACCGGTATGGTGACCGCTCCACCAAGTGGGTCGTCACACACACGTTTTACTTTATATTATGATTTGGTGTCAGTTTGTGCCGTATGGTATTGGACTTGTATAGCACCACTATATTCCCGAGGAACTTAGGAGGAGACTGAGGGACAACTAGGACCAAGAGAGGGCAGCAGCATCTTCCTGTATAACCTCAATACCCGCTGCGGTTACCAACGCTAGGCGTGACGACTATTGCCAGAAAATGCTGCATTGGAATTTAAAGGCTGCTAGGTTATAACAACGATATATTTTATATAAAGATTATTATCAAATAATTAATAAGCTATTTTTTATCTTTTTTTTACTGTACGGAAGTAGCAAACGAGCATGAAATCCACCTGACGGTAAGTTGCCACTGCCGCCCATGGACATTTGTAATAAATCCCAGATATGATTAGTCTTACCTGACGTTAGCCACAGATAAGTTGCACCCCCTGAGGAATAATTTGAAATGCCTCGGATAAGTATGTCTCCCTTACCACACCCTTCAGACCAGAACACAGCAGTGCATAACAGTGCTGATATTAGGCAGAAAAGGTGTGACGGTGGTGCTTCCGAAGTCGAAACACAAAGAGAAAATTTTAAATATCTATAAATCTGTTTGAAGTAGAGATGTATAATTCCGTCATAACTTTGATAAGACTCAAAGAAAACAAATCTTGGGGTTGCGACACCGTGAAATCATCGCTACCCCGCTCGCCCCTGACCAATTAGCGATTAATGTAGTGGAAACGCTGCTTTTGTGGTTCTTTCGGGGTTGCCTTCGATTAAATACGTACCGCGCTATTTTCTTACACTTGTTTGTTTCCATTGCCATGACAATACGGCTTTTATGTGTCGCCCTTGCCATAAAATTTATTACTAAAATATTTGTGTCTAAAATAAATGTTTTTACGTGGGAAAATGTAATTTTTTAGATGATTGATGATTTAATATTAAGGGAAGATTAAATCACCAATCATCTAAAAAATGGCAGTCAAAGTTCTAAGATATTTTTTCCATTATTTGTTACCGTGTCAAAGGTTAATCAAAATAAAACAAAATCCAATGACCTAAGTACAAGTAAAATTGTATAAACAGACAGTAAAATATAATCTTGCAGTGAGGGTAAATTAATAATTTTATTTAAGTAACTTCCAGATGAGATAAATGCTTTAAAAATTTCAAAAATATTCTCATAATAATATTCTCATAAAACTGTTGTATCATAGAAAACTATACGACTCATTAGGAGTCTATTTATATAGACCTGGATTTGGTGAGCATAAAAAATTATCATTTTTATACGAGATATATTAGCAGTGGAATAGTAATGATTTGATTACGATTTCGAACAATTATATGTTTAAGTTGTCGTTAGCACACCGGAACTGCCGGAGTACAATGGAAATAAACCGCTGTAAGTATTAGCGTCCTCTCGGGCGTGGTAATGACTTCAACACCGTTACTTTTTATGCTTTCAAAATTTATACTTTTACTATTTATTACCTACATTTGTTTTATGTTTATACGATAAATAATTATATAATAAGAGTGTTGTTTAACAGAAGGATGGTTTGGTAATAGAAATTGATATCCACATTGAAAACTAAAATAATTTTATTGTAAAATAATTCTATCCCAGTATTATATTTAAATATTTGTATTGATTTTTTTTACATTTATTTATATTATTTTTTTATAGTATGGAAGTAGCAAACGAGCATGCAGTCCACCTGATGGTAAGTGGCTACTGCCGCCCATGGACATCTGCTATCAACCCTAAGTAAGATCAAAGTCTCACCTAAGGTTAGCCACAGCTGCGTTGCTACCCCTGAGGACTAAGATGGAATGCCTCGAAAAAGTATATATCTCCCTTACCACCCCCTTCAGACCAGAACACAGCAGCGCAAAACACTGCTGTTATTAGGCAAAAATAGGTGTGGCGGTGGTGCCTCCGGAGTCGAACCACAAAGAGTTGTACCACCTTCAAATATACCTACTTACCACCACCTACCTACCACCTTCAATAATAATAATAATTTTAAGAATGGCAATAATTAGCATCATTATATCGTCCTCACTAAACTAAATGAAACTAAACTAATTCATTATACATATTTAATTAATAATATGTTACTTTGAAAGGATAAATAGGTCCGAGGGGTTAAGTGTGTTTCAGTAAGTGTACTTTGCCAAAGAAACACGAGTACGCACTATTTCTAATATGAGCAGTTCTTTCATTATTGCGAAAGGGTAAAAGGTGATTGCCGGCTTATTTTTATTTGTATACATATTAGTAGCAAAGAAGCACGCAGTCCGTCTGATAATAAGTAGTTAATGCCACACATGGACACTTGCAAGTATCTTTATATAAGGCTGGCGATCAATATGAATTTGATCAGATGCTACTCTCGAGGGCTAAGATTGTTACCCCCATATATAAGTGAACTGGCAACCTCACCCCTCTACCAAAACGCAAGAAATGTTTCTCGCTAGAGATAGGTATGGAGCTGGTACTGCCTGGTTGTTTTTATGTTACCAACTGTCTTAGTTCTCAGGAGTGGCTACGCCTCTGCAAAGGTCCTCAGGTGGAACTTCTGTTCTACGAAGAGGTGATTGCCAGTGACCACTTATCATCAGGAGGACTGCATACTCATTTGCTACTTCAAGCATACAAAAGAGGAATTTCTATCGTTGCGATTCGACCAAAACATTTAAATGTCGCAAAGAGACATTCCAATAACATTACTTACTCCGAAACTCTCAAGGGGTGCAGTCGCAGATTGAACGACAGTGGCGACCTCTTTGATTTTATTTGCGCTTCTCCGCTTTGCTTTGCAAATTTATAAGGATTGATGTTATCGATAAAATTTAATGCGAGTCTACTATAGCTCTTTTTTGGTACTCAAAAATAACTGTCAATCTTGTGTCTTTGGGTAGATGACCATTTGAGGCTAAAAGATGTCGTGCTTGTTGAGACGAGCTGAAATGTGGGGGTCTTTGTCTTACTCTGGCCACAACCAGAGGGATCACGCAAGGAAAGCAT
This sequence comes from Cecropterus lyciades, assembly GCA_002930495.1. Classification (NCBI taxonomy): domain Eukaryota; kingdom Metazoa; phylum Arthropoda; class Insecta; order Lepidoptera; family Hesperiidae; genus Cecropterus; species Cecropterus lyciades. Next base: position 738,822 of record MOOZ01001174.1, read on the forward strand.
CAGCGGCACCACCGAGAGGGTTTCTTGAGACTTTCTTCCAAAAAAGTCAGGAAACTTTAGAAGATTTCCCCGAAGCAAAAAAAGAAACGGTATATAATAGGTATTTTTTTATTGATATTTTTTATTACAATGATAATGTTCTTTATTCAATAGCATTCAAGAATTGTCTTTTACGCTTACAAGTACATCAACTGAGTATTTTTAAACTTTTATGATTTACCGAACTATGACAAGTTAACTCCGATTTGTCATCAGTTCAAGTTTTTCGTCTTATTAAATTAAGACGAAAAACTTGAACTGATATTAGTAGTTGATTATTAGTTGACGAACTATCAGTGCTCTGCTCTGGCACGAGTAAAATGAATGTTTACTGTAATTTTAAAAAAGAAATAAAGCTTTTTATTTATTTTACTGTATATTAAATAAAATTTATCGATAGTTCAAGAATAACATCACTAGTTTCTTGCAGTACGGCACTTAAATGAGACGGCGAAGTTGTGGAGACGATTGTCTACAACGGAACAAGCTTTATTTACCTCGTTTTATTTACTGTACATTCTATGAAAATGAAGTCAGATGTCTCCAAAACTATTCACTATTCCTTAAAGACAAACGATCTTCCTTGGTTGTAATGTCATTACATCAGTGAAGTAATTTATAAGTGAGTTATCAAGACTGGCCACTGTCACCCGTAATTATTGACAAAGTGGTCTTTTTTGTCAGTTTTATCTTTATCTAATTATTATAAAATTTAAAATTTTAAGTAGATCACATGAATATCATAAAAAAGATTTTATCGCTAAACACAGAAGGTAGGTTCTAATAATGCAAGTTGGTTACAATAGGCTTGTGTCGAATATTGAATTGGATAGACTGTAGTTTCTAATAAATGATCATGTTATATTGATAACGAAAAACTAAATTATTTCTTATAAGAAATAACGATTATTAATATTTTTAGGAAACAAATTACTTGTTGGCAAAAATAGACATTCCGTCACGTGACAGTGAACGCCAATCAGGAAACATGACGTCACGCCGTGGCAAACGCCTTTGTTGTATATGACATCTTCATAGAAACGAAGTACGAAAGAATTAATCAAAGTAACATAACAGCTGTCATAATTCATATAGTCTCGGATTGTTTATCACGGTGTGACGTCATTCAAGTCGCCATATCGCCATCCTGTGCGTTTTCGAGGTATATTAAAATTTAAATTTTAAAATAAAAAATATTTATAGTTCAATATTTTAGAAATAATATATTTTTTAGTTTAAATCCATAATAAGGTAAAGTATTAAGCAGTTTTTGAAATACAGTAATAATAGTCAACTAGCCTATTCCCCTAAGTTAAACAAATAAAACTTCATAATCGTCCCCATGAAAAAAATTATAATTTTTCACCGAATCAGCGAACTGAAATAAAAACTTAAGCAATTAAAAAAGGACGTTAAAACTCGCAAATGAAGGGCCCGACCCTAATTGTTATGGAAAGTTCAATGCTTTTCTTAATTTCTCCAGCAATCAACTTAAATGCAATCTTAGTTAATTTGAGACACGCATTTCATTTGGTAAAACAAAATGGGTGAGCGTTGCAAAAGAAGTTAGTTTTAAAAGGGATTGTTCATATTTTATCTGTTTACGTCAGAAGGAGGGTAATGTTTTTCGAGCATGTATACGTACCTCTACTTTTAGGCACGCTTTACATATAATTTTATTAAGATAATTTTATTAAGTAATAGCAATTTCTGCCATTATTTTAATATATATAATATTAAGATTTTTTGTCAATCTGTTTGTATGTGTTTTTGAAATGGTATTAAACCAAACCTACTGAATTTAATTTAAAGAATCGATAAAGACTATAAATATATTTAATAAGTAGTAAATATGTTTATAGTCTATATCTTAAGATAACATTTAGTCATTATTTTATAAAAATCTATACAACTCCATCTAGTTTATCACTTATCTAGTATTAAAAAATTAAGATATATTATTTTTGAGCTGGGCACATTTACTGAAAACTAAATTCCGTGCAATTTTCAAGAGTGACCAAACGTTTGGATACTCTTGAAAATTAAAAACTTTAGGTGCGTTAAAGTGGCAGTACAGAAATATCTATTTATGTTTTATTTAATTTAGGCGAAACAAAAAACGTTTGTATCAATTGCTCTAGACAGGAGGGTTCCGTATGATTTATGTGTTGTGGAATTAAAATGTTGCGAGTGAGGGCGGGCGGCGATAAGGGCGCGGACGCGATGAAGAGCGGATAGCGGACAAATATTAAAATATTATTAATGTTAATAGATGGTAAGAATAAGTATTTCTTCATCGTTCATAGTTGTATTTTTTCATGGTATTGTATTTACTATTTACATTTACTAAACAGAAGAACATTAGGTTGTAAGTGGCAAGCTACAAATTTTCATTGAATATTAATTGTTATTAACATTCACAGTTAAGATTGGATAATACTTTGTATTTGAATTTAATATATTTCTTAAACATAATTCTATAAATACACATACATACATAGACACAGAAAATATTTTTAACTCATCCTGTAGAATTATCTCTCCCATAGACGCTTTCACATTCAAATGTCATCTACTGGATAGAACCATCAAATTTTAGACTATTTAAACCGCTAAGAAACCTAATGTTTTCCATACTTTATTAATACTCTATCTGCATATCTATGCACACACCCGTATTTCAGGAGGATGAAGATAAAAGAGTGTTAATACGGCTTTACTAAACGAATGGCCGGCTTAGCTCTTGACGTGAGATAAGCCGTCGCTCTTAAACTTTTTGTTTATCTGCCTTGATTGAGACTTGTGCAATGAGCTGTCTTGTTGATAAAGTATCACCATTTGATGTGGTAAATCGAGGTGCTTTGTTTTTATTTCTATGTGGAATATAGAACACCTTGCGTTTCTGTGTAGATCTATGATTAATATTAATTTGAGAAAAACTTGCGTATCTTTGTCATCGAAATAATTATCGTACCGATAGCCCTAGACGTCAAGAGTCAAGACTCAAGACGACAAAAGTAGAGTGAAAACTTATGTGAGTAAAAAAGTATTATAAATAAAGTACTACTAAAAATGACTATTAAAAAAAAACTATTATCCCTTTTCTCGTGGCCTCGATCGTGGGTAATTTCTTATACGAATTTACGATTTACATGCTGAGGAGTTACTTAATAGCCAATCATTTTCCCCTATTATGGAAAGTCAAGAGTTGTTTACTCCAACAAATGTTGAAGTACACGGACGAAAATGATAACGGAGATGATAATGTATAGGCTTAATTTAATCCTTTTTGCTGTATTAGTTATAAAAAAGGCAAACGTAGAAACCTTCGGTCGCTGGGTTGCGTTATAATCAGAGTCAGAGTGAAAATGTGTCCCAGTGGCTTTCTTTTGCATAGGTTTACATCCAATAGCCTAGCCTAGTAGAGCTAGTACTCACCCGCTCACAAGGCGCCGGCGCATGCAGCTGCCTAGCCTGCCCTCGACCCAAGGCCTCGCGTTTCCGCTGCGCGCTGAACAACCTCAGCTCCTTGCGCTCCTCGTCGGACAGTGCGTGGCAGTAGCGGACCTGGAATGGGAATTGGTGGACAGTGAGATTTAGGTAGGTTGAGTCCAAGAGCATTAGACATTAAATCATTTTGGATCATTAAAATATGCAGGGTGTAAAGATTACTGTACACTGATACAAGTTCTAATTATATTTAGCGTTGCTTGTATTAATGCATGCATCTGTGTCTGTAGAGATGAGTGTGTTTATAGCAACTATCAGGCTAAATGAACATGATGGATGATCATTTTCATTAAGTTTTGAAAAAGCCATCTTTCTTAATATGAAGGATTAGAACTTACATTCATAAGTGGAAACGGAGAAGAAGATGGAGGAGAAAATGGAGAAGAGTTTGAAAAAGAATTGGAAAAAAAGTGGTAATAAAAATCATTTACCTCATTATCCTGGGGCGGCAGTTGCTGCAGCAGCTGTTTCAACCGGTAACGCTCTCCAACGCTGTTTACATACGGCACCTTGTCTTCTGGGATCGCTGAGAAATATAAATGGACCTGGAATCAAGAGAAAGAAACATTCATTAGTTTTCATTTGTATAGATTTGCATTGATTCGGTGTAGTATGTATATTACTACAACAATTCTGCCTTTCTCAAGAATATAACTTAACTAGAAAACTTGAACTAGAAAGAAAATGGATATAAAAACATTCTATCTGAATTTAACCATAGATGTGTTGTTGTTGCCGAGGACTAAGCATGTTGCCTCATATGAAGTAAGCTAGTATCCACATCCTTCCACCAAAACGCAAGAACTGTTTCACGCTATAAATAGGTGAGGCGGAACCAAACATGATTTATAACCCGTTCTATGACTTGCTTGAAGGTGGAAGCAACCTTTGTGGTTCGACTCCGGAAGCACCACCGCCACATCTATTTCTGCCTACTAACAGCAGTGTTAAGCGCTGCTGTGTTTTGCTGTGATCTGAATGGTGAGGTAATGGAGACATTTTTATGCGAGGCGTTCCACTTTAGTCCTCAGGAGTAGCGACGCATCTGTGGCAAAGCTCAGGTAACACTCTGCTCTTATTGGAGTTGATTACAAATGCCCATGGGCGGCAAAAACCACTTACCATTAGATGGAGTGCATGCTCGTTTGCTACTTCAATATTGTAAAAAAAAAATCAGCAAAGGCAGTAGTGTCGTGTAAGCAATATTCTTGACACAAGTCGCTTAAGACTTCAACCTTAAGTTATACCACAATTTAGTACTCATTGAATATATCACGAGCATTCAGATTTGCTCGTATGACAAATAAATCATATCGATTATTCGCCATCAACGAACAATATGATTGCAACATGGTCCCATGTGCAACACTCGATTGTGAAACGTTGCAAAGATTGCGATACTCCATTCAATGTCCGTAGGAGAGGCGAGTTATAACCTGATAGGTATTACAAACAACTATTTATGTATTTTATATAGGTACGTGTATAACTTTTACTGAGAGAAGCATTTGTGAAATGATATAAATAACGAATAATGTCCCATCTTTAGTTGTAATTATAGTGATGGCTTCATTTTTTATATTAATTTAATGGACACATTTTCTCCTTCTGAGAGCAGCTGTTATATGGGTTAGTAGAGCAAGCTGCCTTACGTTACTTCACTTTTCACATCGGTACCGAAGTAAGGGATGTGGGTTTTTACCTTACTATACTCTTATAGACTTAAATAATTAAATTAAGGGTTCTTTTTATTGTATTGTTTCAAAGGTGATAGAACCTTTAATGGGTCGACTCCGGTGGTACTACCTCTATCATCTAATAAATGTAGTATTGAGCGCTGCTACAAATAACAAGGGGGTCTATTTAAAATTGATCATGGATGTGTTGCAACTCATCAGGACTAATGTGGTCTTTTCATTTGTAAATTAAGGTAGTTAAATATTGGACTAATTATTTCTGCCTAATAACAGCAGTGTATGCATTGCTGAGTCTGGTCTGAAGGGTGTGGTAAGGGACATATATTTATCCGAAGCAACTTAAGTCCTCAGGGGTAGCAACGTATTTGTGGTTAACCTCAGTTAAGACATAATCTTATCTGTGATTGATTACAGACGTCCATGGGCGGCAGAGGCCACCTACCGTCAGGTGGACTGCATGCCTGTTTACTATTTCCATATTATAAAATCAACCGCAAGCAAACAATCGTTGCATTTCTATAGAAAGTTGTGGATTCACGTTACAAACAAATTTTTAAATAAGTAGACTTGCTACCCATGATAGTCAGACGTTACAACGGCGATGTAAGATGGTGAAATCTTAGGGGACGAAAAAGAAAAACAAAGCGTCGGAACTAATTAACGGTCCACAGAAGACAAATAAATGTCCGTACGGTTCACGTGTCTAATAAATACGTCGGCTAATGAAAATGATACGTGCGCAGGATCCGAGATCTCAGGGCTTAGGGTAGCAAGGTAATGCAATCTTCCTTCATATTAAATTATATCTGATATGAAACGGCTTTTTGTGACTAGGGGAAGTCATATTTATAATCTCGTTTATTGCGCAATATGTCCTTAATATTGATTATTTTCGTGAATGAGTTCAGAAACAATGTTCTTTGTATAGTCCAAGCAGGACCGTCACATTAGGTCGTGATCCAAAATAAACACAAAAATGGACTTAATTACTTTTATGATATTAGATAAATAATGACGGTTTGGCGATCTGTAACCTTTACGATTTATCTTTGCGAAACTTGTGTTTGTGGACTACATATTTAAAGTGGATGTTGTGTAGTGTAGGTCTTAAATATCACCAATCCCTTTCTCTCCTTGGATGTTACAGAAGGCAATTAAGGGACAAACATCCGGGAGATGGGCAGTAGCATCTTTCTACGGAACATCAACTCATCTTGCACTCATCAACACACATGCTAGGTGTCGTTACTATTGGCAATAATCCCCCTATATTCAGCAATGGGACTAAAAAGGCTGTTTGATAAATTGGATTTAAAATGAAAAAGTACAGAAGACATGTTTTATTTAGTTATCTGTCTGTCCGGGGATCAAACCTGGATCCCATTGCATGTTGACTGTTCCGCCACGCAAATTCTCTTTTTTCGGCGAGGGCGGCGTTACCGTGCGCACCAGTGCTTGCAGATCGTGAATATAAAATTACAGTAGTTTCTATTGAAAATTCCAGAATTATGTACAAAATTACAGTAGGTGACATTTAGGAAAGGAATTTTGTAGGGAAAGTTTGATCGATGGAAAAAAGATTATTTTCCCTGGGGTGTGCAAATAAAATTTTACTATATACCGTAATTGACCAATTACAGTACGCCAAAAGTTAAAAATACAGTAATCTACTGTAATTTCAATGCACCTGGAAGCACTGGTACGCAGCAACGCACCCATCACGCGCGCCTTGCACGTTAAATATTGTTGCAGAGAAAATTGATTTATTTTCTTGCGTTAGGAATATATACACGAATACTAGGTACTATGTGGGTTTGGAGAATGGGAATCAACCTCTAATGATAGTTGGCTTATGATATAAATAAATAACACTTTGTGGTTCGACCTCATAGGCACTGCCACACCTGTTACTGTCTAATAATAACAGCTTATACTGTGTTCTGATCCGCAGCGTGTGGTAATGGAGACATACTTATCCGAGGCGTCTCAACCTAGGCGTCAGGGGTAGGAACACTCCTGTAGCCAATTTTAGGTACAACTTTGATCTTATTTAGAATTGATTACGCATTTCCATGTGCTGCATGCTTTTCCGAAAAAATTACGAATTTTTACAGCTATGAGATAAAAATGTACATGTATTTGCAAGTTCTTAATATCTTAAGTTATTTAACTGTCAGTTAACTTCAGGAGCACGGAGGGAGCGCCCGGGGAGACATTTTAATTTTTTGCTCGGCTGCCCCGGGATTATTACCCTGTTCCTGTAATTATAAATACCGGGCCACAGTTAATTTGGTATTCAAGACGCTACGAACTTCTGCCTCCGGGACTTGAGAACCAGTTCATATTTATTTGGGTGTAGCTCGAGTATTTGAATATTCATTATATTTTATTATTACTTTTTATTCATTATTTATTGGGTTAATGGGTTATGGTAATATTGCCTGCGATTATCATTTGATCTTATTGTATTATCTGGGACTACAGGAAAAATTAAAAGACTTTTGAAGACCCGCGTGGCAAAGCGGTTACCATACCGGTTTGACATGTAGTGGGTTCCAGGTTCGATCCCCGGCTAGACAACCTCTGTATGATGAGTTAAGATCCTCTTCTGAGGCTGGATGTTTGTGTATTCCTCTGTGTGTCCCAATGGTACCGACACAGATAATCGTAGTGTGAGTCTATGAGTGTAGAAAGCGTGCTAAAACACGCATGCACATAGGAAAGCAAATACATAAACATCCACATTCAGAATACAAGTCTTAATTAATTATTTAGTTATTTGCTCATCCTAAATTGAACTTGGATCCCTGAGCATGTATTTTTCAGACCCAT
>MOOZ01001174.1:759596-770176 GCA_002930495.1 Cecropterus lyciades
TTTCAAAACATACAAGATTTATAGGCTGCCATTATGGGTTATAGTCTTCAGACATAAGTAATAAATACGTGAAAGTTATTTTGCAGCAACCCTAATAACTGTCGATAATGACTAAAGGAAACGAAGCAGAAATGCCACCGTGAGATCGGAAGATTACAATCAGTTTCGGTTCGATTCGTGGATGCCTTAGCTTTTTCTAGTGATATCAATCAGCCCAATTATGAGTTGTGCGTATAAATTTGTCAAGAGATGGCGCTGTTTTCAATTAATAGATTTCTGTATTGCAGCCATTCAACATATATATATATATATATATATTTATAATATGAAGAAAGCAAATGAGCATGCAGTTCATCTGATGGTGGGTGTTTACGGTCGTCCACGGAGATCTGTAATCAAACCCAGGTAAAATCAGACCTTTACTTGAGGTTAGCCACAGATGCGTTGCTATCCCTGAGGATTAAGTTGGAACGCCTCGGATAAAAATGTCTCCCTTATCACAACCTTCAGACCAGAACACAGCAGCGCATAACATTGCTGTTATTAGGCAGAAATTGATGTGGTGGTGGTGCTTCCAACGTTGAACCACAAAGATTTCTATCACCTTTGAAATTATGGCATTGTATTATGTACGTTGAAATTAAATGAGGCTACAACAGTGTTTCTGTCTCGTGCATACAATGTTATATTTAATGAGTATATACTTATCGTAGTAAGAAAAGTTTCATAATACGATACAATTTTACATTACAACCATGTTAGCGGTACGATTATCGTTTTTGTAAAAATCAATAATCAAATGATATTCAATATAGTTATTAACTTATTGAATTTACAGCCATTTTTTTGAGTTCATACATTCTTGAAATTAGAACAACTACGCACACCTATTTTAATAGGTACCATTTCCCCTCTCCCTACTTTTATCTACAAAAACTTACTTTATTTTATGTTAGTCTGAACATGAAATAAAGTAAATTTTGTGAAATGGCCTTTTATGCGCGTCTAATCATGGCAGATCCCTAAACATTATGGTGTTATGTGTAGTTTAATAGAATAATATGAGTATAATAGTGTTCCCATCTCAGGCATACAATGTAACATTTAATAAGTATGTACCTATAGTAGTTGGAAAAGTTTTACGATACAATTTAACATTACAACCGTGTTAGCGGTACGGCGGTCGTTCCCACGTATTGTACGCAGGGTCGCGTGTGACGTGCATACAGACATCCCATTTATCTATTTATATATTGTTGACAGTTAGTTCATTTATGTTATATTGTTGGATTTTGGAATTTGGCAATTTTGAATATTTTTTGCAAAGTTAATTTGTATTCTTTTCGTTAACTTGGCTTTACAATTAAGTCTTTGTAGCTAAAATAAAATGCTTAATATGCTTTTGAGGACTTCGGTGAGACCTTCTGAAGTGTTCGGTATTGGTTGTCAATATGGTTGTAGATGTTGTGCAGCCTTGTTGCATACCGGATATTACGAACACCCTGCAGGATGGCCCAAATTAGTACTTTCCTTTACCAAGCGTGGTCGAGCTGTGGTATGGGTCCATATCTTTTCCATCAGTACATCATAGCACCAGAAAATCGTAACAACGTTTATTGCTAATTCATTGTCAGCTTCTCCAAACTGCTCCTGGTCGAGCTCCAAACTGTCATATTTTTTACATCATTAAATCAAATGTCATAGGGATATGTCATAGGGGTATGACTGAGAGCTGTATTTATAGAAATAAAATACTCGTATACACTCGTATATGACGAGAAGTTTAGTTTAAGATGTCGGTTAAAATTTCTTGAATAAGTTATGTTTTTATAAACGGCTCCTTCTGCGTTAATCCATAACGGTTTTTTTTATTTAACAAGCAGCCATTAAGAATTTTAAGTTGCATTATTTTAAAAATAAAAGCAAAAATTGGCCAAGTGCGAGTCAACCTTGGGAAGGGCTCCGTACAATTACATTTTCAAGTTTTTCTATTTTTATTGTTTGTATTCAATACGGCATAGTAGCACATATATCGTGAAAACATAAAATACCGATAATGGTTCAATATACAAATCAAATAACGCGGACAAATATCGGACAACCCTCATTATTTTAAACTTTTTACTTAATATTAAGATTTTTCACTATCGTGTCTATCGATTCCGATTAAAGAAATGAAAAGACCCATGCCAAATAGTCAGTCAGTTAGACAGCGGAGGCGTGGTCATAGGGTTTCGTTTTTAACCTTCGGTTACGGAACCTTGAAAATCATCGGAGCGTTATTCGGACGTCACTAGATCGTTCTAGTCAATTATAAGTTTAGTAGAGTCATTGACTTCCGGTCATCGTTGGCTTACGCCTTCGTGATTTATTTGGCCGCCGATAGATGGCGTTGTTCTGACATAATATTAATTACTTTTGTAGAATTTATGAGGAAAGAAGACAGTACAACAGCTCTTTGCTCATTGCATATTAAATAGGCACTTTGTTAAATATTATTATATGTTACGAATTTTGAATGAGTGATGACCCTTTTCATTAAATCTGAGTAAGGCTGGAGTTTTTTGAAGTCGAAAACTACTTTTTTGAATAATTTGAATCAGCGTCAATTTATTATCGTCTCAGTGTTGGGCACGGGTCTTCTCTTAAAATGAGAGAGTTTTAGGCAGAATATAATTTGAATAAATTTAAAATAAAAGTTTAAAAAATACCAAAGATTAAGTTATAATTAATAGTATTAGTCTGATCACTTACAAGATCTTTATCAACATGGGCATAAATAAAATTAATTTCAACTAGCATGTAATGAGATACAACATCTTCATAACCATAGTTTAACGTTTATATTTTACTCCTGTCATTATGGAACTGTACTAATTATTTTTACGCATTCCAAGTAACCTTTATTATGAGATGGGGAAAAACATACTGAAACATTTCGAGTAAATCACCCTATTGATTTGCCAGAATGAATTTGGCAAAGCACTACCGTGCTTTCGATCAATGTAAATAAGATTTAAAATGGCTTAAACTATATGTAACTAACGGTAATGATATATAATGCTTATTAATATCGAGTTTAGCACTATTATAACTAGTCGCGAGCGTAAGCCTCCTGCGGAGAAGAGAGGGTTCCCACAGGTTGAGACTAAAAGAGGTTAATAATATACGCCACGCTATTTCTCCTGTTATATTGTTTACACGATTTAATTAGCATTCTAGTAAGCGTGAAATATGTAATTACTATAGATGAGTGCAGGATTTTTTTTATTTTCAAGTAGCAAACGAGCAAACTGTCTACTTGATAGTAAGTTTTCACTGTGCTCCTCTGTAATGAAACCCAAATATGAGTATATGAGAATATGTGTATAATATAGAGTCGTACCTGACACAAAGTGCAGATTCAATATGATAAGTAAATTCTTTAGCGTCTCATCCGAAGATGCGCGTACAACAAGGCTTTATTTAAGGATCCGGTTTCTTTTAAGTGTATAAACTTTTCATAATAAAATTTAATATATTCTATATTGCAAATCAGAACAAGATTAATTTTACCTATTGTGTGAGTAAAATATGCTTCTGAGGCATAAACATTAATAGTAATCTGACTTATGTAGAAAGCAGTCTAATATGGAGCTAGTGCTTAAATAAGGGCAATAAAGTTGTAACATCTTGTCAGCCAGCGTATTCTGACTTTGTTTATATAAGATTTTCTCAAACTTATTTCGTCTACTACCAATTTTTGGGTATAGTAAGCGAAAAATAAGATTTTCCGATAACAATAAGCCATCTCGGAAATAACGATGCTTCAAATTTTTGAAAAAAAAAAACATATCAGCTTTTGTATAGTTTCCACATCGCCCAAGTTTCTCCGTGTCTTCCGTCACCATATAGGGGTAGATTTCCAGCACCTAAGGGGCGATATCATCCACTTTGAGAAATACTGTTTTATACTGTTCTATAACCTATTGTAATGTTTGCAATATTTGCAAGTAAAGTAAAATTTTATACTAAAATTTAATACCATTGCACGACGCGAGTAATATAATTTCTGTATATATTACAATTACCTACAACATACCATTATAATTATGAAATAAAATTTATATAGTCTGCCCGTTGTAAATTGCCGAGTATTCCGTACTGAAATAAGGTGCACTAACGAAGCCAATTTACGATGGGCTCCCCATAAAATTCAAATTTAAGAACTTTGGTTTCTTATGATTTTTTACGCCTATAAAGTTCAAGATATAATGGAATTGAAGTTTCCATTATTAGATGGTTGTTTATATAAAACATTAGTGTATGTAAATTGGGTTCAGGCTTATGTGGTTATGTGGGAGTTTGTTTATAGCTAGAGGGTTGTATTTATATTGATGTTAACTCGTATATTGATTTATGTGGACGGCTACGAGGCTTTGACTGAGATATTGTAGAGCATGTAGAAAGCTATTTTTTGGGTTTCTATTATTTATTTGACCGACGTGGCGAGACGCTCACTATGCCAGTCTGACACGTTAACTACGTTTCGGATTCGATCCCTGGCAAGTCAGATCTGAGTTATGAATTTAGAGTTCTCTTCTGGTCTAGTAAGACTGCTACATAGACATGTATTCGTCTTTGTGTATACCTGTGGCACTCAAGACCAGGAAAAAATTCCATTATGGGGCTAGAGTATAGAATAATTTATTATTATTATTAGGTAACAATACGTAGTAACCAACAAATTCACAATTTGATGAAACATTTTCCAGATTTTGTACTTTAAAGGACAGTAAAGTGAATTTAATTGAATTTAATAAATTATTACACCATTAATGTTAAAAAGGAGTCATGTTAATTTCAGAAGTAGGGTCACACTGACTTTTAGCGTTAAACAATTCGTGCGTTTGATGTGACTATCTGTTCACTTTTATGTGACGTGACCATTTTAGCGCTGCGGAGAGCATTTCTGGTTGACTTCTGATAGAACTCCTGTTCTATGTGAAGTTCTTTATAAACTTCATGGGTGAAAGTGACCAATTACCATCAGATGGACTGCATGATCGATTGTTACTTCAACATTTAAAAAAAGTAACAGCATTTGCACTAATGCCCTAAGCGTCTATAACCCAAAGCTCTAAAGACCTGAAGGCCTGAGAAGTCCTGTACATAATATGACGTATATTTTCTTTTGCTTTAAAATCATATATAATTACATATATTGTACGACTATATTATGTAACTAGGCAATTTATATCATAACATTCTAGAAATATAAATATTTTATTTATTTTCTTGAACCAAAGTAGAGTTAAGAGGCTTTTTAATACATTCGTTAAAATTTCCATAAGGCGACCATACTTTATTTATGGAATATTTACGGCCGTGTTTATGGGCAAGCGGGCCATGACGGCCCGTTAACATATTCCAACCGTTTTGTCCAAGGCATTTAGCTCTACATAACATATTATTATGAGGTAGAGTTAGCGCTACATCGTACGGGAATTGAATGCAAATTTATGTTTATTACGTCCTTTTGAGATTTTTGTAGTAAAACTAGACATCCAACTAGTTTTTAAGCTCTACATTGAATACTGTTGTTCATCCAGGTCATAAACTATCTGTACGCCAAATTTCAGCGAAATCCGATCAATCGTTTTTGCGTGCAAGAGTAACAAACATACGTACATCCTTACAAACTTTCGCCTTTATAATATTAGTAAGTTATTAAGCTACAAATTACATATTACAAGAAGTTACACGCAACCCTAGTTAAGATCAAAGTCTCACCCAAGGTTAGCCACAGATGCTTCTTCATCCTTCAGACCAGAACACAACAGCGCATAACACTGCAGTTATTAGGCAGAAATAGATGTGGCGGTGGTGCTTCCGGAGTCGATCCACAAACCTTCAAAAATACATATATATGTTCGAGCATAATTTCGCGATGCCGCTACCCACCGACACGATTTGAACTGCATTGTATGCGGCTAGTTTAACAGGCTTGTATACTCGTAGGTTATATTTTCGTCGGCCTGATCTATCCTGATCGAAATATGATAAGCACCAACTTCGGAACTACTTACTAGGTACTGTGTATGTATTAAACCAACACATTTAAATTATTTTTTGCTTTTTTATGGTATGGAAGACGGTTTTATTATTTGTTATATTGCTTGGATTATCATTTGTATTACTTACAGCCATACCATCTTTTTTTTTAAACTTGATGAAACTCCAATGTGTATACAATAAACATACTTATGCTCTATGCTACTTATATAAAAACACGCATATTCCCGAGCAATCATGCAGTAAGCACTAATCAAAGGTAAATTTCTACAACTGTGTACGACACTTTGTATGCGGGTATCACCCCACTACGCGAAAGTCGTTTGGGATGAAAATGTGTGGCGACTTTCCGTAATTGGTTGACAGATGGCGACACATGTGCAGCGCCAACCTAGTTTATTTAACGCCTTGCATAAATTATACACTGGTTCCGAACTAGACAAATTAGATGTAATTAACTAATTAGTGTATATTCAAACTTCTTAAGTTTATAAATTAAATGTAATGAATGTAAAAGAGAAGAAATTATTGCTTTAGAATCACTATTAACTGTTTTTAATTTTTGGATAAAAAGATCTTATGTGCTCTTATTTCGTGTAGCGTTAAAGTTTAGTTCTGTGCTAGATTGTCATGTTACGTTATCGGTAAGGAATCGCGTTTGTCATAAAGAATCTCTGGAATTGTTTGGTCGGAAATCGTATGACACCTGTGCCTGTAAAACTGGTATGGTATTTTACAACTAATGATTTGTTGAAGTACGTACTATATATTTATTCAATAGAACAAACTACTATGGTGGCTACTTTGCACTATGGCTCGTTGTTGTTATGTTATTTTAATAGTTACAGAATTCATTTTTTTTGTTTTCCTTTGTTGTACTATTCTTACATGAGTCATAAGAATAAAATATAATGCATACCAAAACTGTAAATAAAATTTAAAGACCCAACAATTGAAAGATAGAATAATATTTAATTTTTTAAATGTAAAATAATATTTTAAAAGAAAGTGGTAATTACTTTGACGCGATCCTATTCGGACGGATGGGAACACTCCCTGGCTTATGGGATTCAACACAGCGGGTCACTAATGACATCTGTTGGCAGTTATGTCATTTTCTTTATATGTGATTATTTATAACGATTTCTTCTTATCAAAGTATTTAATGATCAGTGAGTTGCGGCGACATGGGGTTTCTAGAGACTCTCAGTTACGGGATTTTCTCAGGGTTCCTTATCAGTTAAAGTAAGTAGGACTATAGTTAGTATTTTTTTTCAACACAAAACAAGAGTTCTATCTAAAGTCAATAAAAGATTCGTTGACGACCCGCGTGGCGGAGCGGTCACCATACCGGTCTGACATGCAGTGGGTCTCGGGTTCGATCCCTGGCCAGACAGAAATCTGAATGATGAGTTTAGGTTTCTGTTCTGGGTGTTTGTGTATTCGTCTTTGTGTGTCCATGGCATCAACGACACGAGAAAATCCTACTAGTTTAAGCGTGTGTGTTCCTGCTCCGGAGCTCTAAGATGGTCGCCTCGGATGAAAATGAGCCGGCATCCACGTTCTCCCAACGAAATGCAAGAACCGCTTCACGCTAGAAATAGGTGTGGCGGTGGTACCTTCGCGGTCGAACAAAATACGTTCTATCACCTTGCCATATATTTTTATCGCAGCCTGGTTAAAAATAATAGTGGGTAACTAGTAGTTTTTACAAGGAAAATGGATATAAATGAGATTCACTCGTTTGCTAATCATATGTTAGAAAATATACCTACAAAAGAACCTTTCTTTTATATATGAAGTCAGCCAAATGTGGGACTAAATTTCTGTGATTTCTCACACAATAAAACAATTCTTTGACTGCGTAGAATTACTATATAATACACAGAGCATTTCGTTTTTTTTTTCTCAAAATACGGTGTTTTAGTGCCCGGCAGATGATAAACAGCATCGTAAAATCATACATTTCCTTGTAGTGGTTTGCGGTGAGACATCACTGGCAGCCGAATAACGGGGGTCACGGGGAGCACCAACAATATGACCAGCTTTTTTATTTTTATGTTTCAGTGTGACCAATAAAATTTAAATTAGTTTTATGGCATCATTTTTTTTGTAACTTAGAAACTGAGAGAGATAGAGAATTTTGGTAATAAGAGAATTTAATTTAAATTTGCTGGAGGAAATGGCAAGATACAATGGAACTAAATAAAGCTTTATTGAGTTCTTGTTTCAATTTTGACTTATATAAAAGTTATTGTTGTTGAGAGAGCCAAAAGTGAGTCAAAATTTGTTGAGAAAACCATAATGGTATTATAGTATTCATTGAAAAAGAAGGTTTAAATCCATAGCCAACCACGTTGTAGAGGGTAGGCTTCACACAGTTAATATTCATTTGTAGAACACTCATAACTTTGCTCTGATATACTTTGGATTCGAACCTCGGATTCAGAGTGTAGAGTATCGTACAGTTCTAGTATGACTTCTTAGAATTTTACCAGCGAGTAAACAAATAATTGCGTAATTACCTCTTAAGAATCGTAAAACTCAAGAACTGGATAAAAATACTATCTAGTCATTTTATTTAGGCATTGAAAGCTTTTGTTCATTTTCCTCTATAAGATTGAAATAGCAAACGAGCTTGCAGTCCTCCTGATAGTAAGTGGTCATTGTATAGGGATTTTATTTGGAGTCAATGAGATGCGTTGCCACTTTCGAGGGCTTAGATGGTCGCCTCATAAGATATTGAGCCGGCATCCACACTCTTCCTCGGAAACACAAGAATTGCTTCCCGCTAAAATATGTGTGGCGGTGGTACCTTCCTGATGGAACCATACTCCTACCACCTTGTAAAACTATAGGTTTTACATGATAGTGATCGAGTATGGTGATGATATAATATGTAGGTAACATATTATACATACATATCTGTCGTACCTAAAGTCATGTGACCAGTACATCGACACTGGTAGTAATCGAACCCTACAATGAAAGTAGACTAAGATTACATTACATTAGGGTTCTAAGACACGCAATGCCGGTAACTAGATATTTGTGTATTTATGTTAGACTTGAAAGCTCAGTAGCGCCAATCGTAAACGATATGTTCTAATACGATACATACGATATGATATATCGCTATGCAATAGTGCTGTTGCAAGATCTGGGTGATTGCATCACAATATTCTACTATTTTTTTATATTTAATTAACACGTGTATAAATATATTAATATTTTAATACTATGATTTAAAGTCATAAAAGGTCAAATGTCAAAGCCGCCCATGATGCCATGGAGATGTGATCAGAGTCGTAACTAAAGTTAGCCACAGTTCTACTTCTGAACACGAAAAGCAGATTGCACGTCGTATATGTATATTTCTCTTACCAAAAGCTTTAAAAAACATAGCCGTGTTTAACGCTGTTATTAGATAGAAAAAAGTACACTAAAGCAAAAAATACCCGAAAGTTTGTACTTAACATCAACACCTATTTCGCCAATTCTTACCAACGAGCATGCCAGGCGCGGTGATTGGCATGATCTTTCATTAGGAAAGGCATATGTTTGCAGTAGATCTCAAAGCGTTAATAGATGGAATAAACCTTATGACAACAGAACTACACTGTTACTTCGAGGGGCAAGACTTCTAGTACTTTTCAGCTCGTATGAACGTTACGTAGAAATGAAATGAAATAAAATGTCTTTATTTTTATAGGCTACCGGGGGAACTTACAAATTGTAACAACACTATTTTTTAATTATCACCGGATCGAAACAAGACCTCAACTGAAGATCCGGCAAGAAGCTCAGCGAGTTTTTCTTCAATGTTTATGTAATTTATTTCCTCCAGTATCTTGCCTTACATTTAAAGGAGAGTAATGTAGAGTACGTAAAGTAAATGTAGAGTAAGGAAACCGAACGAGTGTTCCGCAGTTTACCCGCGCACAATGGGGTAACTACACCAGACGTTTTCACGCTTCACGCTCCGTTCCGGCGTGTCGTGTGACAGACTCTACTTCTTTAAGCGGTCCACTTTGTTCTAATGGAGCTGGTGTAGATATTGAGGTTGGACTGACCCTGAGAACCTGATGCCTTGGCAAGTGAATTTTTGTTAAGTAGTTTAATTCGGTCAGTGAAGTTATGTACCTTTGTATTTTTTTATGTAATGTGACTCTATTGTGCAAGTAATATTAGTCATTATACCAATTTAATACAAAGGGTTACAGCTGTGATACCCGATCAGGCAAACAGATAAATTTAGAGAAGCGGTCTGGGTGTTTGATTATTACGCTTCGTGTTTGCATAGTATTATGCAGGTAATCCTGGTTTAGGCTACGCGCGTAGGAAGGAAGATCGTATTTACGTTTAGTCAAGGTGTAACATTAACAAATCCATATTTTTGTAGGCACCAATACCCGAAAGTTTGTACTATTGTATGGCCGTAATTGTTGTATGGCCGTGTGGTGTTGGCCGTGTGGTGTCGGTCTTGAATAGCACCACTCCCTCTCTTCCCGTGGATGTCGTAGGAG
>MOOZ01001176.1:11756-23117 GCA_002930495.1 Cecropterus lyciades
CAGTAATGTTGTTTGTAACATTTCTCATTCTATCCATTTCATTTAATGCGTCAATATTACAAGGTTTCTTAGATCGCATATTCACGCCCATCAAAATCATCACCCATCAAAAACGGTCCACCCATAAATACGAATCAACCTCGACGCGGTTAATGTAATTTAGTATTTGGGGTTTTGTTTGGATGTAATGGAACACATATTTAACCGTTTTCGTAAAATCAACCCCGAAGGTGGGGAAAGAGGAGTGAATGAAGGGATATTTACGATCAAAGGATGGATACCCACCATGCGTCGGGTTGTTCGGTGATAGAATGGGGATGGGGGAACCAGATCATGCAATTCCTGCGCACACTCTCCAAAAATATTCTATAGAATACCGAAATTCGCCTTATACTTACGGATCCTCGATATGGATATGTTTCAAGCGGAGTAGAGGGTGAGTATCCTCCATCCAAGGTCCATGATTGTTCGGAATTACTATTTTCCATTGACATGTACTCGTACTCATTATGTAAACTTTAAAGTGATATATTAGTTATTTAATATATTACAATACAAGCTAAAAGAAGGGAAACGACAACCTAAAAACTACTGCACTACAAAGCTAAAAGATGTTGTGCACGTTTTAAAAAGAAAAACAAAATGATAATGATGATGACATGATTTTATGTAAAACAGTATGAATGTAAAAATGTAGGACCTTATGGACATAACATTTAGAGAAGAAAGAAAAAAAGGGATGATAATAATTAAATTATTAAGTAGGTAATCCACTGCACCCCATATTCGGACATCTTATTTCGGATATACCAAACTAGAGTTCTTATTTATACAAGCAAAGCAAGAAATGGGTACAGCGCCATCTAGTTGTAGCGCCGACAACTGCTTTCGTAACACATTAGCGTTTTATCGAATTTCAAATCACACCGATTCGATTCTAAAAAAGTTTCACTTGAAAATTGGGAAAGTTCTTTTTTGAGAAAAACGTCCTATGCATCGTCATGGTAATTCATTAAACAAGTTATCGTTAAGGTAAATAATTTAATGTATGAATATAGTTATTATATACCTTATATAAATCAATACAAAGTAATTATATAGTATACAAACTATTAGCACTGAAATAACAAAAAATAAAGTTGTGACTATAGCCAAAATGAATAAAGGAATTAAATAATTTATGTATGTAATAAATATGTTATGTGATAAGAACTCAGTGAAAAGACCACATAATACATATGGCTGATTTGGATAATTAAAAGGAGCCAAACAAAAATCCGTGTTTAATTTTTACCTGACTCTCCTTTAAAATTAGAGTTTAAGTTATGTTTTTATTTATGCAAAAGCGATAGGTATTTAGGAAATACTGAACAAAAACAGAGTAATAAAATAATAACGATCACGTGAATCAAATATTTACTTCTCTATTCTGAACAATTGTTCAGGTCGTAAAGTATTGAAAGTTTGGCATAAACCTTCTTCCGTAATAATTGGCGAAAAAAAGTTTTGGCAGTCACCAAATATTCCCCATTCGCACATAGCTGAATCTAAAGTGAACTTGGCCGAAAGCTGCAAAAACAATATCTGTTACCTTGAACAATTTTGGTGTAATGTATCGTAATTAATAAAAGATAAAATTGTACTATATATCTAATACTAATAATAATGTGCATGATACAAAACCAAGACGTTAGAAAATTATTAAACATAATAAAACTGAAAGATAGAGAAGTATTTAATTATGAGTAACATATGGAATAATAAAAATAATATTCTTTATTGTACCCAGAAAGTATAAAAACAAGAAACATACAAATTTAAATAACAATAAAAAGACAACCTTATCGCTAAACAGCCATTTCTTCCAGACAACCAGGTAACAATATACCAGGTGCAATAAGTAAGGTTTAAGACTAGATTTACAGAATGAAATTAAGGAATATATCAACGATAGCAATGAATAGTAGGAGAAGGAAGAGAACGTCATAAGATGAAAACGAGTAATAAAAGATTAATAATTAAAGGAGTGAGCAAAAAGTCAAGGGCAAGGCAATTATTTTACTCGAAGTACATTGCCTTTTTTACCGACTTCCCAAAGAAAAGAGGTTACCTATTCGTCACGTGTGTGTGTGTGTGAGTTTACATATTTATAAATAAAACATACATTTTTTATATTCGTTACTGTTAAATTCCCATCTGTGAATTTGCTGCTACCAGGTTCACTCCAGGAATACTCGCAAATCATCAAAAAATCTTCAAGAATATGTTTCCTACAGAATAAGGTTATTAAATATTTGTTAGTCTACAACAATTATTTATTAACTAGCAGAAGCCTACCCGTGCTTCGCTACGGGATATAAAAATAGTCTCCATCTTTAAAAAGCGCAAAATATCGAAAACAAAATAAGTTCATGTAAATCCTACCAGTGGTTTTTGCGTGATTGAGTAACAAACATACACACATTATCTAATTTTTATATATTAGTATAGATTTATCATTTACTTATTACTTTATTTATTAACAAACTTTATTTAACAAATTCTTAAAATAAAGACAGTTGTTAGTCCGATTTTACGCAGGTGCAAGACGCAAAATGAGTTTGAGCCGACCGGGCAAAGGTTGAATTTTATCTATCCATCAGCATTTTGAAAGCCACTGCTAGATGTATGCCTTCCATAGTGGGGATTTTTGCCAATTATCACTGCGCTTGGTATACATGTTGGTGACTACAGTGGATATTGATTTTACACAAAGAGACGTTACTACATCTCCTGAATTTTGTTTCATAGTCGCCTCCTATGACATCCATGAAACGGGAGGGAGTAGAGCTACTCAAGACCGACACCACACGAGTTAGAAGACTTCCACCCGATCGGCTCAGAATAAATCAGGATAAGAGCAAAAGCGCCTGCGAAGTTCATAATTATAGCAACACAACAATTTTAAAGAATAGATTCTCACAGTACAAGTATATGAGAATTCTTAACAAAGTGCAAACGGATTTGAAACAGTCAGTGAAACGTTCAACCGATACGGATCTACCACCTATAAGTTGCATTCCCGTCTAAAATTGATTTTATTTCCATAGACGCCCATGAAAATTTACTACATACTAGTCGACTATTTCAATATATAAGTATTTATAAAAAAAAATGAAGAAACAGGCTAAATAATAATATTAATTATAAATATTCACTCCTCTTCTGTAAGGTTGGCTCTAGCGGTCCTATTTGTATAGAGAAAATAATACTCAGTAAAATTGAATTTTATTGGTAACGCCTTAGTTGAGAAACAAATGGTCACAGCTGGATAAGGAATCTGAAAATTAAAAAGGGAAGTAAGTCTGACTGAAATTGACTAATGTTTCATACCTATGTATATATATATATGATTATACCTACTTGCCAAGCCGGAGTCAATTTTTCAGCAAAGCTGACCATCACTGGGCTTTCAACCCATTTTATCCAAACCTGCTGTATGAGAATCGCGCAATATATTACGCACAATAGGAACATAAAAAGCCAAAATAGTCTGAAAACAGAAAAGAAAAAGAATAACAATATTTAATTGAAACTAAAGTATAATTAACTACATAAATAAAATATAAAATCAGTTTATCCGTGAGAGAATTGCTATCATTTTGTTAATTTGCAAGATACTAAAATATTATAAACAGTTTCAAATAATGCAACATTATTAATTGTGCGTATCCGGTCAAAAACAAATAGGTACCGAAAATATAGTGCGCAGGCGCACGATAAAAAAACAACTTACTTTTCAGCGGGCGTGTTCTTTTTCTCCCCAATATATCTAAGTCCGTGAAGATTAGTACTTGCTGTATAGTCAATTAAATATTCCTTAATATTTTTTTCTCTTCTCTTTTTGCAAACTTGATCTTTACTCTCAACCTCGGACACATTCCTTTCCAAATGTGTTCCAGACAGTCGTCCAGCTCTGTTCGATCTAAAAGGCAATAATTAAGAGCAAGAGCGAAGTCAGGATTCTCTATTGTGAGGGGCAGATCGATACTATGTTTCTTTAATCGTGGTTTTTAAGATTATCTCACATTAGTAATGAAGGTAAGATAAAAATTAAAAAGTTCGCGCGGTTCTTAACAAAATCTTTTAAAATTTACTTGCACCGTTTCCTGGTGTAACGCTTAAAGTTTAAACGGTTTTCGGTCATCGAAGACCTCAACCATTCATTCTCTTTACTAAGAATCTCATCGAAGAACTCTCATCGAAATAAGTTTCATTGCTTAAAGTAAGCAAAGATGCCATTGTAATCCGTGATCGACCGCTCTTCTAAAAGGGAACCCCGCCTGTACTTCGTTACGCCCATCATTAAGAGAAAATATAACGACATGCATGTGATGCATGGGATCGCATGCTTGGGAAGTTAATATTGAAAATCTATATATAGGTCGTAATGCGTTCAGGCTATCAAACAAATGAGGGTTTTAAACGAAGAGAGTGAAGCAAATAATAATTATTATATTAGGCTGAGGTAAGTTTTCACTTCTGTCGCGAGTTTCTATGTACACCCATCTCCTTTGCTGATGCTGTTAGTTGCCTATCTCATGACACTGATGAAACAACGTTCAAGAATTAATAAGCGCCTAAGAATAATCAAGTTATACCTAGTATCTATCGTTATCTTAAGTTTAGAGTTATTGAATCCAATGTTCGAACCGAGGACTGGAAGAGGAAAACATAATATATAGGTATAGACAGCAAAAAGATATTTTTTTAATGAGAAAATGAAATTTGATTATCAGTCGATCGAATACATGTACAAAAGAAACGAATAATTAAGTTAAAAATATCTTTGTACATAGTAGAAAAAACCGTGTACTCGGGTAAATAGAAGTACGTGAGTAAAAAATAAACTTAGGAGAAGTAGACAAATTTTCCAAAAATCAAATTCTCTTAAAAATATTTTTATAGATTAGTAATAACTACGATACCTTAAGTGTTGCTTCATGATGACATGTTATGACGGAAGCTGGTCACCATTTAAAATCCTTTTGTTCCTTTTGACTTCGTAGTATGGTCATTATTGCAGCCATCCCTATGGAGCTAGATAATGGCATTATCAAATGGAGTAATAATACAGGGGGATTTTTTTCATCTAAAATTAACTTGTTCAATCCCCACCCATAGCCTTTTGGAACGAAGTTCCTTTTGGTGACTTGTAGTATGAATGTAATGGCAAAACATATGTACGGAAAAAGCATTATGAGCTCTCCATGCTACATTATCTCTCACCAAACGCTTTTTGGAAGTACTGGTTACATTTGTTTTTATTTTTATATATATTATAATAGGCCATTCACTAAAGAAGGTTTTAGCGTATGATATATTAACATCAGTTGGGCTTGGATATCCAGCTTCACCTTTATAAACCACGAAATCTATATAAACGCATCTAGATTAATTTTTAAACAATTTTCTCTAACTAGGTTTTAAGGATGTTATCCTTAAAAACATACTGACAAAAAACCAGACTGTGTAAAAAGAAATTTTTGTTCGTAATGATGTATATTTACTTTTACGCTTGTATGAGTTTTTGTCAAAATAGTCAAGTACTATAATATATATAATTATATATTTTTAGATTGGTCTATTTACTAACTTTCATTTGATACCCATATTGTTGTAATAGTAAAAAAGTCGTCCCTCTTCCCCCCTTTTCCCTCTATTTCCAGGTGCCATTTTTTTTAATAAATATCCTATGTCACTTTTCAAACTGAGACGATTCTAACGACATATCATACGTCATAACCCGTCAAGCCGTTTGGGCTGTAGCGCGTGCCAAAAAAAATGGACATACATACAAACAAACATACATACATACGCTCGAAAAACATAACCCTCCTTCTGACGCAATCGGGTAATGAATGAATTTTTTCTCTTTAAACATTAACGGAGTTAGAAAATGTCTTTTCACATGGTAAATATTTAAACAAATTATGCGGTAATGGTTACAGATATGCTCCTGATAAAATATTGTTATTATACATTTAAAAGTCTGTAACAGAATATGTGTATATTTGGAACGATTTGTTGAGATTTATTTAATAAATACGAAATATTAATCCTTGTGATTAATTGTTTCAAAGATTCCAGTATTTAATACTGATAAAATGTACTG
This sequence comes from Cecropterus lyciades, assembly GCA_002930495.1. NCBI lineage: Eukaryota > Metazoa > Arthropoda > Insecta > Lepidoptera > Hesperiidae > Cecropterus > Cecropterus lyciades. The sequence continues at coordinate 17,911 of MOOZ01001176.1, forward strand.
TCACATGACATTAAAAAATATACAATTACAGCTTTCGTTTAGTTTACTTATAGTTATGCCAGACATATGGTTTGCCAGGAGTATGGTTTGACCGGGATGGTAACACCGCCACCCTTATTACTAGAGTGAAGCACTTAATGCATTTAAGAAGAAGGGTGTGGTTGCCGGCTCAATTTCACATAAGGCAACCATCTTAGTTCTCAGAAGTAGCAACGCTTCTGTAACTGACTTCAGATAGAACCTTTATATGAAGATGCACGAATGTCCATGACCGGTAGTGACCACTTACCATCAGGTAGACTGCATGCTCGTTAGCTACTAACTAAAAAAATTAAACCAGTTGAACAATATTCACCCTGTATAAAAATATGATATTAAAATAGATTAATGTAATGTCCTCATCTAAAAGTAAAATTATGAACAACGCTTAATTATAATGAACAAAGTTTAAGGTAAAAGCACCAAATAATAAGAATTTTTTAAAACGGTTTTTACAAAAAAAAAAATACATTATTTTACTGCAAGTTATTATCACTAGCAGAGTATTTATTCGTTGGATAACCTATTTTTAAAATACATCATTAGTTTTACATTGGTAGCTGTACCAAATGATTGGTTAAATATTTTTTCACTTAGGCACTGACCGATTTTTACAATTACTGGCACTAGCTGATAGGCAAGAATGTTATAAAGATAAATATTAATAACAGCTTAAATTAAAAAAAAAAGGGCTTGTTTACTAGTTTAAATAAAAAATGCTAGCCTGGCAGATGTGAGAAATCGTGTTTATACAAGTAATACGCATACAAGCCAATATTGTAACATGAACTAAATATATAGCATAATTAAAAAATTAAATATGACGATTTTTTTACAGAAAATAATGACTATTTAATAAGTATTTATTTTCATTAAATACAAAAATTAAGTATAAATTTCAAGTACGGTATATATGTATATACTGTCTATATGGTGTAGTGTGTACGGCGTGGCGAACCCATTGCCATGACAAGCCTCGCCACGCAAATTTAGAAGGTTCACATCAAATTGCATGAAATTTGACGGAGACTTGCCTTGTATGTCCTAAAAACGTGCATTTAAAATCTTACACTACGAGTAACTTGACCACCACTTGACTGCTTTGATAATAATTGAAATTAAAGTGGATTGACATCATTTCCTTAATATTTTTGAACACTCGGATTAAGAAACAAAATGAGCCAATGTCAGGATTTTTTTGGACGAAATGACGAACACATTTTATTTAATAGTACCATTAAATTAATGTTAATCTGCAATTTAGTCTATTCTAAGACAAAATACTATAAATCTTCTGAAATATTTTTTTTTATTTAATTTTATGATGTTCTTCTAATAATGCGTCATACACCTCAGTTTACAGCGTGTTTGCATATGCCGCGCCGTTTTGCAAGTAAGTAATTAATAGGTACATTGGCACCATAGGGCATAATAACCATAATAAAAACCGTCCAAGTGCGTGTCGGACTTACACACAAATGGTTCCGTCAAATAAGGTGTAGGTAAGTGTTCAATTTCTTACAAAAATTTTAAAATAATTCATTAAATGTTTTAATAATAACATCTTATATATAAAATTCTCGTGTCATAATGTTAGTTACCTTACTCCTCCGTAACGGCTTTACCGATTTTTACCAAATTTTATATGCACATTCAGTAGGTCTGAGAATCGGCTACTATCTATTTTTCATACCACTAAGTGATGAGGATTGTTTACCCTTAACATTTTACTTTATATTTGGACAAAAAAAATTGTTTTTATTTATCTTTAATGTGGCATATAACCCTAAATTTTTACCTTTTTATCACCAACCCCTATTTTTTAATAGCCATTTTAGTAATTCAATCATTTACATGGCAAAACAACGTTTGCCGGGTCAGCAAGTATCTATACATATAATATCTCGATAACAAGAGCGTTCATCTGATATCTCTCGCATTAAAGTCTGAAAATGGCTTAATTTTTCTCTTTTTTAATTTATTTTGTTACGTTACTTAATAAAAATTCCTGCGTACTAAATGTCGAATAGGTCTGATTGATTCGACAAATGGAGTTTGAAAGACGGATAAAGACTCACAAGTTCTATATGTCAGAGTTTTAGCGATTTTGTCATTAGGAAGTACGAAACCCTAATCTTTTACCTACCAATTTATAAAAAAATTACTCATCATGTTTTGCGTGCTGACCTATAGTTATCTGTCACTTAATCGCCTCGTACGTATACCTCAAAGGATTTGCTGCCTATACAATTAATCTAATTAAAAATAACGCATAACATGCAAGTACGACATCTGTTTAGTCAAGGTGATCTAACTTCGATAGATCGATGCCAAATTCATTGAAATGAGAAATAAGATATTTAAAATTAATAATATTGGATAAAAAGTACAGTATTTATTCAATAATGTTTTTTTATAATATCATATAAATGTTCTAAAATATTTTTTTACAAGTCCCAGAAAGTACTCAAGTACTTTAATCAAGTCTAATCAATAATCTGATCTATAACAGACATGCAATACAAAATTAAAAGACTGACGTATCATACATAGAAAACTTGCTAGATGAAAAATTAAATGCTCGTATTTAGTTTAAAACTTTGTACTGTTATCACTATCTACATCTCACTTAAATACGAGATGTGCATCTCGTATTGAAGTGACCTTCGATGCATTTTAGTGCGGCGGGCTGATACTTAGTATGTTAAACATTAATACAATTTCAGTGTCATCAGTTCATTCATTTTTTTTCAGATTTCTCGGTAGCGACGAATAATATGAAAGACTCCAATTCATTACAACACGACGATCTGTACTTTTTGGACAAGATGATTTCCTCGCCAACTATGGTGGTTGTTCATGGGTTTTTGTAATAGTATGTTAGTTGTCGCCCATAAAATAATGAAATTCGTAAGTAGGTATGTCCCACTCGTATACCTACGGACTGAAGCCTCCTCTAAAATGTAAAATAATAATGTTTAAAACTCAAATATCTGTCCGTCAGTTATTCGATCTGTTCTTGAAATATTATCTCTAGTAGTTCTCTAGTAGTAGTCGCGTATTAGGCAATTAATGTATTTTCTTGGGCCTCGATAGCCGTTAAGATAGCAGAACAGGCAATATATGGTTTTTGTTAGTGACCGACCGAAAGATCGGTGATTAAAAATTATAATGATATAAAATTCGCGAAATGATGCCACATTTCAACATACGCCACAACTATGTGAGCATTAAAATACGAAATTTGTACTAAATAAATACTACAATAATATAATTTTTTATTTTATTTTAATTGCATAATAATTTAAATGTAAATAAATGTAATTTCGAAAACTTTCGAAACTGCCGATCTAATTTAAAATTTTACTTGTCCAAGGCTGCAAAATATATGACATCACACTGGGGAGGGGTAAGAAACAAAAAAACACAGAACATCACATATATGTATATCACATAATATTTACACATTTACATTTACAGTTTACAATCAAGAATGCCCAGGTTTGAACCTGCAAGCTTGTACTAAAAAAACTAATTAAAGTTTGATAGACTTAATGAAAACTCGATTGGTACATCAGATCATGTAATAGGGAAATCCAAGAATACTCGTATTTCTAAACACAACCAAGTGCGTCTTGGCTCACGATAAGTGAAGGATTCCGTAATCAGATCAGACATTTATTCAACGGCATTATAATTATTAGTTTCGCTTAAACACATCTAACACTGAGATACAAAGAAATCTCGGTACCTAAACTCAATATAATGTGCAACCAAAAACATCGTCAAAATTTACTTTGTAACATATATTTTTACTCAACCGTACGAATACATGCTTCTAAAAAGATTACCATCTCTATACAGAGGGTAATCTTTTTAGAAGCATGTATTTATATATATATTGGAGTTCTTCAACCCAAACGACTTAACGTATTTAACACGTGATGACGTAAGGTATCATTGAAGTCGTCTCAATATCTAGAAAGACATGGACTATATAATTTTTATATAAGGTGTCTACAAACTATCATACTTAAGCACGGGTTTTATGTACTTACTAGCTGACCCGGCAAACGTTGTTTTGCCATATAAATGATTAAATTACTAAAATGGCTATTAAAAAGTTGGGGTTGGTGATAAAAGGATAAAAATTTAGGATTGTATGTATTTTTATGTGACTTAAAATACATATATAAAATACATATATTAATTATAGAAAAATAAAGACGAAAAAAATGCCCAAAAATAAAAATAAAAAATGTTAAGGGTGTACAACCGTTATCATTTAGGGGTATGAAAAATAGATAGTAGCCGATTCTCAGACCTACTGAATATGCATATATAAATTGGTAAAAATCGGTAAAGCCGTTTCGGAGGAGTAAGATAACTAACATTGTGACACGAGAATTTTATATATATTTTTTTTTTACAATATGGAAGTAGCAAACGAGACTGCAGCACACCTGATGGTAAGTGGCTACCGCCCCATGGGCGGCGGTAGCCACTTACCAGCATCTGTAAGCAACCCTAGATAGGATCAAAGGCTCACCTAAGGTTACCCACAGATGCGTTGCTACCCCTAAGGACTAAGATAGAATGCCTCGGATGTATGTAAGTATGTCTCCCTTACCACACCCTTCAGACCAGAGCACAACGGCGCATAACACTGTTGTTATGAGGCAGAAATATGTGTGGCGGTGGTGCTTCCGGAGTCGAACCACAAAGAGTTCTACCACCCTTAAATATATATCTAAGATTATTCGTTTCTTAGAATCGTAAAAACGAAGCAATGTTTTGCTTACGACAAAAATAGATATAGGTTAATAGAGATCTGCATGGGCACTTTCCGTTCAACATATTTTTAAATTTTATTACAAAGAAAACTATAGTTTAGAAACTTTATTTACAGAACTAGTAAGTTGTTTTTGAAATTGAAGATATTCGAGGTAACAGTAATGACCCGGCAAAGGACCCGTTACAGAACAAACTCGAGGGGTATTACAGCCAATAATTCAAGGAAAAGTCGATAAAAATATGAAATTACAGCTTTATAGTAAAATTTCGCGTTTTCACACTCACTTACCAATGATCAAAATTCTAAGGAAGTTCTAGTAGCTATTTTAATAAGCATCTATCTTCATATGTAGAAATCAAAAAGTAATGAAAAA
>MOOZ01001176.1:33552-51625 GCA_002930495.1 Cecropterus lyciades
TAACATCTGAACGTTATAATTTAGTACTGAATTTATTTTTCTTTTAGCATGTACTTCTCAAGAGTGATGATTTATTTCAAAGAAGCCCAATTCATTACGTCACGACGATCTGAACTTTATGGGCAAACTGACTTCCTAGCTAATTGTGGTGGCCTTTTGGGTCTGTTTATGGGATTTTCCTTTCTAAGTGTGGCCGAAATCGTCTATTTTCTTACTCTGAGGTAAGCAATGGTAATGATAAAATATTGGAAAAACAATGAAATACAAACTGATTTAGATATAAGCTGATATCGGAATCATACAAAAATAAGATTTTGTAGATTTGTTATTTAAAAATGAAAGCAATTTTCTAAACACCTAAATTTTCTAAATTGACTTCGAGATATAGAAAATCGAAATATGTGATCATCTTTTATCTTGTTTGCTGTTTCTGATTTTGCCGTACTATACGTATGGCAAAATCAGGCTTCATACTTAACCCCGAAGGAACGTGAATTATGAACATTGAATCCTGTGCCCACAGTGAAAACGGGTATGTCTGATTATTGCCAATGGCAAAAAAAATATTAAGTCATAACACGGAAGTGCCATAATATTGTTGGAAAAAGTTTGAAAACTATAGTACACTGAGGACTATACGGAGAATAACATTTTAATCTTTTTAATCCTACTACATGTATCTAAAATTGATTGATGAAATTGTGTGTACCGAAATATAGTAGAAAATTCACGCTAAAAGTAAACACCACGTAAATATTCATAACTAATTAAGTATTATTTTTTGCAGATTGTTTTGCTTAGTACGAAAGCATCGAAATACCCAGAAGAAGGAACTCAATGAAAAATGGCATAAACTGAAAAACTGAACATGCTATTTAATAAATAATCATAACAATCAATTCTATTTCCACGTTTGGGTAACTTGTTACATTATTTAATTGCACTATTATCCGTCGTCATTGTTTAATGTTTTAATGTTATATAATAAAAAAATCTTAGAAAAAAACTTTTATTCATAACACCTGCTTTGTTCGCTACAATATCAACAATAAAAACACCGGAATGTATTCTAATTACTTTAAAATGATTTTAACCAGGGATATTGTGGATATGAAATTTCGAATGTGTGTGTTTCGAAAATACGGATATACGAATAATATTATACCGGTTTGAATACGGTTACGGACATGCAATTATTCCGGATTATCCGTTAGTTTCGGATAATTTCCGTTACCGGTATGAGATTCTTTAAACATTTTACAAGTAAAATACAAATAGCTATTAGTTTGTTTATATTTTTATGTCATTTGGTATTACAATTTAGTGCTAGTAAAAAAATAGTTGTTACTGAAAATTAGTAATTGCCCACGTAGGCTTATATAAAATAAAAAAAAAAATCATTTCATTACAATCAGTGATATCAGTTATTATTTAAGTTTTTTTTACTGAAACATGGCTTATTTAAGGTCAGCCGCTATCCAAAATTAACCGAATCTTCTATAACGGATTCTGTAATGGTTACGGATAGATTTTATTTCGGATATCCGATAGTCTCGGTTACGGAGCTCCATAACATCCCTGATTTCAATGAGACACAATGATATAATTTTACAATTTAAATGTATGTAGTTGATGACATTAGACACTTCTTTAAACTGTACTTGGACCACTTGGCTTCTTCTTAGGGGCATAGCCAATCCTGTTGTGAACTTCATCGGTTTTAGTTCCCGGAGCCAACGATTTCGGAGTGTCCTCCTGCATCTCGTTAGCAGCCGAAGAATTGTTAGCTAACTCGCGACGATACGTCTCATATTCTTGTAAATCGCTAAGTTTTAAAACTACTTCCGTAAGTGGTCGCCTTATCATTTTTGTACCTGCAACAAGAAAAATATAATTTTAAGATACCAATTAACCATTATCATTTATTAAATAATAATTAACTTTTGAATTAATACTTTTCATAAAAAAATGGAAGGCTATGTTATAATCAGACCAGATTATATGCAACATAAATAGCTTAATATATGCATGAAAAATGCTTGAAATATATAAATGCACGAAAATTGACAAAATATGCATTCGATGATAAGATTTCTGAAAAAAAAGGAAGTTTTAATTTAAACATCAGCATACAATTAGTACTCATTATTAGTATTTATTATTCATTGATAGACAATAATCGGTACAGTACCATGTAAGATTATTTAATATTTTTGTAATCGCAAACAATTAAGTATTGTTCCACATGATTAGTACCTAGTAAGATTGTGTCTTCGATCATTCAAGATATTTTTATAATTCGAAAATGATCGCTCCACTATAATATGTATATGCGATCTGATAACACGTTGCAAGTACTTTAATAAATGTACCTGCTGTACTCATTTATTTTTTGACGATACACTATAATGTATGCCAACAGGACTTATATCACGAATGTCCTTCTTAGAACATAACGGAAAACAATAAGATTATTTAAATTGTTAGCTGAATTAAATTTAACGGAAGTGAGTAGATCGAAACAGAAACTTACGTAAACATTAGGGATGTGTCGAAAGTCATTTTTGTAAACATTCGCGAATGCGAATACAAATATCTGCTACCGACATTCGCGAATGCAAATGCGAATAATCCGTTTTTTTAAACCAATTGTCTATGGCTTGGCGACAGTCTCGTTCGTTAGAAGTGCGACCCCTTTGCATTACTAAAGTTTAATTATTAATTTCAAAAATAAGTTAAAAAATTATCATTTAAAAAACTAATAGATCGACCCGCGTGACGGAGCGGTCATCATACCGGTCTGACACGCAGTGGGTACCGGGTTCGATCCTCGGCCAGACAAACATCTGAATGATGAGTTTAGATTTTTGTTCTGGGTCTGGGTGTTTGTGTATTCGTCTTTGTGTGTCGATGGCACCCACGACACAGAAGAAAATCCTACTGTGGGGCTATGAGTGTAGAAAGCGTTTATGTTTATGATATTTTCGCTATTTAAATATGGCGACTATTTTATTGACGTCACTACTCTATTTGGTTTCAGAGCTTCATATTTCCATTTTAAATAAATGCAATATACGAGGCTTGGCATATACGAGGTGAACATTTAATTTTCTATCCGGAATGTCCTTATCACTTTTCATGTACCTCCAACGGTTAGCGAGTAAAACTAAATTTTTTGTCACATTTCGCTACGTGTACTTCATAAGAAAAAATAATTTATTGTAAAAATGCGTGGGGTGCTAGAGGTTAATTAATTATTTTCTCCTGTTTAATTTAGTTACATCTCTAATAAACATTATATATTTAAATTACTATAAGAAACTGAAATCTACTGTATTTTTAACTTTTTTATTTGCATATACATACAGACAGTTAAATACTATTAAATGAAATAAAAAGAAAATCATTAAAATATGTAACATTTTTTTTTAATGACGATGAATAAATGATGAATGATGTATGAAGTACATAAATATATTAAATTAAAGACCTACTCTTGGATGTGTGTTTAAAAAAAACAACATTCAGTTGTAACGAGGCAAAATAATTCACGAAAACTCGTGTTTCGATACGGCCATTTTTTGGCCGAAACTACATTTTTGGCCGAATTTGGCCGAAACCGAAACTTCGGTCGGTCACTAGTTTTCTGTGAAATAGTAAATTCATAATGAAATGAAAATTGTTTTCATCTTTAAAAAAAAACACGCTTTCTACACTCATAGCCCCACAGTAGGAGTTTCTCCTGTGACGTGGGTCCCATGGACACACAAAGACGAATACACAAACACCAGACCCAGAACAGAAATCTAAACTCATCATTCAGATGTCTGTCTGGCCGGGGATCCAACCCGGGACCCACTGCGTGTCAGACCGGTATGGTGACCGCTCCGCCACGCAGGTTTTCATCTGCTACAAAGTTCTTAAGCGCATTTTGCGTATGTGCGTTAATATAGCAGTTATTAGAAGAACACCCAATAAAGGGAAAATTAAGTTTAAACCATGTTATTATATGCATTCTTAAAAGTAATAACTTTTTTATATTAACAATAATCTTTTTTTATATAAACAATGTTGACTTTGTTTTAAAAATCCAAATGTTGCGGTCAGATTTGGAAAACCAGATCTGTAGTCTCTCTTATCATTCCGGCAGATTGTCTATGAATTATTCACATCAACAAAGCCACAATAATTGGACTAGTAAAATGTCTTCAAGTCATTTTAGCTACCGCACGAATATTCGGGCTTTTATCATAAACACGATTTTAAAACTATTCTTACCACTAATTGATAGTAATTTCAATTCAGTTTCCGAACATACTGCAGACGTACCAACTTCCAGACCAAAATCAACCAGTTTCTCTCACTCGAGTATTATTATTACGTGTGTGACGTCGTCTATAATACATGTCATCGTGTTAAATTTATCATTTAACTGATCTCATAAACGTGTATTTAAAGCATATGTTGTTATTTTAATAAAACTATTGAACGAGAAACAACGTAAACTCACCAAAATGTTGTATCTGGAGGATTATCTTGAAAGTAAGTCCTTTGTTCTATGTAGATTTCGCCACGCCTATCGCCATTACGGTTGGTAGCGCATTTTATTGATTTTGTCAAAATAAAGTGGCGCGAAATTTTAAAACTTTTGTGAGGTTGAAGTTGATTTAAAAAGAAAGCCCGTAAATTAAGTAACATTTTACAATAAATATGTAATATTGTAATCAAGTAATGTTTTTACTTATTAAAAAAATTATCCACCTAATGTTCACCATTATTCATACAACAAACCATTTAGTTGAAAATATGTACACCAATATACATCACAAACATTTACCCTTCATTATACCTTATTATAATGAGTGTTTATTTCAGTGATTGAACATCTTCCTCAAGAATTGAGAGATAGATTTACCGAAATGCGAGAAATGGATTTATCAGTTCAAAGTTAGTATTTTTTCTTCAACTTATTAATTTCATGACATGATGATGTAGATAAGATTAGAATCCTACCTGGGGTTAGCCATTGAGTTATTACCCCTGAGAACTAAGTTGGAATGCCTCCGATAAGTATGCACACATTTTAAACCGGAACACTGCTATTAGTAGCCAAAAATAGGTGTGCTAAAGGTGCCCTCATAGTCTAATCTGAAAGAGTTCTACCACCTTTTCTTTATTTTATCAAACGAGCATGTAGTCCAACTGATGGTAAGTGGTTACTGTCACCCATGGACATCTGTAACCAATACATATAGAACAGGGATTCTATCTGAAGTCAATCACAGATGCGTTGCTGTTCCCGAGGACTAAGATGGTTGCCTCCTATAAAAAGTGAGCCGGTAACCACATCCTTTCACTGAAACCAAACAAACCAAAAACTGGTTCACACTAAAAATAGGTCAAAGTGTTTCTACAACTTAGTAAGCTTTGAATTATATTATACAAATACTATATTTTATTATATTAATACAGATAATATGGACACATTGGAGAAGCGTGTACGCACTCTATTTGGGAATTGCCGCCGTGGCGAAATGAATACTGAACAAGCTAATACTGAGTACTCTGACATTAAGCGTGGGTACAACAAGACTCTTGAAGAGGCCGATGAGAAAGTGACTCTGGCAAACCAGATGTATGATCTTGTTGATCGTTATTTGCGTAGACTGGGTGAGTAATAATAGGCATAATATGTATTAATTCATTCCTTAAGATTCTTAAAAAATAAGAATATAAAGTTCTCTGCAAGTGAATCTTAGACCAATTGAAATGTTTCTACTGATAATTATTAATAATATCAAGATCTGCACATTGATTATTATTGTAGTTACCACATGAGTGCTGTGGACAGCACAGTGTCATCATAATTTTGCTACTTCCTTGTATAGCATAGAAAATGGGGGTAGCCAGGTACCAGCTGCTGTATTTTTTTACCTTTACTACTCATGTAAAATACTCATTAAAATCAAGATTAAAACAACATAGTCATTGAGTTAAATGTCTATGACATATGGGTGAATTGGTATAAAATTTAGGTTCTGTTTTTTGCCATTTAGCTAAAAAGGTAATAAATAAATAACCTTTATAGGGCTAGTAAGACTCCTATTGTACCTACATGTTTCTTCTGGTGTTAATTACACATACTATAATTGTCTCCTACTGCATACAATTTCATACAAACTTACGCCATAAAAAAGAAACGTAAATGTATGTACAATTCACACATGGCAGAAGTGAAACTTAACAATGAAATTATTTCGCATATACCTACCAGACTCGAGCTCTTATACAAGCTACAAAGAAAAGTCGTTAAGGTGATTCAGACAGTAGGAGTCAGCGCCATCTAGTTGTAACGCCGACAACTGCTTACGTTACGCATTTTCATTTCATCGTGTTCCAGATCACACCGATTCTAAAGAAGTATCACTTCAAAAAAAATACATTGAATACTAATAATTACTTATATTCATTGTATTTCTAGATACTGAATTGCACAAGTTTAAGTGTGAACTGGAGGCTGACAACAAGGGTATTACCGAGTTGTTGGAGAAACGTTCATTGGATTTGGATGTAAACACTAATCACACTAGCACTTCTAACAACAACCATTACAAGGAAAGCAGGTTTGTTGGATATTACATACTATAATATATGTTATAACTATGCTACTGCAATTTTATAAATAATTATTTTTGTTATTTTAAAATTTAGGAATAAAAAAACTTAATCAGCCTGATGATAAGACATCACTGCCATCCATGATCATTTCTAACACCTGCATATAGAATTGCACAAGTTCATAACCTCATATAAGATGACCATCTGATCTCAGTCAAAGGGTTGGTTTTTTGAGATCATTTGAGATCTTTGGTCTATATCTGCACTCCTAGTGAAAACAGGTATCTGTCTGATTTTTGCAAAATTGATTATTATTCGTAACCAAATTTATCGCTAGATCTAGTCTCAGAACAACGTTTAAAAGTAACTTTTTAAAGACTTAATCTTTTTGTAACAAGTCAATTTAGCAAAAATCAGACTTATATCCGTTTTCATTAGGGGTACAGATTAGGAGTTATTACAGTCATCCCTGGCAGTGACTACATAATTATCAGATGGATTGCGTGTTCGCTTGCAATGCAAGTTAGTCTCGTCTCAGTCAAGTATTTTTACAACAAAGTAGTAAACGAGCATGCAGTCCTGACGGTAAGTGCCTCAGCCGTCCCTGGACATCTGTAAGCAACCCCAGATAAGATCAGTCTTACCTGAGGTTGGGCACAGATACGTCGCTAATCCTAAGGACTAACATGGGAGGCCTCTGATAAGTATGTCTCCCTTAACTCCTTCAGACCAAAACACAGTAGCGCTTAACACTACTGTTAGACGGAAATAAGATTGCCAAATGATATCTATGGGAGGGCATGCCTTTTACATTTTTTGTCCTCCCGTCCTCCCTAATCTACTTTAAGTCCTCCTGTTTGATAACTAATAAATATTCAACGAAGTAAAGAGAGAGTCACAGTAAATGTGCAACATGTGAATATTTTTATAATTATTTATTGAAAAACCAAATGTTTTTGCTAAAATTGGCAGTTCAGCTTTATATGATATGGCCTCCTTTTGACCAATCTGTCTCTTTTGACCTCCTTTATCAAATTATCATGTGGCAACCTGGCGTACATGTACTATAATTTCTTAATAACTTACGTTGTACGATAGTACAGTATAATCGTACGTAATTTTCATTACGAAGAAGATTATTTTTTTGTTTTGGACATAAAATATTTTAAGATTAGGTTTTTTTTTGATCATGCAATATTTTGAGAAGACGGTTTTATAATATTATTATATATTTGGTAATATCATTTAGTATATTTTGAGAAGAGGTTTGTTTTGGTCGTGAAATATTCTGAGATGTCGTTTTTTTTGCTCGTAAAATATTTTGGATGTATGTAATATTGATACAAACGATTCAAAATACGATAATTTTACGGCTGTCGTACGAAAATGACCTGCTTACAGGTTAGGAACCCTGTTCCAGAGTCGAATCACAAAGTGTTCTACTACCTTCCTTATGTTTGTGTCAGATACCGCATCCGCGCGGAGAAGCGCCGCGACAGCTGGGCGCCGCGCGAGCCTCGCGGACACTCCGCCGGTAATGGAACTCTGCCTAGGAATGATCCCGCTATGCAGGTATGCTAAGGATTGCGTTTTATATGATTGGAGACTAATTTTATCGCGGAATTGATACGTTTTTATATAATATATCACGGGTACTCAGAATATGCGGTTTTTTAATCGTTTGACGTGATAACGTCTTATGAATCGATGAACGGCTGCACGCGCGAAAAACTGTCACGTTCCGCCTGAACCTGAGCGTGCGAGCGAGCGAGAGCGACAATGAGGCAAGATCGACCTATGCGTTCGGCTTGTGACGCATCTATTTCCCTTCCACACGAACAAATTGTAATTTTCAATCAATTCCTTCGTATTATACAAAATGATGATAATTCAGTGATAATAATTAAATTCAATTTATAAAAGAATACAATTTTTCATTAATGTTTTCTTTTGACATTATCACGTAAAATTATCGTTCGTAACCGAATATACTGACAACCATTTTTTTTGCCGATATTTAGACATAGTTACATGGATCGTGGTCACGGTGAACCGTAATTAAGTACCTAATTTATGTTATAAGATTCATGTATATACAAATAGCAAAAAAAAAACAAAAATTACCATTGCACCAATCATAATGAATTTATGATAGTATGTTTATCAAAAATACGTATTTGTTTATTTAATTTGAAAAATGTTGTTTTTTTTAAATATTATTTTAGTTAAAATAAAACGCTTAAGTACCTATGGGTCATCATGTCTTAAAAATTGACTATGGAATATAAAATGTTGCCAATTTCCCAAAATATGAGGTAATTTAGCCTGTAATTTACTGTTTTACCCTGACATAATGTACCCCAACGTGTATGTATACATTTTGTTTATATATCGCAATGAACTTATTTCAGGTGGCTTTGGGACGTGATTCCTACACTCTCGGTCACGCGGGGAGCACGATTGCTGCTGCAGCCAGTCAAGCTATTGCTGCCACACAGCAGGTACCTGTTACGGAAATCTTTCTTATGATACTTTCTTATGTTTCTTAATTTTCTTTCCTGACGATAACTCGCTCGACACTCTAGGAGTCAAACCACAAAGAGTTCTTATATGTAAATAAATAAACAAGTAATTTATGATTTTTCAAATTTTGTGAACAGATGTCGCAAGGCCGCCGTACTGCGACGCTCAAAGCCTCGTACGAGGCAGTCACTGGAGGTGAATTGGCTCATCACACTATACACACTCAGCATAACGCTCATCACACCACTCATCATGATCATGGTTAGTAATAAGCTATCATATCAATACATAATGTATAATACGTATAGGCAGACCTTTTTTGCCACTTCTTTTTGGGGGCCCCTCATTCTGGAAAGTTAGTAAGTCCATAATTTTTAATACCCCTTTCCCTTTCGCTGTGTTTTGAGGAAAACAGAAGTTTTTTTTTTTATCAAATTCTTTCGTGTATTTTATTAGTTTTTATGAAAAATTTTCGGTATTATCGAATCCTTTGGCTCTACGTGACACATGTCCCCACAAAAAGCCTTGCATACAAGTAAGTTGAAGTAGAGTAAAACTGATTAAAATAATATTGAAGAACAATATGATCATTTTTTACCTTGCAAGATCATAAAATTAATTAAACCATGCCTTGAAAATGATTAACACTTATAATTTGTTGAAAAATAATATGATAAACTAATATGGTAACTTTACCTCAACTTACCATACCTTATCTTTTTGCTTTTAAAACTCCCCTGATATCACTATGTCACTTTCGTGTGATACTGTTGTGATGTGATACAATTACATATTTATTTAATAAATGTTTCCTGATTCTATTTTTATATATATTTCGTGATATCACCATATATTTTATCATTCCAACCTCCTTTTTATTTTTTTTCCATTATTTTGTGACTCTTAAATTTGAAATTATTTTAATGAAGCTGACATTAAGCAAATCTGAATAACGTGACACTTCAATCTAAGAGGTTCCTTAAAAACAGCAGACTGCTTTTTAAGTATATAATGGCAGTTACTACTTTAAATGAAAATAACTTGTTTATTTTTTCTTGTATTTGTAAAAAAAATATAATTTAAGCATATATTAAAATAGGTAAAACTTATATTTAGTACAAAATAAATGATTATTTCCGAACTGACTTTGTTCCTTAATATAATTTGTACCAATATGTTACTGCCAGGTCACGGCATCGCCCCGACTCACAGCCAAACCAGCAGCAGTGCTCACGGACATCATACTACATCGCACGGACATAGCTCATCCGCTTCGTCCTCGAATAAACGACATAACAAACAGAAGTAAGTTAATAATTCTTATATCATTATCATACTCTGACTCCTCGGGATATGTTTCTCTCATGCAGGTTTGTGCTCAGATTATGTCCGTTTGGGTGCCACTCACATAATATTGTTTCAAAGATATGTTTTAAAAAGATCACAGTAGTAGACTGGTAACTCTTTGCAGTCTCTAGATCGCATAGAGACTGCAAAGATACCAGTCAGTACAACCAGTGTAGTTTAACCGGGGAAGTACCAATGCCCCCACCTGTTTCCAGTGTGAAGCTGTTCTTGCGTTTCGGTGGAAGAGTGTGGTTGCCGGTTCACTTACATATGAGGCGACCATCTTAGTTCTCGGGAGAAGCAACGCATCTGTGATCAACTTCAGATAGAACCCCTGTTCTATAAGAAGTTGCTTACCATGTTGTCCATGAGCTGTAGTAACCACTTACTATTTAAGTGGATTACATGCTCGTTTGCTGCTTCAGACTAATAATAAAAAAAGTTAATTCACAAATGTGGATGTAACGTCCGCGTTACATCTTACATTACGTTACGTTACATCAAAGCCTTTGTAACAAAAAGGCCTCAGTTAGCCTCGAAAATGTATCACAAGGATGACAATAAATTAGAACAATGTATATACTAAAATCACTCAATTTATAGTTTTACAATTATTTGTTTGGTTTACAGGAAAACTTCATACAGTTCCTCCAGCGGAGTGTCGGTACACTCCCAACAGGCCGTCGCCGCGGCCGCCAGTCGTTCGTCGTCTCCCACTGTTGTGTTCGTAAAAATATATAAAATTAATCATTTTTCTGTAATACAAATCGCAAATGGGAAGTCCAGTCCACTCATGTCCTATATTAAAACTATTGAATGCATTGACTGATAATAATTTTTACGAACTGATGTAATAATATGGTATCAATCAAATTGCCGTTATGAAATACAGTGTGTCATTCATACATGTCAAACAAAAAACTAATTCTAAAATGTGCTAGAACTATCATGGTTCTACTAAGAATGTATTATTGTCAAACCTGTCCCTAGCATGAAATTCGTGCATTTAATTGGAAGAATGTGGTGACTTGGACACAAGGTGACTATTTTATCCCTCAGAAGTGCCAATGCATCTGTGCTTGACCTCAGGTAGAACCTCTGTTCTATGTGGATTTAGTTAATGATATCCGTAGACGGCAGTAACCACTTACCTTCAGGTTGACCGAGTGCTAATTTGGTACTCTAATTTTATAATAAAAATATTATGTATATTTGCTGTACTTAGAACATCTAATCTGTATTTTAGGGGCATAAATAATGTGGTGAATAACGTGGCCATAGAGGAGCCCATGGAAGAGGAATGGACGTATGATCCTAATGAACCTCGCTATTGCATCTGTAACCAGGTGTCGTATGGCGACATGGTGGCCTGTGACAATCAAGATGTAAGTACAATAAACCTAATAAAACTTCAAATTATTATAATTTTTATTCTTGACTAAATTATTTTAATTTAGGGTATACTAACAAAATTTGGCCAACATTGGATGGAAAGATGGTAGAAAAGGATTCCCAGCTAAAGAAAAAAAATCAGTTAATATCCTTTCATATAAACTGTATTTAATGTACCTTGATAATATTATAAAACTAGTAAAACGGACATAGTTCTGAAGTCGACGCTCATAAACTCGTAGGACATGGATTCGTTGTTGTAATCTAACAAAATTTGTTGAGCGTCGACTTCGGGACTTCGTACTATGTATGTACTGTGTATGTAAAAGACCTATTTTTTTTTTGCTTTATTATAACATAGAAGTCGTTTTCAACTTTTTGTTAAAAAATTGGTTTTCATTCATACAATTTTCCCTAATTAAATATTTTTAATAACTACCCTGCAATATTTTATTTTATCATGACCAACTTTATTTTATGAATTTATACATAATATGTTCTTAAAATGATTTCAGTGTCCCTTTGAATGGTTCCACTACCCGTGTGTGGGAATCACGGCCCCACCGAAAGGAAAGTGGTATTGCCCGCAGTGCCAAACTAATATGCGTCGGAATCGTGCCCACCGAAAGAATTAATTTATTATTTATAAGTGCCAATGTATAAGGCATATTCGTTGTTTACAACATTGCGTAGTGCTTAATAAATACTCTCACAATTATTCGTGTTTATTTATTTTTAATAAACCTCTTTTTTTAAAATGTCATTGTTCAGGACATATTCGTTAGTTGTGTACAACATTAATGCGTAATAAATACTCTCAATAATACATGTTTTGTTTTATTTCTTTACCTTATAATGTAGTAACCATTTTAATTAAGATTATTTAAAAATATATATATTTAATGAAAAATAGTTGGAATGATATGTGACACCAGTAACATAGTAGTCTGCTCCAAGCTCGTAATCTTTTTAACATCGACTTATTTTTTTGTTATGGGACGGCAAAATTATATATATTAAATAGATGATTTTGTTTGCCGACCAGAAGATCGCAAATTAAATCTTCACTCTAGGCCACAACTGCTGAAATCATTTTTTTTAACTTATTCTAAATAAAAATGCTTTACGATGCATTCATTGTTTTATAAACTTTTGTTTGTTGTGTGCTACATTCCTAAAACAATTCCTTAAAACTCTGTGGACGTCTCGTAATTTCTAGAAGCTTGTTCTCGTCTGTATTGTACTTGCAAATTCGCCCTCTCCTGTCACTGTCAGTCAAATGGTTGCGGCTTGCATGGTCTGAGTTTGATCTCATAGCTATTTTTATGCTACTTGTGGCTTAATTGAATTCACGTGGATTTACCGAAAACTTATATACATTCTTAGTGTCATTTGAGATTTAGTGAGAAAATCAAGATACTTTAAAATCAACTTATTGGTCTGACGTCATGGCTGAAGCAAAACTTAACGAGGTAAGAAAACGCATTTTAAGTATGCAAATCAATCAATACAAAAAAATTAAACAATTCACATAGAATTGTGTGTTCAGTCTCTTAAATCTATATATAAAGCCATTGTAATTAAGCATACAACCTAACTTAAGATTGTGGTATGAAAAGCATATATATTTAAGTCAACTAACTACATAGATATTACTCTAATATTATAAATGTTCCTATAAAGTAATACTATAAGTTGCTGAATATCTATGAAATTTTTCAACAAAGCCAGATAAGTTAGGGAGAAACACCCTTTAAAATGACCTAAGGTCGTCTGACGTTCCTAATTTGAAAAATAGCACTGTATTTAATGGATTTAATCATTATTTTAGTAATATCTTTAAAATTGAACGAACTGTGACGCATGTACAACACCATGATGGATATGGTGAAGCACAGAGATGAGCGCAGACTCCTTTGTGAGTTTACAATGCCAGTGGTTTTTGAAATTCACATTATTCTAAATGTTATGAACTTTGACATCTAGCAAATTATTTGTTATCAGCTATAGAAGTCGTTTCCATACAATCAACATAAATACATACATACATACATGAAAATTTTAAATTGTGAATATATAAACTATTAGACAACTAAGTTTTCTTAGGTTATTGAACCTTCAGCTTCGGGTTTGGCTTCTGGCGAACGTTATGACTATAACCAAATATTTGGCTTTGGCTTTGGTCTAAAATCGACCTTCTGTCAGACACTGATGGATAGACACTTTAAAGTTTAATAATGCTTAGTTTACCTTCATATATTTATTTATAGCCTACTATTTATCAATCAAATTATTGTTTGCAGTTACGATCTGATATTGATGAGTTGAATGCACTGTTAAAGCAAGCAACTCGGAAAAGAGTTCAAGATTTGTTATCTATTGAAATTAGAAAATTGGAAACAGATTGGTTAAATCAGAAGCAGCTTGTTAAAACCAATGTTGTGGAAGACACACCTGCTGCCAGCACATCTACGAAGCAAGAGAAACGATACCAGATCAAACTGAATGGATATGGTATGTATTTAACACTAATACATGGTTGACACAACAAGTATGTCCCTGTAGGCTCGGAACCAGAATAGAACTAATGTAGCTCCTGCCTGTCATAAGAGGCGATTATAAGAGGGCTTTTGTCACAGTTATGTTCTGTTTGAGATCCCGAAGGACGACCACTAGTGCAGATTTAGTGCAGTAAAAATTCCACATAATCCAACATCGCTACCATAGTGATGGCATTTAAAGGTTTCCCCCTTGACAATGTTTGGTTTGACTGAATAGGTACTACCACCTCACCTGTATCTTGGAGGATTTCTTGCAATTTAGTGGAATAATGTGATTGTGGGCTCATTTTTATATAAGGTAACCATCTTAGTCCTGCACTGTGATTGATGTCTTCATTTATAAAATCTTTGTTTTATAATTTCGTTAGTGCATATCCATTTCCATCCACCTATTGGTAAAAATTATCTGTTAAAACTCCTATAATCTATAAAAATTATTTCAGGTTGGGATCAATCAGACAAATATATCAAGGTATTTGTCACTCTCAAAGATGTGCATAATTTGGCAAAGGAACAAGTTTATTGTAAATTGACCGACCGTTCCATGGAGCTACATGTAGAGAACTTGGACAATAAAGACTACCTGCTCGTCATCAATAAACTTCTTGACCCTATTGATGTTGAAGGAAGCTTCTGGAAACTAAAAACAGGTAAATGGACATGGAATGAAGCATCTGAAATGCGGACGATTATGGAATTATCACTAGTGCAATAGCTCCTAATGCAGAAGTACACACATCACATGGGCAAGACTGCCCCTTCCCCCCTGTTAAAATTTTACATTTGTTCCCTAAATTACATGGTACTTTAGACACTGGACTTATTATATGGAAGAATTATTAATATGTTATTGTGGATAACTGATAGATGTTTAGAAAATTTGTCCCTGGAAAGGCCTCATATAATATTATATTCAAATAAAGTTATTCAATATACTCAATTGAAATATTTTTACTGCCTCACAAAATTATTCATTTAAATGTCTAGATTATGTAAGTTATTCATTTATGTTTGCAGATATGGTGGTTATCTTCCTTGCTAAATCTCGCCCAAATATTAAATGGTCACACATGACAGAGCTGGAGAAGAAATTTGAAGACCAACGCAACAGTAAGTTTAAACCCGAAGACATGGATAAGAAAGATCCACAGGAATCTATCATGAGCCTTATGAGGAACATGTAAGTAACATCTATGCTGTTTATTTAATAGTTAAACCCAACTATCCCATTACTGGGTGCATGTAGGCAACATTTTATTTCAACCCAATTGTAGATTCCTCACAATGTTTATTCTTATAGCAAATGTTACTTTATGAGGTGTGTGCCTGGGATTCAAACCTCAATCGTCCAATTAAATTGGGCCTAATAGCCGAATTTAACTACTAGGCTAACATTTGTTTTTTGAGTCAAATAGCACATTCCGTTCAAATTGTCATGATCCATGGATATCGTGGATTGGAAGTTTGGTTTAAATCAAATAGAATTTAAGATTGGCCTAATGAAATGCCATATTGGCTGTAAACCAAAACACTTTATATGCAATTAAAATATTTAAAATGCAATGTAATAAGCTAATTGAATAAAATATTTTATATTATAAAACAAATATTCCAACTATCTGTTTTTTTCTACCAGGTATGAAACTGGTGATGATGACATGAAAAGAATGATATCCAAGGCATGGTATGAGGGTCAACAGAAGAAAAAGACGGATGCAATGGAACTTTAATTATTATGTGTTCGGGTTTTATTTTGTTTTTAAGAAAATTTAATTTTAAGAATAAATCAATAACAATGTTTATCGTGTTTTTTTTTAGTTTATTGTCGCTTCGCAAGTTTCTATATAAAGTGTCTAAACTTTAATAATATGTAATTTTAATAGAACATCTAATTATGTATTAAGTATTTTATCCATATTCTTTATTATTATCATCAGTACTATTATTAAAGGAATATGATTTTGTTTAATTGCATCTAAAACACCCTTCAGGCGCCTGTTTTTAAGATTTCGTTGATTAATTTCCAATCAATTTGCTTGCTACAAATAAATGAAATCTGATGCAAAATATATGATATTCAAAATTGCAGAAATTGTTTTAACTACGCAATCATTTTCCATAAACATTGATCAAAGAGCAGATTGAATAAAAATCTCATTGTTATATCTTATGTTTCTAAAGGTATATCAAAAATTTAAATCACAAAATTACTCAGAACATAATTTTATTATTTTAAATATAATATTAACATTCTACATAATTATATTAGACAAACATTTGTAAATTATTTAAACATGAAATCTACTAAATATTTGAATATATTATTTTTATTAAAGATTTTCTAGGAATGCCAATTATACAGATGGAATGGGATCCGTTGCCGCTTTGCCGTTTAGTCCACTTTGACAAGTCGAGTAGGGATAAGCCAACCCATGGAACTGTAACAGAAAATAATTAAAAAAGTTAAATAAAAGCTCTTGAAAAATAATATAAAATATTAATGTGGGTCAATTTCAAAATCTTACCTAGTCTTTGAGTTTTCCTTTTCTTTGAATACTTGGATTAAAACACCAAGAATGTAGATTCCTTGTACTGCATAGAAGAAATATTGACTATAAAACAGTGCGTTAAAATCATTTTCAGTTGGTTTAATAGCAGTATGAGTGGGTTCGCTTCGGGTCATAATTCTAAATACAGAATTTTGTCTCGATACATAATCACGTCGCATATCTATGTTCTTGGAGCCTCTGTATCCCTCACGAATATTTTCTCTTTCCTGGTACAAATCAGAAGTAGAGCTTCGCATGGCAGTATTTCTAGATTCTGAAACGTGGGCATCAGAGGATCGTACATGATCTCTATTACGTATTTGTTCCCGTGCAATCCTATTATTACATGTAAACCGTGGGGATGCCAAATTATCTCTGTTACGAATTTGATCCCTTGGTGTTTCTCGTTCGATCGATGTCAAACGGCTTAGACCTTGTAAAGTGTTTCGTTCCGCATTTTCTGAGGTCCTTTCGTAAGTGAAGTCTCTAAAATGTTGCCTTTCTCTGAACTTCAAATATGACCGTTCATCATCATTCAGGGTCATTTGATTTCGAAGTATGCTTCGGCCATTAATTTCGCGGAGTTCACGATCATTGAAACGAGAATTCCGGTCACGAATGCGATCATCTCTGACATATCGTATATTACTGCCATCTTTTCTTACATTGAGGTTTTGTATTCTATTTCCGCGTGTGATTTCTCTATCCTCGATTCTCATTGCAAGTAGTTGACGGCTCTCGTCGTTTCGTTGCATTGACATAGATCTTTCGCTAGTAGTCCGGTCGCGAATGCGATCATCTCTGACATATCGTATATTACTGCGTTCTTTTCTTACATTCGTATTTTGAGCTCTATTTTCACGTGTTATTTCTCTTTCCTCGATTCTCATTGCAAGTTGTTGGCGGCCCTTGTCATTTCGTTCCATTAACATAGCTTTTTCACGAGTGTTCCGGTCACGAATGCGATCATCTCTGACATATCGTATATTACTGCGTTCTTTTCTTACACTGTGGCTTTGAACTCTATTCGCACGTGTGCTTTCACTATCCTCGACTCTCATTGCAAGTTGTTGGCGGCTCTCT
>MOOZ01001176.1:77262-98635 GCA_002930495.1 Cecropterus lyciades
TTATATAAGCAGGGAAATATTAATTTCATTACATCCCATTCCTTAGTCTGACTTGTTCACAAAGAAAGGTGCGATCAGAAATCAAAAATTGTTAAATAACATTCATACAGTTTGATTCGATTTGATACTAACTACTTTCGTTTCGATAGTACTTAGTATCGCAAGATTTATATCGGTACTAAAAGTACATGGTATCGAAACAGAAGTATCGAGTACATACTCGTATTCACTTGTATCAGAATGTCCCTAGGTGTAAAGGGGTGACAGGTGCTTGTAATAAGGCAAATTTTATGCAAATGTACGGTGGTACTCCTTTCTAACATAAAATTAATAATTGCAATGGTTTTAGTAATTGCAAATTTGAGGAAAGATGTATTATTCTGTTCTGTTACTAAAATTAAAATATTGTAATGTAAAATGTGTTAAAGAATTTGTGAAATGTAATTGCTTGTTGGTTTAATAACCTTTGGTACATCCCATCTATATTCAATATGTTTTTATTGCAGGTATTAAGAGAAACTAAAGCTCTTTTAAGTGATGTGATTGAAGGAGACTTAGATGCAGTATTCCATGCTACAAAGGAGTCATTAAAATTGCCAATTAAGCCATCAAATACAAATCTCTTGATAGATGTATTGAAAGATGTTCTCTATGTTCTAGAAACAAATACAAATACAGCCTTACTAGCTATGTTAGTACATTGTTTCAGCTATAGTACATCCTTTGTGGAAGTTTTAAGGAATCATTTAAAATTAAAACAGAATAATATGTGTCCATGCAACATTAACTATGATGATGTAGCTGAAAATTGTGTTTTTGTTAAGGATTTTGATTTATACAATGAGAGGCTATTGCAAATAGGCTCTTTTGCTATATCATGCTCATCAGATCAGAAAAGTAAGTATGTAGTTTAAATCAATAACCATTAGCTATTGTAATGGGAATGAATCATCCATAGTTCTTTTGTATAAATTTTCAGTGTTAAATGAGCACCATGTTGTTAATTGATCACTGTGGGCAGTAAACCTTATATAGGTCAACCATTATATAACCATTATATAGGTCAATAATCCTGTTGAAGGTCAACCTTAGATTATGCCAGAGTCACCCATAAATTACCTAAGAGTACAGATCGTCACGGGGTTTTACAAATCACGGCAAATCTAGCCACAGACAGTGACAGAGATAGCCTCAGATCAATCAGGAGCTAGTCTCAGATTGAGGAAAACATTTATAGTAGTCAAAGCAAACCATCCAACTTGTACGGAGTCAGAAAACATTTCAGCATAATTTCTGCTAAAATCCACCACAGGTTTTAACACCTATTAGTTGTATTTTTGAAATGAAAACTTCTTTGGCATGTTGGGCATTTTTGGAGATGGGATAAAACGATTGAACTCGCGACACTGTTAGTGTAACCGACACTTTGTATTTACGCATGTACATGTATTGTGTACATAGATATTAATTATCTCTACTAATATATAAAAATGAGATGGTGTGTGTGTGAAGTTGTTACTCAATCACGCAAGAACCACTGGTTAGATTGACATGACAATTTGTATGGGAGTACTTCATTTAAAGGTGGCGACTATTTTTATGTCACGTAGCGAAGCACGGGTACTTCAGTTAGTATATAATATATAATAAACTTATGCAAACCTTTTTGCATGTAAAATACCAGAACACAGCAGTGTAATGCACTGCTGTGTTCTGGTCTGAAGGGTGTGGTATGTGGTATGTCTCCCTTACATACTTTTCCGAGGCATTCCATCTCAGTCCTCAGGGTCGTTGTCTAGGGTTGATTACAGATGTCCATGGGCAGCAGTAGCCACTTACTATCAGGTGGACTGCATATAAAAAAAAATAATATATATAAAAAATAAAAAAAATAATGTACCATAGCCCATTAAATAAAAATCGTAATATAATTTTTGTATTTGTAGTTAATTAATTATGGCTGTATTTATAAAAAATTAATGTAATCATATCTATATAAATTATTACAAAAATGGTTGTGACTAGAAACACTTTAATTAAGAGTACTTAAAAGTACGTAAAATATTTCTTGACGACTCCAAAAATAGACTCGTAATTGCGTGTTTTCACTTCTGTCGGCACTCCCACGAAGCCATTTTATAAAAGTTGTATTTTTTTTTTTTTAAGAGGTGTAACATACGACCATGCAGTTCACCTGATGGTAAATGGTTACTGCCACTCATGGACATCTCTAAACAACTTCATATAGAACAGGGGTTCTATCTGAAGTCGATCACAGATGCATCGCTACTCCCGAGGACTAAGATGGTCGCCTCATATATAAGTGAGCCGGCAACCACACCACTGCTTCACGCTAGAAATAGGTGTGGCGGTGGTACTTCCCTGGTCGAACTACACTTGTTCTACCACATGTATTTGTTTATTTACAGGAGTGTTGTCTCTTAAGAGCGGTCTTGCTAGCCTGGAAGCATTGGATCCCCACTTGGTCCCCGCGCTCATGCTGTCTCCCGACAGCACTCACTCGAATCTGCTGATTGACTCGTGGAATCAGGAAATATTAGACATTAAAAATAACGTTTTTTTAATCGTCGACCCGATTGCGTTTTCTGATGTAATGAAATGTTTAATTATTTTAGTTCAGTTTTCGTAGCTTATGTAATGTGTTAAGCTCATGCTTCTCAACTTCGGAGTTATCCTTTTGGGGCGAGTAGAAAAACAATTTAGTGTGTATTTTTAGTGGGGGATTCGATTGATATCAGCGCCATCTAGTTAAATAATTAAATGAATTCATGGGACGGTAATAATAAACCGGTATACAATTTTTGATATGAGTTAACATTAACATTATATGTTATTTTATACATTTTATACCGCTTTACACCGTTGGTTAATAATTATAAAGCTTGTTATTAACGTGTATATTTGCTTATAATGTTTATCTTCGCTTATTTATTCCCTCTGTTAAAACTTGCGTCTTAATACTGTGCGTTTAAAAGTGTACACGCTTTTTATGTATCTGCTATTATGCTTAATTCTTCATATTTTTTTTATTACAGAGGGTAAAACAGATGATGCATCAAATGTTGTTAGATGTTACTAAGGAGAATGTTTACAACAACAGCAAAGTGTGTTCAGTGATCAATATAGGATGCACTGTGTGCGATTTTTTTAATATTTACAATAAATATGAACCAGAGGCATTGGAACAGTATACAGAATTGATGCCGCTCTTACATGATTTAAATAAAGGTAAGTGGAAATTAATGTATGTTAATGTTAGGTATATAGTATTAGTATTTTGATTTTAATTGATATATTTTAATATCGTTTTCATTGTTTCATCATTTTCAATACATCATTCTGATGGCTTCAAATATATTGTTAATATTTGTAATGTCGGTTACACTAATCAATATGATTTTCGTTAATCAAAAATGAATTCACTTGGCTTATTATGTTTTCACTTGTAAAATGTAGATTTTTAAAGTTTTGTTACGCAGAAATATCACATATAAATTTCACATTTACACTTAAATTTATTTCGAAACATGGGCAATAGAATGGGCGGCGCCAAGAGGACAGGGGGGTGTTGTAGCTGTTTCTTAGATCTTAAAAAACGTTAAATGGTCAAAAACAAAAATAATGTCTATAGTTTGGCATAGCCAAAAGGGGTAGTTGCAGGGGAATATCTAAGGTGTCGCCCTTGGCATCCAGTAACCCCGTAGATATTGCCAATGAATGCTCTACTCGTAACTTCAGTTTTTTATTATATTTTTCAGTTCAGCTGGAATGTAAAGTTGTTAGCAACATGCTAAGTTCAGGTGATGATTTCGTGTACAACACAAACAAATCTAAGTCATTGAAAGAAGTTACATTTGGACAATTACTGAAAAGACTCAAGCTACTTTACACATTAGTCACAAGAATTAACGCATTGATCAGTCCGAAAGACAATGATCAACATTTCTATGAAGATGATCCTACTGTGGAAGATAGAAATGTTACACATACGTTGTACGGCAAAAATGGTTGTACATACATAAATTCTCCAAGAAAACCTATAAATACGATATCTAGGAGCATATTTACGAGAACATCGAATATTCGATCTTCAACTGCGAAGTATCCATTGTCTATTCTCACAAAGAACTTCAAAGTAAAATACTTTAAAGACTTAAGTTTCTCAGTAAAGTTGGATGAGATATGCGATTCGTATACATCTAAACGTAACAAATCTATCCTGTATAACTCGCCGATGCATAGGTCTTCTCTAAGAAAGGCAGTGTTGAGCCGGCAATGTATGGCCGTATGTAAAGGTCCAGATGTTTTACAAGCTAAGGAAAGTGTATGGGAAAGTAGTGGTGTTTCGGATAAAGGGAGTTTGATGGACGCTACTACAAGTTTACAAATTACAGGTAATATTTTACTTATATTATAGAAACGAAAATTCGTGAGAATGTTTTTTAGTTTTTTTGCACATTCATATATTCTATGAGGTAGATTAGATAGATTTTATGAGGTAGATTACGTAGATATGTAATGATATTTTCGGTTATGAATTTTATCATCATTCTATTTCTGTCTCACTGTTGGACACGAGTTTTTCCTTATCAAGGTTTTAGATTTAGGTCCTTGTAAGTTATAGTTTTATATGCTAGCAAAGTGTGGATTGGTAGACATCATATACCTTGGAGAACTGATGTTACGTCACGATTTTTTCGTTTGCTGTTAAATGAAATTAGATTTTTTTTTTGATTTTTTTTAATATAGACTGAAATTTAAGAATTTCAGATACAAGAGGTCCCTCATATAAACAGTAGAACAGCGCAGCAAATAAAATTTCACAGCACTACTATGACTACTCACGAAAAATTATATGATACATATTTAATTATATATTTTTCCTTTGCAGAAGTCTTAAATCAAATAAACGACTTAACAAATCTGTCGACAGTATCGAGATTACCAAACAATCCTACGGTAACTATAAATCAAGAAACATTTATAGAAGACAGGGATACGCGGAATAATGTACTAAGGTTGACTATAAATAATGAAAATACTGCTAAGTTTAAACAAGTCTGGAACATCTCGGTGAACTCAAGCGAATCAAATGTTGATACTTCGCAAACTTCAAACATGACTGTACCGTCTAATGTAACCACTTTAGAAAGAATTAACGACTTAGAGTATGTGGAAAACAAGTTAAATGAACTTATGACATTGCAAATGGAAACTAGTTTATAGTTATTTTAATAAAAAGTAAATAATATGTAATGCATTTGATTAATATGGGTTTTGTGTTGTTCACATTGATGCGATAAAATATGGGTTCCGTTGAGTAGATTAATAATAATAAAAATTTGGAAGTATGTTAATTTAAATTTAGTTTTGTTAGATACTTAATATTTTCGAATATGTATAACAGATGGCGCTAAAATAAATACGGCGATCGCCCCGCTAAAAACAGGTGCGGTTTACGTGCCCCTATAGATGTTTCACATCAATAAATGTATTTCATTTAATTTAGGTCTTTTTCCTATCACGCTGGTTTGTGCACGCATGTGAGTGTGATCTGCTTGGGTGACACGAAAACCCTGCAGTGAGTTTAGTCACGCATGTAGGCGCGATACCTACGAGGGCATAAACCTGCGTGATAAAGAAACCTTTGTAACGCTGGTGAAAAGTAGTTTTATATGGATTAATTTTAAGAAATACTTGTCATTCTAGCGAGCTAGAATAAGTATAAATGTTTTGTATATAATGATACGGTTTTCTTTCACTTTTTATAATAATATCACAAGTAGGATCGAGCAGTAATATAATTTTATATTTCTTTGTTTAATTAAGTTTTTTAAAATATTTTACCTAAAACGACAAACGAATGAAATGTGTTACTTATATTATTGAACACAAAATAAAATGTTTACAATTTTTATCAAGGGCATGTTATTTTTATATTTCCTTTCATATCTGTCTAGTTCCTTTGAGTTCCATGAAGAAAAGCTTACAGCTTCGTGGAAGTAACATTGTATTGAAGAGATAAGATTTCCTTTTATTAAATCGTGTGGGAGAAAATATTTATAAAATGTAATAAATACACTTCAATATGAAGAAACATTGTATTAGAACTCTTTTGTTACTTTGTGACTAGAATTATATTACGTATTAGATTATTAGATGCTAGCGGTGCCTCGCGATTTTAGCCGCGTTATAAAATGTAATGTATCTTTATATTGTAATAACTTTTTATAGAGTAGATGTTTTTAATGAAATAAAGGCTAAATGTTATTTGAAAATACAGAGTATATTATTAATCAGTCAGTAGCTTTGATTTGATACGATATCAAACTCATAAACATATTTATTTCTTTGTAAATGTAAGCGAAGCTAATAGACACGCTGTAATTTTAATTTAATTATATCCGTAACTAGCCTTCACGCGGCATTGCTCCCAGTAAAAGACCGATGACTACAGTAACATGTTATCTCCGTCTTTAAGTCCACAGTAAAGTAAGTACCAAGTAAGTACCAATGTTATAGGTTAAATATGTACTATGCGTAGAATGTTCCTGTTCCAGATGAAACAAAAATCATATAGATGTAAGGTAATAAACGTAATTTTAACTTCATTTGAATGCCCTCAGAGGACTCCGGTTGCGTTTCTTTGGAGATCCCGGAGTCCTCTTCGCAGCGTTGAGGACTGCCACCGGGGGGTTTTAGCGCGGTAAAAATCCCACGTAACCCGGCGTTGCGTCGGGTAGGTTTTTTCGGAAGTTTCCTACTCGAGAACAAAAAAAATAGGTATACCTCATATAATATTTTGGCAATCTTTACCGTATAATATATCCTTTTTTTATTTACCGTAGTAATGTGACGGTTTCATCGTGCACTAGGAATTCCAAAACAAGGAAAAATATAGAGGCAGTTTGCTATGTCAGGTTCTATTGCCTTTCATTGAGATCCCAACGACTATGCGGTAGCGTAGTCAGAATACCCGGGAGGTGTCAATGTTGAACATATCTCTAGCGTAAAGCAAATCTTATCTAAATTAATCTATATACGATGCCATTTTAGACTTAGTGGCAACGTTGACTTTAGAGGCAAAATTGTCTCAACTACTACTGTCACCTCTATAATAACAGCAGGGTAAAGCGCTGCTGTGTTCTGATTTAAAAGGTATAGTGCTACCAAATGGACTACATTATAACTTATCTACAAAAAATCAGGACGGAATTAGTATTTATAAATTGTTATGCAATATATATATACATGGTGGAATGACGTGGCAAGTGATACCTGCCGTATTTACTTTTTTTTGTTATTTGAGTAATCGTGTTACTCGTGGGGGAAACCATCCAAAGGTGGGTTTTTTACCGATCTCCGACTCTCTCGAGAGCCGTGAAAACACCAGGATATCCAACTGAACGCAACTGGAGTCCTCTGACCGTGTTGCCCCATCTGGCTTCACACAGGTGAGCGTCCGGGCCCACCGCACCATCTGGTCTTTACGACAATATGCGATGATACATACCTCTACCCTTCCCGTAGTCGTTTGACTGGACGGATTAAGCTCCCACTCTAGCCGCCCGCATTCATAGAAGCCCCCCTTTTAGTCGCCTCTTACGACAGGCAGAGGGTACCGTAGCTCTATTTTAATACCGGGACTTTGAAATTTGTGTATGTATCTTTCTATCTAACCAAAATGTGGATAGCACCAAGTGCGGGTGTAGTGTGGGTGAGAAAAAGTCATCCTGCCATTTGCCTCGCAAATAGTCACCCGAGGGGGTACAAATCAAACTGATTGGGCGCAGGGGGAACGGATCCGATGGCCAATCCTCTTATTACTGACATTTAAATGATTTACGAATGGAATCTACGCATTTCATTAAAACATGCGGAATTTTATAGCTTTTAATAGGTATTTTAGAAGCGTAAATTGAGGTCAAACAATTGGTTGTGGTTTTTGCATATATGGTTAGGTACTATCTTAAAAGATGTAATAATACGTATAACAGCCCCTAGAATTTAAGAAGACTTCTTTTATCTAAGTTTTTAACACCATTCAATCATTTTAAGTACCTAAGTATAAATATGTAATTCATTTTCATATAATAGGATGATAAGATAAAAATATAATGACATCCCAGCCGGCACTTTAATAGATTTATTTATTGTTTTTTTTTTCATTTTACCTTATTTCACTCTGCAAACTGACGATTTTACTGATTTGTCATATGTCACAATCCGACAAGCCATTTGGGCTGTAGCGCGTGCCAAAGAAATTGACGTAACTACATACAACCATACACATATATGCTCAAAAATATTAGGTACCGTCCTTCCGGCGCATTCGGGTAAAACTACATAGAGACCAGTGGCGTAGTTACCGGAGGGCTAGACGGAGCAGTGCCCCGGGGCCCCCAAGCTCAGGGGCCCCTGGATCTAAAGTACAATGAATCTGGATTACGAGAAATCTGGAGAACATCGAATTCGGAACACGACGAATATGGAACAAATGATGTTAAATAGCTTAGTTAGGCCCCTAGTTTATTATTTGCCCTAGGGCCTTTGGTTACCTAGGTACGCCACTGGCAGAGACTTAAAACAGGATTATCAATTATATCGTCCAAGCTCTACATAGCGGTGTTACAATAGATTATGAAAATTCCAGAGTAAGTTAAAAAAGGAAAATTAGATGAAAAAAAGGGAAAATTAGATGAAATTTTGATAAAGATTTTAGATTTGCACACGAAATCGATTTATTTTCAAAAACATCAACACGATTAGAAAAAATGATAGGGGAGCTATGTATACCTAGTGGAAATATTGGTTTACAATTAAATATCGCAAAGACAAATGTAGCTTCAAATAGTGTTTAAACCGATACTAATGGCCCGAACACCGATTTAATACGAGCTTTTTATGCTCCCCTAGCATTCTATGCCAGGGGAGGGGGGACGAAGGGGGGGATATAAAGGAAATTTTGTATTTGTTAACCGACTTCAAAAAAGGAGGAGGTTCTCAATTGGTCTGTATTTTTTTATATACCTATATGTTTGATACATCGAAAATTGTGGACAGGATGAACCGATTTTGTCATTTTTTTTTATTTGAAAGCTGGCGTTTTCCGTTGGGTCCCATTTTAATTTGGTTCAGTTTTGACAAGGGCATCCATGAGACAAACGTTGTTGAAATATGCATATGTTTGTGACGTATTTATATACATTTTGGACGAATAACTCAGTTTCTACTGATCCGATTCTCATAAAACTTGAAATGAACATTAGGTATATAGGATGAATAATTTAATGAAAAATGTGTCCTTCTACTCCTCGGTCCTGATGATGTAGGGGTACTGCTTTTAAAAACCAAAGAAGTTAGCTATTTGGTGCTTACGAATATATAATAAGATTACCTACTGAGCAGAGACATACTATAAAATATTTGACCTTCAACTCCTCAACCCTGATGATGCAGGGGTATTTCCAACCTAGACCATAGATGTAGGCCATTTGGTGCTCATATACTTGTAGGAGTTGTAGGACATGGTTTCGTCGTTGTAATCTAACAAAATATGTCGAGCGTCGACTTCGGGACTATGTACTGTGTATGTAAGAAATCAACATATATTTAAAATATTTTTTTTACTTTGTTGTGGTATGGAAGTTGGTTTCTATTTTTTGTTACATATAAATGCCATAGAGATGCACACTGAAAAAAAAAACAAATGTTTCTATAAAGTTTTTAGAATGAGAGCCCTGTGACAGATGAACAAACCGCGGAGGCTTAATTTGTACTAAGCCTAAGTTCAACCTGAAGTCAACCTATAGGATGCGGTATCGACTGCAGGTAGAACCTTTGTTTAGTTGGTAAGAGACGTCCGAGGGTGAAAGTGACCACAAACCATCAGATACAGTATATCTGACGGTATGTGGTACTCGTTTGCTACTTCAATCTCGTAAAATCAATGTAATCGTTTTTACCAAAATTCTAAATACTTCTCGAATAAAACACGTACAAACTTTAAATTCGGACGCAAAACCTCCGCATTTACAATTAAGCAAAATACATTGTAATTGTAAATGGTACTCGTTTGGTATTTCAATATCATATAATCAAATTACTATTTTACCTAAATTTTAAGTACTTCTCTAATCGGACGGAAAATACTTCCGCACTTACAATTAAGTAAAATCTTTCCACACTCTATTTAAATATAGCCCTGAAACTAAATCCTATCAATTAGAGTGCATGGTGCATGTGTACTCAAACTCCGTCCTTAGGGACCACGCATGCGTATTACAGGAGCTGGAGACAGTATAAAAGCTGGCAGTCCAGAAGGCCAAGCATCATTGCCTCTACCAACGGGATAGTTTGAACAACTTACTTCACAGTAAAGCCGTGAAAGTTGTATGTTTCTATTGTAGTTTGTGACCTTAGTTCCAAAGGTAAGTTTTTTATTAAATATATTTTATTTCTTGTTTGTTTGTTTTTTTTTATTATTATTTTATATTTCGATATAATCTTTGTTTAAAATTTATTAAATATTCCAAAATAATTAAGGAACTGTCTGTTGTGCCTTAATTTTAATCCTTGTTTTTTTGTTTCGATTAAATCCTTGTTTTAAATTAATTAAATATTACAGAAAGTTATAGGCACTTTTAGTTGTGTCTTAATTTTAATTAAATTCCTTGGTTTTATTCTATTACGATTTGTTTAATGAAGAGTATAATAAAAAAGTTTCAAAAAGTTTCTCTTGTGCTTAAAAACAATTATTCTTCGCAGTCCCGTGAGACTGCGAAGAATAAATTATAATCTGTATCAATTAATTAAATTGTTGGTGTATGTAGTTTTAAAATACAAAACAATATGCAAATTTATTTAAATAGTTATTATAAATTTTCACAATATATAAAATTTCTATTCTAATGATACATATTTATTGCGTGTTTTATTGGTAAAAACTTCAAAACTGAATATTATAGTATTTTCAGGAAGATAAATACATAAAATTATATTTAGATTAAATTTTGCAATAATTGAAGTTTACATTAAAATTACATAAAATTTACCACATTAGCAACATTTTATGTGATTTTTATATTTTACATTTAATAAAATATGTTGTTCGGTCTCAATCATGTTTTTCACAAAATTTTAAAATAAGTTTAGACTTTAAAATATAAATAGATCTTAGACGGAATAGACAGCTATTACATCTAAATTTGTTGTATTTACCAGGAAGTAAATTTGCCGTTAAGCTGTAATAATAATAAATGATTTATATACACCGTGTTTTAAACTCGACCTCTTAATCAAGGGTCCGAGGTATGAATCCTG
The DNA here is from genome assembly GCA_002930495.1 of Cecropterus lyciades. Taxonomy (NCBI): domain Eukaryota; kingdom Metazoa; phylum Arthropoda; class Insecta; order Lepidoptera; family Hesperiidae; genus Cecropterus; species Cecropterus lyciades. The sequence goes on from MOOZ01001176.1 coordinate 88,606, forward strand.
CATGCACCTGATTTTTTTTAAATGATGGGCGTATTAGAAATTAATTATCACTGCTATACGGTGAAGAAAAACAACGTGATGAAACCTTGTGTAGGTTTCCACACGTTGTTTTGAGAGAGTTATCTAAAAAAATCTCAACGGTGTGTGAAGTCTACTCTCTCTCAAAATTAAGACCCGGGCCCAGCAATGGGACAATAATGGGTACATGAAATTAGAAATAATTATTTATTTTTGTATAAAAATTTACAAAACAATTAAAATTAATTTTATAATTAACAGTTGTTGTAGAGCTCTTCGTATCTACACTCACGATACTACTGCTACTTAGGTACTTATAATTTTAAAGTATTGTTGCCATTTTATGCTATTTTCTCAGTATTTTGTGAAAAAGAGATAATTTTAATATGTTAGGGGTACTCATGATATGTGGTTTTTAATTTCCTTTTGCCGATATTTCGACCCAGTTACATGGATCGTGATCACGGCGAAACTGTCGTGAGTACCCGTAACATATTAAAATGTATCAATTCCGCGATAATATAAGTCTAAAATCAAGAATAGAGAAGTTTACGCATCACTACATACTTTAACGACACTTTATCGAACATACGGAAAAACTAGTTTATAATTCGATTAAAAATTAAGTACTTGTCAAAAATCCAACTACGATTGAAACTCAGATATTTCCCGTTTAATAGAAAACACTCCATTTGTTAGTAGGTAGGTAATTGAATTGCGAAGAGCTGCCACGTTTATGCCTCAGCTGCGACAGTCTATTATCCGGGTCCGAGGTTAAACCACTGAAATCGAGTAAACCAATTTATGAGTACTTTTATTGTCGTTTTTACGTCTATGGTTCAGGTTCTAAAACTTTGGAGCGAGTCATTTAGATGCTTTGAAGATTATTTAGCCTGCTTAAGCAAATTTTATTTTGATAAGAAAATATAGGTACCTACTTTTTATAAATTGTAAATATTTTAGGCTTTTATTTTTATATTTTTATGGAGACTAAAATTTCAATATATTGGTTATATGTTATTGTGGTGTTTATTATTTATGCATTTTACATGTGGCACCTGAAGCTAAGAGTAATATGCTAAGTATATTATTATGTGAAATGTATTACATTGTTATATCGAGATTGATTTTCAGAAGAGTGAAAATATAAATATTGGTAAAATATTTCAGTATTTGTGCACTTATCACGATAAGTACAGAGATTTTGTCAGTTGGTAGAACGAGTATGGTTCGGCGAGATACCGCCGCCACGCCTATTTCTAGCGTGAATCTGTTCTTGTGTTTCATTTGAAGGGTGTTTTTACTGGCTACAATGAGGTGACCACCTTAGTCTTCAGGAAAAGCAATGCATCTGTATTAACTTCAGATAAAACCGCGAGTTCTGAAGTTGATTACAGATGTTCAAGGTTGGCAATGATAACATCCCATCAGGTGGACTGCATGCTCGTTTGCTACTTTATTCTCATAAATTAAAATAATTCTTTGTGAATGCGTGATCATAGCTTCACTTCACGCTAGTATCTTACTCACGCTAGAATTACCCTTGTAATTACCCTGAATTACCGTGTATTACCATGAATCTTGATAAAATGTTTATTTCATTAATAAGATTAAAGAGCTTTGTTCAAAAGCTACACGTATTAGCTAGTAATGTTTGCTACAGCTGCATTGCAGATAAACTTTGAACTCATTCAAATATTTTAAGGATATACTTATTAAAATATTGAAGTTCTTAACAGCTTGCTCCGTCGTAGTTTCTTCATTTATATCTAAAAACAAAAAAAAACTGTCATGTTAGATTTTCTATGTGACGTAGACGTGTCATCTAAAATACATCCTTACTGTTGCTAACATTAGCCCACATGGGCAAGCGGAAAAAAGATACCTATATAATTCCGTATTATGCAAATAATACGGAATTATATAGGTCAATATATAGGTCTCTTCAATAAAATTCTATTGTATAAGTGTTTATAAAACTTTTGTTTAATATTCTATTTAGATGCGGAGGCCGTCAAGGAAACTGCATTCGCGGCGCCGCACTCGCTTCTTTTTAGGCGCCACTATTGTTCTCGCGTTTTCAACTTATATTAACCAAGTAAGTTACAGTTAAAGGTGATAGGAATTGTAGTTTCAGTGACGTTGTAGTTAAATTAGGTGTAACAACTAACTTCTTAACGCAGCATTGCATCCATTATCAACTACAAAACATAATATTATTTGGATTCGATGACAAGTGTCCGGAGCTATCAATTAATTTCTGTTCAAGAAGGGTAAGGGTTGTTATTTAAATTATTTTTTAATTATTTGTAATAGGTGGTTGGTGTTGACAGCGATGCACTGACAAATCAATGGCCCAGTATGCCCCGGCGGAATATTGCAGCGTTAGCTAGAGAAGGTTACCTGCGCGGCTCAGTCAGTGAGTTGAAGAGAAGCATTTCAACCTTGGCTAAGAATGGCCAGCTGCCAACCTTCAGGTCACCTTATGACGAAACCGACAAACAGGAAGAGGATGAGGAGTCTCCTGATAAACGAAACATGGCCTCTATCGCTCGCCTTCGAAGCTATTCAACGATGAAAAGAAATATACAAGCGCTGGCCAGAGATGGACATCGATTCGGAAGAGGCCAGTACAGCCAGGCAAATGAGAAACGCAACATCGCAGCATTGGCTCGTAACGGCATGATACACAAAAGAGATGAGATCGCGGGTGATGAATATTACTATCCGTTCTATCAAAATCCCATACCACCAGTATCCGAAATCGATGGGCCATACGATTTCAACGAAATGTATGACTTCCAACAGTCTGTCAACCCAGACATGTTTCCTCCATTGTCACGGGTGCTAAAACGGAGTGATGTTGGATCCTACCCCTATATGTTTCTGCCAAATCAAATGGACAGCGACGGCTGGAATTTGAAAAGAGGTTCCGTTGGTTTGCCAGCTCTGGGTCTTTACCGCCCAATATACACTGATAACAATAACAGGAATAAACGTTCAGTCCTGCTGATTCCTGATGTCATTGATAAAAACGACATCGATGAAGATAATTCAGAAGATTACGAGAACGAAAATGATGATAAACGTTCCGTTGGTGAGTTGAAAGCTATACAACTATTAACTATTATTCTTATTATTTTTAAATTCATTTATTATCCCACCTTTCGACTGTGGTCTCATGCCCAAATTATTTCGAAGTCCGCTATGTTTTTCAAGTGTAAGACTTCAATTTAAAACATTGTGAAAAAGGCGTGAAAGTTTTGTATAACGTTTTCCTATAAACAAGTGATATTTACTTACTTCATGACATCGACAAATTAATCTCAGATTCGAACCCAACCACCAAAATAGTAGACTCTAATTCATACAACTGGATTAATTTATTTCGTTAGTCCTGAATTTAAACACTAAAGTTTAGTACACTGAGTCATTATCCGGTAAAACTCATTAACATTTTCACGACTAATTAATTGTAAAGACTTGTGTATGGACATAGGTCTGACATGAGGTCTCTTCGGGTCGCTTTAGACAGATTAAATTAATTAAACTCCTGAAATTTAACTTTTGTTAAGCCGTTAAGTAATTAAAACAATCTGGGAAATCGACGTTGTATGTATTTGAAATATAATTCATATTATTTTGCATTTGTTACGTTTGTTCCAGATGAAGATTACGAACAACAAAATTTTGTTAAACGTCATATTGGGTCTTTGGCCCGCTATGGCTTACTACCCACGTTTAGGTACTCTGGGGGCAGATATAGCCGATCTGGGCGCGCTAGACTCTTGCTGCCCAGTCAGGAATATCTACCTTACAGGTTACTTAAATGTTAGATGTGGTAGCCATCGATGTGATACTACGTGCTAAGGATTGTAGTTTACTAGACGTCTATGTGCTTTAGTGCTTCTGTGCAAAATTGCATAGGTTTAGGCTGGAAACAGCATGCCGTCTATTAGACTTGTGATAAATGTTAGGTACAATATGTACATGTGAATCTTTTAGGAACTTGTGAACTGGAGAGCACATTTTTTTTGTATTAGGGCAATGTTTAAAAAGTGCACAAATAGGTATTTTGTGTTATAACGATTAGTGGCATGAATACGTCATCTTTATTTGTAAAGCTTTGTAGATTTTTAGACATTTTATTTTCGGGTTGATTTAATAGTGGTAGAACTCTCTGTTGTCTTATGGTGGCACTACCGCCCTAGTGTTAATGTTGCTGAATTCCTCTGAAGTTATGGTAAGGTAAATGTTAAAGCGTTGTAACTTAGTCCTCTGAGGTAGAAACGTACTCGTCTTCAGCTTCGATTCCTGCATTGGCTTAAAGGACTAAGTTGGAACGCCTCACAATTATGAATTTCCGAANNNNTCACAATTATGAATTTCCGAAACTCTGTTCCTATATACTTATTATTAATGTAGTGTTTTTTTTTTTATAAAATTGTCTTACTTCGTAATAGGATACAAGATAACAATCGTAAATGATATAACTAGGTTTTAAAGTTTTCTTCAGATAGGTATTATAAATTTGTTTAAAACCATAAAATTATTAATTTCATTAATAATTTTATGGTTATATTAATAATATTAAGTACAATAAATATTAAGTATCGAATAAAGTGTTGGAATTCGTAGAAAACATGCTGATAAAATATATATCTCTTATATTTATCAACATTATAGTAGGTACATGGTGGTATAAAATAAACTTACTTTTTTACTATTCTGAAGTTTTGAGGCAATATATTATGTTAACAGTTAGTAACATTGACAATATTTATTCAACCCTTAAAATATAGGTAGGTATATGCGTAGCGAACACTAACCATGAAAAATGTGTCTTAAGTCATACTTAACATGTCATTTTATTACCCACAGGAAGTATCCCTCTGACGAGGATGTCCAAGCTCGGTAAGTACATACATGAACCTTGTAAAATACATAAATAGTTTATATATTGTAAAGTCCAGGAACTTACTTCTTGTAAGGGATAAACTTATTTCGACATACGTATGAACAGATTTTATTCTTAGCAGTGAACCAAAGTACCGGATGCTTTGGTTCACTGCTCTTCTTACGTAAAGATTTTAAATAGAAGGAAAACATCGTGAGGAAACCTACACGCCTGATAGCTTTTTAAAAAAGGTCAGAGCGGTTGACTATGGACTGAAACTCTCTCAGTCTCAGAGAATACCCTTGTTCAGCAGTGGGACAATAAAGGGTTGATGACATGTATTTTTTTGTCTGTTGCGTGGTGTCAGTTATGAATAGCATCCTTCGCTCTTTTCCCGTGGACGACAAAGGAGGCGAGTAAGAGACATTATCTTGAAGATGTGAGTAGCTGCGTCTTCTTGTGTAACACGGGCCTATGTTCTGAAGTGGACTTTATACGGATAGATGTATTTTTTATATTATTGAAGTAGCGAATTTTTAGTACATGGGCGTGCACCTCACAGAATCCTATTTGAGGTTAGCCACAGTTGCACACAGGCTACAAATGGCTCTGGAGGACTTAGTTGGAACGCTTTGTATCGAGGTTCTCACTGTCTAGCACTGCTGGTCTGACACGAAGTGGGTTTGATTCTCAGCCAAACATAAACGCTTTCTACACTCATAGCTCCAAACTAGGATTTTCTCCTGGGTCGTGGGCACCAAGGATACACAAAGACAAATACAGAAACACCCAGACCCAGAACAGAAATCTAAACTCATATTTCAGATATCTGTCTGGCCGAGGATCGATCCCGGGACCCACTGCGTGTCAGACCGGTATGGTGACCGCTTCACCACGTGGGTCGAATCATAAACACATATCTGAGGGATGGATTTATATTTCTGTTCTGCGTCTGGCTGTTTGTGTATTTGTTTTTGTGTGTGTCCATGGCACACAGGAAATATCGTAGGCCAATTCTATTACTGTATAATTTATTATTGGTTCGTATTTAAAAAGTGGTTGGTACCCGCAGTGGCGTAGCTGAGTAGCCAAAGACCCTGGGGAAAAAATTAAACTAGGGCCCCGAATGAACTATCTGGTTAAATTCCAAATGTGGGAGAATTATTTTTTAGTTAAATTTATAGTTTGTAAGAGTCCGAGGGGCCCCCTGAGCTTGGGGGCCCCGGGGCACTGCCCCGTCTAGCCCTTCGGTAGCTACGCCACTGGGTACCCGTGATACTAGTGTTATGCTACAACTTTACGTCAGAACTTTGTACGTAGGCGACAATTGTCCGGAACTGTGATAGCATTGCATTGTTTTCACTGTGTCTGTTATTATTGTTTGCAAACGCTACATTACCTTTTGTTCTGTGAAATTAAAAACCTTTTCAAATGCTTTAAATACTTGCCAAGTTAAATGTATTCTTTAGAAGGATTACTTAATGTAAACTATAGCTAAGCTATGTTAGCGTACCGCTAATATTATATCTTTAACAAAAGTTCAAATACTCAGATTTTATTTAAAATTAAAAATAAAAATATTCCGTATAATATACTTTAAAAATAAAACAAAAAAGTGTAAAAGTGGGGAAAAGGTACTGAAAGAATTAAGAACTACTCTTGAAATTCTGAAAATATATAAATTTCGTAACTTTCTTACATTCTTGAGTTATATGAGTTTTAATTTTGTTTATTGTTACAGGGAATTTATCTCTAATACCGAAGATGACGCACCCATCGACGCAGGCGACGACACCTACATATCGCCGCCGGCAATACCTGCTCACCCGCACCCGACCGGGCGGTACTTCCACCGTGCGCTAAACAATGAAGTTCCTCCCAGCAACTCGCCTTCCATACATCCACCACTCACCCTTTCAAACTTCGAAGCTATGACACGTAACCGCTGGCAACCGCCTAAGGAACCAAATAAGTTCTACTACTTCAGGTCGTTGAAAGTCCCTCATCACACGTCCGGGAAGCGCTATCTTCTCCTTCCTGCGGTCGATAAGGCTATCCGTAAGAGCTACCGTAACAGCAGTCTACCGAGCCGTCGTAAGAACCTGTAGCTATGTCCCTGCGCGCAGGGTGACGCCGCGTCATCCCGCTCGTAGGCCTCAGGGTGAGGTTCCTTAAATGGCTAATGCCAAAACAAAGACAGTTTACGCTTGTTGTAAAACTTGATGCTGTTCAAAAACAACTGTTTAAAAACTGGAGAACGGACCTGACATTAATCTAGACAATAACTTAGATAATAAAATTCTCTATTTGATAATGAAAGTTGCAATTCAATTTCAACTATTATAATTATACAATAGTCTAACATCATAAGCGTCAACGGATCTTAATTTTAGGAAACGACCTGGCTTGATAAATAATAACATTTAATGAAGTTATTTATAATTTTAGATAGATTTAAGATTACGTTGTCAATCGCAAATACTTATAGAGGGAATTGTAATTTTTCCAACTTATTACTAGTTCGAGAAAATTATAATATATTTAGATGAGAGTATTAATTATTGGATGCTTCCTATCTTTATAGTATATCTGTAATTTTAGAATGATTATGAAGTGGCGAAAGAGGCTTTGAAATTTGTGGTGCACACTATATGTGGTCACACAGATAAAGAAGCTCACTTATAAGATACGTTAGTCTCTTTTTGACTAGAATTCGCTGTGTTTGACAAATAACTAATCTTATGTATAAATTATATACATCTCTTTATCTTAAGCTTTAAAATAAAGAACTGTTATCAAAGAGCCTTGTATACCTTACAAACTTTTGACAATAAAATGGACAGTGTCCCTACAAATAATATACTCGTTTACCTCTATATATGTAATTTTATTACAAAAATGTCCCTTTTCTCTTTCTCGGCAAATATTCTTGATGTATTTAAAAACTAACACCTACTAATAAATTTTAATGTCGTGTTTATTGTAAATAAATAAACAAAACAAACGGATATCGTTGTTTTATTGTTAACTAGACCTAAGTTTGCGTAATTAATTAAAAATCTTCCAATCTTAAAGAGCAATTACCAGTATTTAATAAATTAAAATGTTGATTACTAACATTTACTACAACTTGATACGTTGATTATTTTAATGTTTTTGTTTCGAACGAACGTTGAACGACCTTAACGCGGATTACTGGGAGTGCGAATTGGTAGAAATCGTCTCGTAACGAAATGTGCTTTGTATATATTTATTTAATTAACTAAGTTACTCGTTAATAGCTATTAATGCTGGTCGTACAAAATAAATGTATCTCCACAAGAGTGTGAATGTTTAAATAAAGAGTACATTGAAAGCGAAGAGTATTTATTATTTCAATCTTTAAATATACATCATTATAATAAAGAACTACAATTAAATATACATATGTATAAATTACATGGCACTTATATTCTTGAAGGCATTAACTGCAGGCTGTAAAAAATAAATATGTAAATTAATCGCCTTAAATAAAGATCAGTTAACAGATAAAAACGACTAATACAAATCATAATTACGTATATTAATTGTCTCATATTTTTTTATGTTTTGGTGTTGTCGTTTGAATGAATTGAGTTAAAGAGCACTAAAACAAAATTGCTAATATGTAAGTTGCTCCTATGTAGTGTACATATATGATTAAATTCGAAATATCGGCAAAAATACATTGAAATCTTACATATATACTTTGTTATGTACTACCAGTTGTATCTAATAGGTGCCAGTTTTGCTTCGGATTGCAAACTTATTTGGTTCAGCAAATATTGAATTTAATTCACAGCCGATGAGGATTTACATGGACATATGATAATATAATGTGTTTCTTTAAAAATTGGCCTTTCACCGGGTGGTTTGGAGTTCGAATCTCAGCAATGCTTCCAGATTTTGAATATAACAGTAGATTGTACTGAAAATTACACAATTTTGTACAAAATTACAGTAGATGACATTTTAAACAATTTTGAATTTTGGTCGACGAAACAAAAAAATATCATCTACTTTCCCTGCATTTTTGCCTCGATTATAATCAAAATGAAATTTTACTGTATACTGTAATGACCCAATACAGTAGACAGTAAAAAAGTCGAAAATACAGTTGATCTACTGTAATTACAGTACATTTGGAGGTACTGAACCTCAGGCATCTGATGTTTTGTGCATAGGTACCATAAGTAAATTTTAACGGCGTGTAGGTGTGTGAGTCGAAGAAATGAAGTAGGTGTGTGAATTCTGCCCAATACAATAATGGATTGATAAAATAAGTTTATTATTATTCTTTTTACTACAAAGTTATTATTCTATATTGTCTTTTTCGACTCTCTTGGCTCTTTGTTAAGTACAGTGGTTTTATTTCATTTCAATTATAACTACTATCCTATCAAACCGATGTAAGTCTAAAAATGTGAAAAACGTCTATTATTTTTAAGGGAAAGCTTCATTAGGCGTGTTGAGTACTTTTTGGGTGAACGAAAATCATGGAACTCGCGTCACCGAAAGCTTTCCATGAGCTTTATGTATACTGTGTATATATGTACATAGATATATGTACCTCCGTATGTTATTTTTCTAAGCTAACACTTATATGGGCAGTCTTCATGACTGTATTTTTCCTTACCTTGGTGAAGATTTATCAGCACAATTCTCCAGGAGTGAAGGAGCAACGTCCGTTATTGCAGTATCTGAGCAGACCAGTACAAGTTCGCACACGTCCTGCATTATTGGCGTAGCATGCCAGTGATTGCCTACACCCAGTACATCTGGTACCACCCTGGAAATAATTGAAATTGCGCATATTGCGAATGGTGGTTTTGATGGTGCCTACGGGTCTGACATGCAGTGTGTTCTAAATTTGTTCATTGGCCAGACAGTATCTAAATGATATATCTAAATTATGAATTTAGATTTCTGTTCTGGGTCTAGGTGTTTGTGTATCCATGGCACCCATCTAGTGAGTGTAGAGAGCATGGTAGATCCAGTATGGAGGTACCAGGTAAAACAGTTCTTGTGGTTCGGTGGTAGGATGTGGATGCTGACTGACTTACGGGTACATATGAGGCGGCCATCTTAGACCTCAAG
>MOOZ01001176.1:100897-111649 GCA_002930495.1 Cecropterus lyciades
CTAACTATAGGTACTTGAACGGCCCCTTTCCATTGAAACGCAAAACTGTTTCACTCCCTGGTCGAACTACACTGGTTGTACTGCTTGGTAGAATCAATATAATATACAGTAGCAAAAAAGCATGCAGTCCAATTGATGGTAAGAAATCTCTGCTTCTCGTGGACCTGAGTTAACTACAGAACCTTATATAGGACGTACTATGTGACGTCCTAACTGGGATACATATAATACAGTTTGAATGCGGTTGAAACGTAAAGTCTTCAAGTACATCGAAACAGTAGTAAAAATGTGTTGAAGAAAACATGATATTCATTTCAATGTATATATTTGACGGCAGTCTTCTCTAAATCAACATATAATGTGGTTTAGGATATAAAATACATTGTTTTTGAAGAAACTTTTAACATAAATCTGTACATGTTTTTCTATACGTTCTATTTCTTGGCAGTGTCTAGTGAAAATGTATTTTAATTTGCTTTACCTACCTATTGTACGCGTATCTCTCAGAATAAGAAGGATTAAGGCCATAATCTATCACACTGGATAATGAATAGTAGATAAAATATCTGTAATTTTGGACGTTAGAGTGATTAAAAATATTGGGTGGATAAAAGTGTACATATAAAGAGTGTACATATTTTTCGAATAGTACACAAAATAAATAGTCAGTAGGTATAGCCGAATGGGTTATCATTATCATTACATATGTATATATACTTCGACATGAGAAAACGCGTGTCACAATAACGTGTTCGTTTGTTTTTAGCTTACAATAATTATTACGGTCGTCTCTAGCACAGTAACTTACATAATATATCTGCAAGCTGATTGAAATAAGACGATGAAATGAAACTTTTAGCTAAATGTGGATCTATCGTGTTTTAGTATTTTTTTTTAGTTTTCCCCCAATTTATCAATTAAATTTATTTAGTTTTTATTTAATTATGTTGCCTAAAATTATATAATAATATGTCAGCAACAATATGATTTGTATGGAGTATAACCGCAAGCAAAAAACTTTATTCGGTCTCCTATAAACATATGTAATTGTTCGACTTGGCGAGAACACTACTGTGCACCCAGATTTAGATTAAAATTCTATTCAGTGCTTTACTGCTGATTTTATAATAGGCGCTCGTGAGAAAATTATAATTATAATGCAATGTGATATAAGTAACAAATAGAAATGATACAAATACAAGAAACATAGTGTAGTTTTGTGTAACTTAAGTTTGTTTGTAACTTACTCGTATATCTACAATTTTAGAGTCTTGCGATGGGCTATTATAGAGGTATGGGTGAATTTAGAATCTAATAAAAATGAAAAATTTATCTAAATTTTAGATAGATCATATCCACATTTTGCAGAATTCTTAACAGTATGAAAATGTTGATAATAGACGTGCAAACTCAAAATATTTAAAGTATTATTATTATTATATATTATAGTAAATAAGAAGGTATTTTAATATTCTATATAACAATAATATATTTAATAATTATTAGGTACCTACATCTAGGTATATCATGCATGTCTGTACTTGATGGAATAAATCGTAAAGAATGTAATGAAACTACTGTTACTTTTGTTGTATAAGTTCATTTATTATTTAAATAAATATATTGATTTACATGTGGTTATACTGAAAACATTAATTTTAAAAATAATATTCCTATAACACTCACTGACAAACTTAGCCATCTTAGGTGTGCAAGCTGAAAAAATAGAAATCAAAACTGATTTATTATTGTAAAAAGGGACATCATATTAATACAAGATATATTCATTCAAACCATAGATTAATATCAGAAAGGTAGTAGCATATTCCTTGCTTAAAATGTTACGGAAATATTTTTCGTTGGTTTATTGGTGTGGTTTTGCTCGTTATGAGGTAAGATAAAGATAGGAATAATACTTTACAAATATAATATAAAAAGGTATGAATATTTTACGGTCAATCAATCGGTGTGAAAAATAGAGACTGTGCAAAATCTCTTAGTGGGATCATAATGAAGTTTTAAGGTTTTAGTACAGAAGAAGTGAACGAGCATTTGTTTCATTGCTTGGACAGATATGTACATAATGAACCTCGGTTTGGATTGGAGTCTCGCCCGAGATCGGTCGAAGATGCGTGGTTATCCCTGAAGTCTAAGTTAAAATGCCTTGTGTTAATATCACTCCCTTACTCAAAGAATAACACAGCTGCGGTCACTGTTGTATATGTACAGTTATACTATAAGACAGGAAGGTCATTTACAACTTGATTTGGAATCGGAGATATTGACTAAGATTTTTATTATCACATTGTAATAGCCAACGAATATGTATGTAGTCCACTTTACAGGTGGTGTAAGTGACCACTATCGTCTATGAATATCTGTAACTTCATTTAGAACATGAGTTCTATCTGAAGTCAATTACAGATGCGTTGCTATTCCCAAGGACTAAGATGGTCGCCTTATAATAAGTGAGATACTACACCCACCAAAACGAAAGAACTGCTTCACGCGAGAAATAGGTGTGGCGGTGGTACTTCCCCGGTCGAACTACATTGGTAAAGAAACCTTCCTGATAAAACCACTTCCTTCCAAGCTACGATATTAATGGCCACGAACATAATACAAGTTTTACCTACAACGATAATACTTAGTGCGATACCTTGATTCGTATATCGTCAGATTTATGTGGCGGTGGAGTTGGAACACAATTCCCCAGGGATGAAGGAGCACCGTCCACTGTTACAGTATCTGAGCAGTCCACGGCAAGTGCGTAGACGGCCAACGTTGTTGGGGTAGCACGCGAGGGCTTGACGGCAGCTACTGCATGAGGTACCACCCTGGAAGTTATATAAATTATGTAGTATATCGTCCACCCATTATTGGGCACGGGTCTTCTCTCAGATTGAGCGAGTGTCAGACCATACTCCACCACGCTGGCCAAGACTAGACTAGACTTCACACACCTTTGAGAACTATTAAAGAACTCTTAGGTGTAGCTTTTGTCATGATGCTTTCTTTCACTGTAAAGCAGTGATAATTAACTTCTAATACGCACATAATTTTTGAAAAATCAGCGTGCCTGAGATTCGAACCTCGGACCATCGATTGAAAGGCCCAGGTTCAACCATACCTGTCCCTGTAGTTCCGGGACCAGAATAGGGCTACGGTATCCCCTGCCTGTCGTAAAAGGCGACTAAAAGGGGGCTTCCGGGGTTGCGGGCGGCAAGAGAGGGAGCTCGAGCCATCCAGCCAAGCAACCTCGGGAAGGACGGCGGCATGTGTGGTCGCATGCCGTCCGCTCACAGGGAAGAGCCCGTATGGGGCATCGCGCTCGGAGGACTCCGGTTGTGTTCCGTTAGAGTTCCCGAAGTCATCCACGCAGCGCTGAGGACGGCCACCGGGGGGGTTGTAGTGCGGTAAAAATCCCACATAACCCGGCGTTGCTCCCACAGCGTCGGGTACCTTTTGAGGTTTCAACCTCGTTACAAAAAAAAAAGGTTCAACCATACGGCCATCACTGCTTATAATTATGTAGTAACTGAAAACATTCTAATCAGAATCAACGGACTTGATCTTTGAGCTTTCTTCGCTTATAAATACAAAATGATTTAATATAATAATTTTTTTTTGAATTTTCAATAATTTTTTTATCTGTTATTTGTACAACAGTTACTCGAGTAGTCTGCTACAGATTAATATACGCTTGCAGAAGGTGTACACGGGCATGTCAGGAAAAAGCTGTTAGAAAAGACTTACTTCAGTAGTGTAGTTACAAGAAACACGTCTGGCCCAGAAGAATCTGTCGTGGGGTTCATCGTCATCTGACTCTTCAGGCTCTTCGGGCTCAGCAGAGCGTTCTTGACGTGATCCAAAAGGCAAAGGGAAGGGCAATTGACTTAGAAATTCAGCAAATGCGGAACTTGGATCGGAACTATTGCCGTCGCCAGAGGACGGCATTCCGAATCCTTCAGCAAAAATTAGGTTAATAGCAATCTGGAAATGAAAAACCTGATCTCTTAAAAATTCACTTTGTTAACGAGTAAGCAATCCGCCTAACAGAAGCATTTCGATATCTGTAATAGGTACGTTACATAATATTAATATATTGTTGGTGGCTCTAAGTGTCAGTGTCAGAGAGACATTGGTCTCTGGAGAGGACCAGAGTATATCCGTAGTAGCTCCAGTCCGGGTTCTGATGTCCAGAATATAAACTTTCCTGACATTCTGTTTACATTTTGAAAAATAAAATGTGTTAGTAAATATATGTAAGTTGCGTAACAAGGGAGACTCATACATGAAGGATACGGTTCAACTCAATACTCAGCGGTAGCAACATAACTACACTACACACTACACACTACTGGTCAACATTAGATGGGACTCTAATCCTGACTGGGGTTGATTGTATGTCATGGGTGGCCACTTACCATCAGGTGGATTTCTACATCTTTCGTATTAGAAAGCAATAATATAGAAAAAATATGTAAATACAAGAATACTCACCATAGCTGTAAGAACAGGGAATAAAATGAGTTTGAAAGCCATTTTCTTAGATATTCGTTGATGTTTGATCAGAGGAAATATGATCGGCTACAACTCGAAGAAACCAATGAAATACACTTTCCTAGCTAAGCTTATATATGATTGATGCATAATAGTTTATGTTAATTAAATGCCAACAATGGCAAACATCTCTCCCATTTCTATAAAAGAAAGACGTTGAAATGTGAAACAAAGGAGAAACATGTATGTAATCGTGATATGAACATGCGAGAAACAACATCATTTCATTGTATTATACACTAATCCCTGATTATTAAAGGGTTCTGTATAATTATTATAAGTAATAGAGTAGTACTAATAGTTTACAGTTTGGAGTTTACAGTCAAATTACCTACGTGGGTCCGAGTTTAGAAACATTCTCTCACTTTTAATTTTCCAGAAGGAAAACATCGCAAAGAAAACGCTTGTGCTTTCTACAAAAAAAAATTAAAGGTTTTAAGGCATATACATTCTGGAAAGAAAGTCATACTCAGCATTGAGATAATATTGCGTTAACGATAATGATGACGATATTAGTTAGATTAAGTTTTTTTCTATCGAAGAATTTTGGTACCCGTCTGAATGTAATTTTCACATACCTAAATCGAAAAAACAGGTAATATATTCTTGGATAGTTTAAAAGTGATAAAAATATAATTATCAAATGAAATCATCGTACGTCCTTTTTACAGCTTGTTAAACAGTGAAACCTCATTCAACTAATTTAATTCGGGATATGGAATCGACCTTGAAAAAAAACAATTAATCGTCCGTATGTATTGAATAGACTACAACATACAATACAATAACTTCGTGTTTTTAAGTAATTTCTCTCGTCTAAGTAATTTGTCGTCTCAATGCTGGGAATTTGTAGTATAAAATAATTTCAGACTAAAAAGGTTTTAGGCCACAGTGTGAATTGGTAGACTTCGTACACCTTTGACCGCTTTTATAGAATTCAGAGGAGGTTTGGTTTCTCGCGATCTTTTCTTTCTCCATAAAGTAGTGATAGTTAATTTCTAACACACACATCTTTTTTTCGAAAAAAATTAGGTGCGTGCCTGCCTCCATTCGAACTTTGGACCTATTAATTGCATTCAGCAGATCTAAGCCTGAATTAAGCAGACATAGATATAAATAATAAAAGAAATTATGTAAAATATCTATGAAAACCAGCTCATTCACTTTCTAGTAAATATCATGTCTTTTTGTATGAAAGGGATGCGTTGAATAGCGCAATGCACCGCTGACTTTATAATAGAAACTCGTGAACACGTGAGCTGTATTGTAATATTACTTTCCCGTAATCCAACATTTTTGTCCAATGTACGTACGAGTTTATGAATATTTCAATTTAGTTGTCCTTCTGCTTAGTTCTTTTCAAAATTTGATAGTAATGATAATTAATTTCATTTAAATGTTTTTACTGTTTTTCTGTGGGAGTGGTGTTGAGTTCAAGATCAGGTTGATTAACATCGTATCTTCGTGATTTGATATAACGATTCAAATTGTCGCGCAAAGAAGGTTTCCGGATGCTGGTTCTTAAACATATTTTATCAAAATCGGTTTAGCCATTTAATAGCTATAGAGGGTGAAAGAGGTGATGAAAAATCAAATATTTTTATATATTAACAAGTGGACAAATAACTTACACTGAGATATGTTTAATGAAAATCCACTCAGCAGATATAGGAGTTTAAAGTGAAGGCGAAAAATTTAATGTTGTCAGATATACCCAAGAGGGGTATGAAACGAAAGCGAATGACGTTTATATTACAATTATATGTGTTTTATCTAAATCGGTTCAGCCATTTACTAGATATCGAATATATCAGATATACTCAAGTGGGGTATCAAATGAAAGGGATTGACGTGTATATTAAAATTAACTATGTTTTGTCAGTATCGTATCAGGCATTTACTAGGGTATGACGATGATAGTGGGGATGAATGAAAATTACATATATTTAACAATATTCGATTACGAATATTGTTAAATACATCTAAGTGGGGTACCAAATGAAAGAATTGACGTGTACATTACAAAAACTGCCTATTCCATTAAATCGGTCACATTGATAAAAGTAATTGTAGGTATAATGTTAAATATTGAACTCATTGTTAAATATTGAACACGCAACGTTGTAGCACAATTTTAACGGCAAATGTTATATTTCTATAATCAAAATATAGGTGTAACTCGCTCAAATTTGATGGTTCATCTATAGATATTATTGGTGACTTTTTAAATGTTTGCTCACATATTATCTTTACAGGGTTGGGGTTTTTTTTTTAATTTAATTTAATTATATACTATAGGGGTAATATGAAAATAAAAGATATAGGATTTGATTATTTTGTAATTTTACTTTTCCATTAAATCCTATTTTATCTGTTGCTTCGGCTTCATGATTACTATTCTGTCATAACTTTATCTGAAACCGAAAAAATAAAACGTTAAAATTAATAGACATCTACAATCAAATTATTTAACCTTTAATTTAACATACGAGTACTAAAGTAAATAATTATTCAAACAGATCCGTAAATTATTATTTAAACTTGATTTTAGATCCGTTGCCTCTGAGGCTAAGTTTGATCACTTCGTCTTTCATCCATTATTTGTAGGTGTTAGAACTCTTTGTAGTTCGACTTCAGAAGTACCCCTATTTTTGCCAAAAAATAGCAGTTTTGTAAACTGCTATGTACTGTTATGAAGGGTGTGGTGAGAGAGATATACTTGTCCGATGCATTCCAACTTCGTCGTTACCAACAACGCATCTGTGGCCAGCCTCAAAGACTGGTTTTACATGGGGTTGATTACAGATGTCAATACGGCAGTGGCCACTTACCATCAGGTGGACTGCATGCTCTTTTGCTACTTCCACAAGAAAAAAAAGGTATTTCATCTTACACATGACGACCCGCGTGGCGGAGCGGTCCCCATACCGGTCTGACACGCAGTGGGTCCTGGGTTCGATCCCCGGCCAGGTAGACATCTGAATGATGACTTTAGATTTCTGTTCTGGGTCTGGGTGTTTGTGTATTCGTCTTTGTGTGTTCATGGCACCCACGACACAGGAGAAAATCCTACTGTGGGGCTATGAGTGTTAAAAGCGTTTACGGTTTACGTTTACACATCCATTTGACGTTCATTGTTGGACATAGGCTTTCTCTAATTGGATATACCAATAGTCATGGCGTCTGACATGCATGTTGCTGTGGGTGTTGATGCTACTCAGGAAGACGCTACTGCCCATTTACACTGATCAGCCTCTAATTTGCCTTTCTCTACCAATACTTATTGGCACCGTATGATGTAGTGAGAATGGAACTATGGCCAGTAGTAGGAAATTAAAGAGTTTAATGAAATGAAATGTCTTCATATAGCACTTTAATTAGCTTAAATTGTTATTTACAATATTTAGCTTATACTACCACCGGATCAGAACACGACCTCAACTGAGAAGATTCGGTAAGAAAGTCAGCGGGTTTGTCTTTTTTAATTGTATGACTTTATTTTTAATAATTCAATGCTCTATACGTACCTTAATCATATTTATGAAGAAGTAGTGCATTCAGTATTGTTCGAGAGCGAGCAGTGGCCATTGTTGCACTTCATGTTGAGTAAAGAGCAGTTCAAGGAAAACCCATAGTTAAATTTAAAGCAGTAATTTGCCTGAGTGCAGGATTGGCAGCTTCCGTCCGGCTACAATAACATTATTATATAAATAACATAAAGTGTATTTTTATAATATAAAGTAATAGCTATAAACATCATAATTTTTATTTGTTTGTTTGTCAGTCAGTTAATCACTAAAATTACGATCGATTGTGACGGGATTCTGATTTCAATTATTCAGTTGTCATGTTACATTTACATGTTCATCATCACCTCACATTTAGATTGTCATGTTAGATTTATATATCTAGTTGAAACTTCGGGGCACAGCTAGACATATTTCATATTTTTTTCTCTAGGATTTCCGTGCAACCCGCTCCAGTTCTGCCCAGCATGAGTCTGAGCGGCGGAAGCCTCGTCCAAAAAGAAGGAGCGGACCTTTCTCCGGCGGCCATCGTTGAGGCGATGGTTCAGCGCAAAAAAGCCTGGGACGGCAGGATCACCTTCTGCAATGATGTCATGTCTGCGAAGGAAGACGCCGAATGCGCAAGAGAGTGCGCTCCATGACACCGGGTCGCTGTAGTTCCGGGATCAGAATAGGGCTACGGTATCCCCTGCCTGTCGTAAGAGGCGACTAAAAGTCGCTTCCGGGATAGCGGGCGGCAAGAGTGGGAGCTAGAATCGTCCAGTCAGGCGACCCCGGGAAGGACGACGGTATATGTGTTCGCATAGCGTCGTATAAACCAGATAGTGCGGTGGGCCCAGCCGCTCATCTGGGAGGAGTACGATGGAGCAACGCACTCAGAGGACTCCGGTTGCATTCCTTAAGAGATTCTAGAGTCCTCTTTGTAGCGTTGAGGACGGTCACCGGGGGTGTTTTAGTGCGGTAAAAATCCCACATAACCCGTTGTCGCTCCCACGGCGGCGGGAACCTTTTGAAGGTTTCCCCCTCGAGAATAAAATGATTTCTGTATAAAAACCCACATATAAACAAGTGCATAAACATAGACTAGGAAAAAAAAAATATTCACGTATTCTGGCAGGAGCTTAAACCCGGGGTTTTTGGTTCACAACTGTATTGATCTGATACTGATTGCATTGCCTGCAGCTTAATATTTTCAGTGGTTAGTGCCGTCCGTGAATTTCTGTATTCAAATTCGTACAAAATTTTCAATTACAGATGCATTGCTATCAGGTTATTATCAGAATATTACACCTACACTCTGCCAACATTTAATTACATAGAATGCCGTTATTAGAAATGGGCTACCCTTAGAGTAATAATTACATAGAGTACCTTCAAGCCAATATAATTGTACGAATCGTTGCTGTGAAATGTATTAATAATTTTCATAGTACATTTCGACAAAACTTACTACTACTAAACTATATTCACTATTAACATATAGAAATTAGGTAACTCACGCTACTTTAACTTACTATACAGCCCTACACTATAGTGATGTTAGGACTTGTATTGCTTATTCGAACCTGAGTACTTTTGAGGTGCTATCACTTAAAAAATACTTACAGTAGATGAATAATTACAGCGAATTATACGGAAATGTTTGAAATTGTACAGACTGGTGTTCCCGGCTCTTGGTATCCTCCTGAGGAAACCACGATTGTCGTCATCGAGAAGATCTTCCGCACTCACACTATTTAATTGATTGTCATCTTTGGCCAAAATAATATTGATTAAAACCTGACAAACAAATAGATTTATAAGTGTAAGTAATTTATTATTATTTTCTAATTTAATAAATATAAAATAAAAATAAAATAATAAACATAAAAATACTGTTGAGATGGATTTTTGTAATTCCGGTATTGTGTTGTTTAGGGTCATGGCTGTAGAGACATGTGTTCTCCTCACAAGATTTGAATTTTGCAACCTCGACAATGAAAATCTCTCTTTTCTCTTTGACGACCTACATCACCGCCACCGCATTGAAAAATTGACGGGTAAACTCAGTTCGGCGGTCTATGCTGTGAAAAAAATCAGGCATTTGACTGATGTTGAAACAGACAGAATAGTTTATGTCTGTTACTTTAACAACATAATGTCCTACGGTGTACTGCTGTGGGTGTGCTCCTCAGGCCTCAATTCTGTTTTTGTATTGCAGAAAAGGGCTATACGACCCATTTATAACCGGTGTTCAAAATTATCACTTAAAGATATATTTAAAGAAATAAATATTCTAACTGTTGTATCCCAATTTATATACGAAAATTTGATGTATGTTAAGTAAAATATTAATAAATTTAGTAAACGACAGTTCCGTTCCAACAATTCAACTGAGACAACTGAGCTAACCGACCTGAACTGAACTGATTTGAACTGACTTGAACTGAGACGACTCCGTCCACGTGCCGCCCTTTAAACTCGCGGTACGGCGTTTACCCCCATTTTTATTATTTGAATCAACGTCTACCCCCATTTAATTATTAGTCAAAACAACATCAAACGTCATTCTGATTATCAAAACAATGTCCTAATAACGCACAATATTACTTACCACATAATTTACTTATTTCGAATATTAGTTTAATTAAGTTTTTGTCGTAAAACTTTTTATATGCAATTA
>MOOZ01001176.1:154755-176902 GCA_002930495.1 Cecropterus lyciades
CACATCGCTCGAAGGACCGATGATTGATGGGGAAGAAAGGTCCTCGAGTGGCGACCACGTTTAGGCAAAAGGAGCACGGGTCGCGCCACGACCAGGTGGACCGATGATCTGAAGAAGACAGCGGGGAACCGTTGGATTCAGAAGGCACAGGATCGGTTGGAGTGGCGCCGATTAGGGGAGGCCTATGTCCAGCAGTGGACCTCAAAGGGCTGATGGATGGATGGATGGATTCTGGCATGAAGGACAATTTTGTTAATAGACGGGGATACCAGGAGATTTAATGTTATCCTCAGGGATAGAGGTCATTTCTGTAACCTGCGGTTAGATTTTTTGATCTTGTTTGGCATTGATAACAGATGTCTATGGGATGTAACGACCACTTACATCTGCTTTAAATTAATGTCTTTGTTTCTTCAATATTATATGTTAATATTCTACTGGTACTTGATTGCAATCAAGTCGAAAAAGAAGTCTAAAAAAGCAAGGGTTGAAAATTTGTGAGCTTTTATACACGAGTCTGACCCGTGCTTGAAACTTTTGTCGTCTTTAATAGTATCGTTTGAGAATGGTTCATCCATCCATGGTCTTTGCAATGAATTAAACGTAAACACTAAAAGACAAGGCGTATCTAACGATTTTTCAGCTCACGTTTGTACAACAACAACGTAAAGCTAGGTTAAATAAAAGCATTGACGACATGTACATGTCTGTATGTTTTTTGTGAGGCGTGATGGTGGCATGTAATCCGAATGTAATGTCTCGGAGAGATTGCCTCCGTGGAGGTTCTGTAATAGTCCCCCGACCGCGCGACATTAGTTGATTCTAACGAGCGATGTTATTAAACAAATGTGAGATTTTATCGCATACTCTTTTTGTATTGTTCTACCGATGTGAAAGTGGACCACTTGTTTTATTATGGTCGTGCAATAGCCATATAATAAATACGCGGTTTCTAAGACTTGTAATGACTTTACGTAAACGCACAATTGCTGAGTTATGTACTAGTAAGTACTTTTCCACCTGTATGTACTCTGATTTCCTAGTTTATTTCTTTGTGTTTCTTGACAATATTTAATTTAGTATATTTTACCTACAGTAAATTATTATATATATTTCCTAATCCCTCTATTCGTCTGTCGTTATTGCTTAGTATAATATCGCTTCTCCATAAATCACGATAACTGTTTGTAATATAATACATTAATAACTATATTTTCATATTTGATTACAACAAAAAAGGCTTTTTTTGAACGAGCCTGCAGCCCACCTAATGTTAAGTGGCTACTGCCGCCCGTGAACATCTGTAATCAACCCTACGTAAGATCAAAGTCTCACCTAAGGTTAGCCACAGATGCGTTGCTACCCCTGAGGACAAAGATGGAATACCTCGGGAAAGTATGTCTCCCTTACCCCACCCTTCAGACCAGAACACAACAGAGCATAAGATAGTTATTAGGCAGAAATAGGTGTGGCGGTGGTGCTTCCGGAGTTGAACCACGAAGAGTTCTACCACCTGTCTTGTTTTAAGATAAATAATGTGAAATAACTTGCTCAATTTATTTTAGAGTAGTTTCGTAAATAAACACGAACGTTAATTGATTTTAGTTTCAATGTGAAATTTAATTGCTTTCAATTAGTTTGTAATAATTTAATTCAGTAGTCATACAAGTATATAAGCATCGCAAGCTTTCAATATTTCTGAACTTATGAAAATGATCTCGTTATTACAAATTTAATTCACAACTGTTACAGTTGTGAATTATTTCTAAGTGAAATGGAATGAAAAGTTTAAACCTTATCCATTTAAAGCCAGACTTAATGAAAAAGGTTTATTTCAGATTTTATCATTTATGAAATCGGAAATAAATTGCTTCAATTAATTAAAGCGGGAACATAGTCATATCGCTTTAATTAAACTCCTCGTCACTAGACTTACCTCAGGTTTATTCGCCTAATATTTAACTCAAAATTATATAACCTAGCAAAATCATGCGATTACTACCTAAAACGTATTTAATATTGCAAGCAGTACCAGATTACGCACACCATTTTTGCTTTTGCTTTTGAAGTGAAACTTCTTGAGGCGCGCTATGAGAAAAATAAAAGCTTTTAGTGTAACATTTATTGTAACGGAACGGTAACTTTGAAGGGTTACGTTATTTGTAAAAAAATATTGTCGATTTATAGATATGATATGATAAGAAACCAAAAAAACCGTTACCGATCATTTGATATATTTTTTATGTAATAGTTTTTCCGCGTATACTCGTTGATAAGCACTCTTACTCGTATGTGTATTTTTTTACATTTGCATTTTTAGATTTACATAGATTTTTATAATGACGTGTATGATATTATTTTTTATATTTTTAGGATTTATTTTAAGTTTCCTTTTAAAATTACTATTACAGTCAGTGCAGATCGTTTTTTTAGCTTGTAGTGTTGTACATTTTAGCAACGTAACAGGTACCTTTAAGGAAGTGCCGCTTTGAAATTTGTCCGGCCTTCGAATGTACAAAGAATTGAGTGTTTACTATAAATTATGGTGTAATGCGACAAAGCCACAATAAGCAAAACATTGTCGATTGTATTCCATTTCAGCACTATCGAATCTCTGCGGGCGACCGCGGGTCGCTTTGTCGGAGGCGTTTAAAACTCGCGCCGCAAACAGGTACCGCTCTTACGTTTTGATGTACAATCTGCTTGTATAGAACACACCCTTTCGTACCAAAGTGAAACCGACAAGATCCGAACTTTAGTAGTACGTAGTATGGTCAATCTTAGATTGGTAGAGTCTGTTCTAGGGTATTGTTCGACATTTTAAAGATTTGCATTTATTATATTATATGTTGTGGTGTGGTGTCGGTATTGAATAGCACTCTCTTTCTTTCCGTAGATATTATTAAACGACTAAGTTTCAATATCTAAGGAACGGATAGTAGCGCTTTCCTCCGTAGCATTAACGTCCACTGCAATAACAAATGCGTGTGTTAGGTTTTGTGTGACTATTCGCAAAAACCCGTAGGATTTATTTATTTATTCTTTATGTACCTTACAAAACAATTTTATGTACAAATACATACTAAGAATAAAAACAAATAAATATTTACGCTATATTCATACATACAAAATACATAAATATAATACATATACATACATATTTACAATATATAATAATAAATACTTCCATAGACATATAGAGAAATGATTGTATTCAATTAGGATTAGGGGAAGTCTACGTCTGGTAGAGGACCTTTAAGGCTCATAGATAGATGTGTCCTTTGAGATGAAAGAAACATACGTAGCGGCTATGTTGAGATATATCTGTAGATATTCGTTTATATATATTTCATATTTCATATTTGGATCCTGTTTTTATTATCTTTATCGAAAGTTTTTAAAGTATTCGTGTAAGGCAGTTAGTATGACTAGTCTTCTTCTCCGTCGTTAAGTACTTGGTACAGCGGTTGTGACCATCATATAATGACAAATAAATGTATGCATCTGATCTTATAAAGTCACTGCACATACAAAGCTACAAATTGTATCAAATTTGCCAAAAGTCTCTCAACGCTGACGCTTATTTATCATTTGTCAAAACTACGCTAATGTCTCGTGGTGCAGCGGTTACTTGACTATGCTCAAGCGGCAAACAGAACAAAATCCCAACAAGTACACGGACGTATGGCGAGTTAAAGTACGAGTTAAACATGGATACAACAAAAGCAACAAGCAAAACATGTCGCGTCAATTGTGCCTGATTTCAGCACTATCGTGACGAGCAGCGGGCGACCGCGGCCCGCTTTGTCGGTTGCGTCTGCCAGAACCAAACGAACACCGCCCTTTGACGCCTCCGCAAACAATATTGCAAGCGACAATGACGAGGTAAGATTTGTGTGCGGAAATTGATTTTTTTAGTCGTGAGAACTTGGCAGGTTGCGTTATTAACGTCGTGAATAGGTATGGTCGTTTTCATTTGCGTAATCGATATTTGGATTTCATATCAATATACATTATCATCGTCATCATCATCGTCAACCCATTATTGTCTCACTGCTGGGCGCGAGAGAGAAGCTGTCAGATTGCGAGAGTTTCAGGACAAAGTCCACCGTGCTAGCCTAGTGCGAATTGGAAGACTTCACACGCCAATGAGAACTTTTCTTAAGAACTCTCAGGTATATAGGTTTATTCACGATGTTTTCCTTCACCGTAAAGCAGTGATAATGAATGTCTAATTCACACATAATTCTTAGAAATTTAGTAGTACGTGCCTGGGATTCGTACCTCGGACCCTTGCGAGGCCAAGAATTAATCATTCGGCTGTCACTGCTCCGGGCGCAGCTTATTGCCGTTGTCCAATTCATAGTTTTAGTTGCTAGCGTTCGGCAACTCATTTTGACACATAGGTATTCAATTGTTTGACTTCGTCTCTTATTCCGCAGTGGATGCTGAAAACGGTTTTATTTTGCTTTTGGTAATTTAGCTTCGTGTGTTTGTAGATTTAATTTGTCGGTTTTGTAACAGTTGTCCACATGTAGAATAGTTATTGATATAAGTTTGATATATGTCAAGACAGTTTTTAGTTACGGTTTGGTCATCGCAAACATTTTGTCAGGAAGATATTGTGAAATGTTTGGATCATTTAGTTCCATAAACATGCAGAAATGTAGCTGAAAATAGATCGCGAAACAATGCTACGTAATTTAGGTGTTGTATGGTGTGCAAATACATAGTACGTGGACGATACGAGTACGATATTGTTCCTGAAATAAATCTTTGTTCGCTGTATTTAGTCTTCTATTTTTACATCTTAATTTCGATCTTTTAGTATGTATATCGAATGTACGGCTTGTCTATACGTACGTATTGTCTCTTAGTACGAGTTAATTACGTTTTTGAAAATCATTGTTTATGTTTTCGCCCATCATTGTAAATTCCATTGCAAGGTATCGGAAAAAAAAAAATTTAACGAAAAAAAAAACCGACTTCAATGCCACGAAAAGGTAAAAAATAAATTAAATATAGGTTTTATGGTTTAGTACATACACAGTACATAGTTCAGAAGTCGGCTCTTAATATATTTCGCAAGACCAGGAAGATGAAACTATATCCTACCAGTACGAGTACGTGTCCTGGTTCCCTTATCACGGTACCACCCTTGGAATATCTTCTTTCCATCAAAAGAATCATGAAAGTCGGTTCATAAATGATGAAGTCATCCGCGAACACACACAGTCTTAGTCCTCAGGAGTAGCAACGCCTTCGTGACTAACTTCAGGTAAGACTCTGATCTTATCTGGGGTTGATAACAGATGTTCATGGGAGGCAGTGGCCACTTACCATCAAGTGGATTGCATGCTCGTTACTTCCATATTATAAAAGAAATGTCGGGGATGTGTTGTCGTTCGAAGAGGCACATAAAGAGGTACTTCAATGAGGCGTTCCCTCTTTGTCTTTAGACGTCGAAGGTGTAGACAAGACGATCGTTATCGACCTTAGAATGCCTGTCCTATTTAATAATAGGCCTTTGTTATTTATAAAACATTAAAAATTCTTTAGTATCTTATACGCTGTTAGTTACGAGACTCAATAAAGAAATACTTTCTAAATTTCGAAAATACTCTGTATAAATCGGCATTTCCTAAATATACGATTCAAAAATTAAATGTTTAATTTATGTTTTGTTATGTATTTAGTTTTATATATATCAAAACAGGCGGTACATGACACATTACGTTGTCACGCCGATTATGGTGAAACCTTGATCAAGAACACCTGCAATCAATTAGGCCTATGGAAAAAATGTTTTTGACTTGCTCTATTTTGAACTTAAAACCAGAGAGTGAAGGGCATATAAAGTAAATGACCATAAAATTAACTGCAGGAAAAACGTAATTTTCTACTAACTTTGTTCTACAAAGGATTTTTAAGTTTATATATACCAAGACTTTGGGAGTGTTGGTATTTTTAATATAAAATAATAGATCTATCTGATCATAAATGGGCATGACAGAAAATGGACATCTACAATGGACATCTACAGAAATTCTATTTAATATTACTGTTTCTGAACACAAGGTTCAAATGCGTCACGTAACATGTCACGTTCGTCTGATTACACCTTCGACGCCATTACACAGCAGTTGCCTTAGCATGGGTTTATTATGTTTTCTTTAAAAAAAAAAACGCTTTCTACACTAGGTTTTCCTGTGTCGTGGGTGCCATGGACACACAAAGACAAATACACAAACACCCAGAGCCAGACCAGACATCTAAACTCATCATTCAGATGTCTGTCTGGCTGGGGATCGAACCCGGGACCCACTGCGTGTATGTTGACCACTCCACCACGTTGGTCGTCAAACGTAAAACAATTGATTACGTTTTTAACCCCCGACCCAAAAAGAGGGGTGTTATAAGTTTATCTGCTATATCTGTCTGTGGACACGTAGCTTCCAAACGGGTGAACCGATTTGGATGCGGTTTTTTTGATAGTAAGAAGGTTTCCGAGTGCTGGTTCTTAAACATGTTTTATCAAAATCTGTTAAGCCATTTACTAGGTATTGAAGGTCAAAGTGGTGCTGAAAAATCTAATATTTTTTAATATTCATATGTGGGATATCAAATGAAACAGCATACTTAATAACTCACAATCAAACAATTAAATGTTTTATCAAAATCGGCTCAGCCATTTACTAGATATGGGGGGTTTAAGTAAGGACGAAAAATTGAATGTTGTCAAAAATATCCAAGTGGGGTATCAAACAAAAGAGAATGAGGCATATATTACAATTAGATGTACTAGACGTATAAGTATTTTATCAAAATCGGTTAGGCCAGTTACTTGATATGGTAGTTAAAAGTGTGTCTATTCTAAATGTGCGGTATCAAATAAAAGGGCAAGTATGCTATAATTAAATATGTTTCATCAAAGTTGGTTAAGCCATATACTAGGTATGCGTTATAAAGGGGGGATAAATAATCGAATACTGTCAGATATACTCAAGTGAGTTATATAATGAAAGGGCATGACGTGTATATTAAAATTAAATATGTTTTATCAGTATCGGTTCTGGCATTTACTAGGGTATGAGGGTGATAGTGGGGATGAATAATCGAATATTGTTAAATATACCCAAGTGGGGTATCAAATGCAAGGGAATCACGTGTATATTACAAATAAGCATATTTTATCAGCACCGGATTTGTCATTTACATTGTATAGAGGGGTGAAAGTGGGGATGAAAAAACGACGTGTACATTACAAAAACTGTCCATTCCATTGAATCGGTCATATTGATAAAAGCTATGGTTGGTGAAATGTTAAATATTGATCGCATACCAAATATATCATCTCATCATACACATCACATCAATATGTATTTGATATAATTTATACTCTGAGAAATACTTACAAATGTGGGCAAATATCTAAACAAAACAATACCAATTTAGTTTAAAATATTTAAGATTTTTTTGCTCAATTATTTTTATAGCGTTGGGGGTTTTTTAAATTTAAATTTAATTTTATCGCCTACACATTGCACTAACATGGCACGTTTAAGATTTCGTTTTTTAACCGACTTACCAACTGACTGACTAACTTGGAAAGCAGATAAGTATATCCACATCTATCAAACAAGAACACAATAGTGTATAACACAGCTATTATTAGGCAGAAATAGGAGTCGCGGTGGTGCTTCCGGACCACCACAAAGAGCTCTACCACCTTGCTCCCTTTACTTTATTTATTGCTGCTGCATTATACAATAAACAAGTATGGCGATGACGTCCCACTTGAATCCAATATCCTCTAAATATTTCATATTACAACATGACCGTGAAATGAATATAGATGAATAAATTTGTCTTACCTCCAAGTATGCCGTCTATACTGTAGTCCTTCTTTCCGTCAGGGTCCCTTGCGCCACCCCGTAGTAATCGCGAGATGGATGATATGCTCGGTGGATCCGACACACCTTCCTGCAATCGTATGAGTTTCCTTAATATAATACAAGTTAAAAGAAAGATAAGGATAGCTTGTTTTTGACCGACTGCAATAGCGGGAGGATAATGTTTCCCGAACGTATGTATGTAGGTATGTTTTTGGCACGCTCTATAGCCCAGCATTGTAGCATAGGGCTATATAATTTTTAAGTAGTTTGCCTGTGAAGACTGCGTTACATTATTTTTACAATTTTTTATTGTAACTACGAGTATCATGCTTATTCGTTAAAACAATAAATTAAATAAATTGTTATAAAAATCAAAGCAACAAGTACCCATTGGCGACAAAAGTCACATATCATCATCATATCGGCTTTGGTTGCCAATGGGTACTTGTAATCAACCCTAGATAAGATGAGAGGTCGGCTACAAATGCGTTGTTACCCTTGAAGACTAAGTTGACATGTCTCGTATCAGTGTATCCCAATTACGACACCCTTCAAACTACAGCACAGAAGTGACTAACACTACTGTTTAAGGCTTAGTAGGCTGAAAGAATTGTGTCGTTGGTACCTTCGAAGACGACCCATGGAAGCTTCCATCATTATAAAAACCTGATGGCAAAGTCACAGTTGTTTGCCATCCAAGGACATCTATTGCCGAAACCAAATTATATTATTATGGATAACGGCAATGTGCAGAATGATTTCAAATGAAACGAGATTATTTTGCACAAGATTCCATTTAAGTTACAGCGCAGTGAATCCTTTGAAAACTGGACCAAAATATGCATCAAATTATCACATGAAAGCTTCAGTTATTTGCATATGTGCATGCCGACTCACGCCGAATTCACAGTACAGGCATACCAGGTGTTAAATAGTTTTCGAAAATATTCCACAAACATTCTAGCGAAATTCACACTGCAATGTGTAGTTTATTAAAACTGCATGTTTCGAATTACGCCTGAATACCGCGTATTTCAGGAGAGCTTGTAGAGAAGCTTAATTTCAGACTCCAAATTAATTGCATATTTTCAAGTGCACGCGTCCAATTTGAGTTTCCAGAACAGTTCGTGGAAACTCTCCTGTAATAACCACCAGTTGTTGTTGAGTGGGTATTGCCTGTATAAATTGAGTGTATATTTATTTATTTAAGATCCCATTTTTATTTGAACGGTGTGGTATTAACACTTAATAAAAGTTACACTTTATAAAAGCCTATGTCCCTATATCACGGGAATATGGACTGAGCAAAAGACTGTGTAGCGTGGTAAAAGTCTTTGTCACGGGGTAAAAGTCCATGTCACGTAGTTAAAGCCTATGTTGTGGAGTAAAACCCTATGTTAAGTGGCAAAAGCTTGTCGCCAGGTAAGAGCCTATATTACGAAGTAACAGCTTATGTTGCAGGGTAAGAGCCTACGTCAAGGGCCAAAAGCCTATGTCACAGGGTGAGAGCATACATTATGGGTTAAAGCCTATGACGCGAAGCAAGAGATTATATTGCGGAGTAAAAGCTTATGTTGTGGGGTAAAAGCGTACGTCGTGGGATAAAAGCCTATGTCACAGGGTAAGAGCCTATATCACGGGTTAATGCCTATGAGTCGAAGTAAGAGACTATATTGCGGCGTAAAAGCCTATGTTGCGGGGTAAGAGCCCATGTCATGGGGTAAAAGCCTATGTCACGGAGTAAAATCTATGTTGCGAGGTAACAGCCTGTATTGCGGATACATCCTATGTTACGAGTAGAATCTTATTATGATGCAGGTAACTAGTTTATATCAAAGGGTTAAAGACGATCTAAAGTGGTTAGATGCGGGCTGCATAACGTCAAAAGTTTTCTACGTGAATGTAAAATTTACTCCAAAATCATTGTAATTAGTACACACAAATAGACGTGTATAGACAAAATTTGGATACACCAATTTTAAATCACTGTATCGTGCAAATAAGTAACAATTTTTCAAAGTGGGAGTAATTTAACATTGACAAAAACAAAATTTGATTTATTTGTAAAGTTTTATTTACAAATGTGTTACAAAGTACATGTAATCTTTGAGTACGCTATTGATTGGCAAATGCTGAGACAGGTAGTATTTTATTAGGTGCATACTTTTTAGCAAACCATATTACTTTTTATGAGACGTTTTTGCCAACAATGCGCCGTCGATTCCAGTCACGATTTATATTTATTGGCGTTTCTTGTTGCCCATATTTGCCATTTTTGATGAACTGTTACAGTCTACGTTTGAAGAGTATTTGCTATGAGTCATTTAGTAACTGAGCTTGCAAAATGTTTGATTAAAGAGGAAACTTGTTGTCATTCAAGTCGTCAATTTTGAATAACATTGGAGCCATTCTTGTGAGACATTACACAGCCTTGTGTTCTTCATTGTTCACAAGTGGTTTAGCGGGAGTTTCAGAATTTCGCCTCTACTGTTCTACGTCCATTAATGTGCAAGATCGCAAGCAAATTACATAAACAAAATAAGTATACAGTGGGATAGATTTCAGTCATATCATATTATTAAATTTTGGTCCTATGATTGTTGAATAAATTTGATGTACAGATAGTGTAAATCAAATAACATCTGAATCAATTCTTTAAATTTAATTTGTACTTAATACCTTACTTGAGATCAGTTATACAATTAATGACCTGGGTATTTTGACTATGTTGGGACGCTATGTACAAATCCTATTTCCTCCGCTTACATCGTCCACATTTACAATGAATATCAGAACATATAAGCGATTAATACTTGATTAATAATTCAACGTTAGTTTATTAAAAAAAAATATCAATTTGATAGATACTCACCTTTATTAATTTTTCTCGTATTTCCCAAGAAAATATTCCCGGATTTTGCCTCTTGAGCTCCTCGATCCTGGCTTCTACTTCTGGTGTCGCGACCCTGGGTTTAGAACCACCGATCACACCTGGTCTTATTGACCCCGTCTCCTGAACAAAACACATTATATTTATATGTCCTATAATATAATTCAATATGACTTTAAAAAGGACCAATGATGATTATGATATCAGTTAGAAACTTGTTACGGGCTTTATTAACTCTGTAAGAAATTGTGTATATGTATTTACGTCAAATCTTAGATTAGCATTGCAATTTAATCATATATGTAGAACATTGTTGAACGTATTGAACTATAAAAGTTTAATACGGTAAACAATATCCTATATTGTTAAACAATATTTTTTATAATTAGTATAGTTAATCAATTTGATTTACAGTATGTATGTAGTTATTTTGCAGATACCTGGTCGTGGATCGAACTCGATCTGCATACAAGAACCATGTCAATAAAAAATATAGAATTAAATACGAAAATATAAGAATAAAGCTCATAATAAATATATAATATTAATTAAGTATCATAATAAGTAAGGTATCATAACGCCAATTGACTCTACGTTGCAATTGGTTCAGACAAAGTCACAACTTAGGATATCAATAGTATCCCTAGGCATGTCTTTATTTTAGATCTACTGAACTCATTAAGTATCATAATAGCCATTCGACATGAGTTTGGTCGTCTTATTAAATAAAATCAATAATATTATCAAAGTATATCATTTATAAAACTTTTTGAAGTCAAAATTTCAATAATATACCACCATTTTACAAAGTGGTGAAACGGTGAAACCGTTACCCGCATCAAATCTAGAAAATAGGCATGGGTACCTACCCATGCCTATTTTCTTGATTTGATGCGTAGTCCCACCTGGGAGGGGAGGAAAGGGGTTGGAACACTTGCTTAGCATAGAAGGGAAAAAAGTTCGTTAAACTGAGGGCCTTTTAGATCGAAAACTTGTAAGTCTACTTATTCTGGATATCCTCATGGCATCGGGCGACAAATAATTTTCAAGACTCAGAGTCTTTTACGGATAGCCGATGTTGCACTCCCCCCATAATAAATCTATACATAGAATATGTATATTATCTTTTATATTTTTATTTTTTATCTACAAACCAGGTGTATAAAATATTAAAATTTCAGTGGTAAAGTACATATTGGAGGTTGCAAAAGTACTCATAGAGCGTGGAGAACAATTTCCTGGACGAAACAATTGCCACTATTATGGTGTATGGCGATGGGTGGTGAAAATGGGCCTTCAGGCTTGGATGCGCAGGGCTCAATGGCGATTGTTTCTCTTATGGGGATAGGAAGGTATTAAAATAAATAAATAAAATGAAGTATCAGTCTGGTTGTAGTTCAGGTTTCCTATTTTAAAACCATACTCGTCAAACTAAGTTTTTTAAGTTTACATTTCTTTTCTGCTACATGCATAGTAATCATATTCTTAAGAATATGGCATAGTAAAAAGTATGCAATGTCAACTATAGTCCGCCTATAACAGTGTATTAGGGCAGGGTAAGTAAGGTTTGTCTGGGAAGACAAAGAAATTTTATATAGATTAGAGAATTTATGTAATAGCACTGACGAACTGGGGACGGATAGCTGATAGATTAAAACACAGGTACTTTTTTAGGGTAGGAAAGAGTTGTATATATAGAGAGAAATATAAACACATCTACGCTACCTTTTTCTGTGAAAATGTAGAAAATGAATTTTTACTCAAAGTTAAACTACGAGTGCGCCACCTCATGCTGTTGCTTTACTAGGAACAGCTGATGGGTCATTGTTGTAATTCTTCCATTTTGTAATAAGCTCGGATGTTTTCTTGACGTACAGATCCGATTTCTTTAAGTTGGTAAAATATTCGACATTTATAATATATGTCTAATAAATGATATAAAATGTTAGTTAATTAAAAGTAATATTATAATAATAATTTATTATTCTAATAATAACGCTATCTACATTCATAGCTCAACCACGATTCTTCCTGTGCCGTGGATGCCACGAAAATGAACACACAAACATTGAGACCCAGAAAAGAAATTAAAATTCACATTTAGATATCTGTCTGGTCGGGAATTGAACTCGGAGCCCACTGTGGGTCAGACCGGTGACTGCTCTGCCACGCCGGTCGTTTGCTTTGTTGGTGGTCGATATGGATTTATATGAGCGCTGATCCGGTATCTATTCGGCTTTTTTTGTTTACATTTTAAATTTGTCACAAAGACTATGGGGTATAAGGGAAGGATGGCTTTGATCACCGTTACCAGTTCTAGACCTAGACCTTCCTAGACCTTCCCTCTTGGCTAGAGAGAAGGCGGTTGCAATTTCAACTATTTTCGGAGTCTTGGCTATACCCTATGGCTGATCCCAGGGCATCTCCCGTAGAGTAAGGGATATATCGGATATATAAGGAAATACGTATGTTGCTGGTCCTCACCTGGTACCTGTTGAGGATCTTGGAGACGCAGCCGTGCGAAACTCGCAGCTGTCGCGAGATGACACACGGTCTCACGCCCGCTGCCGCCATCTCCACGATCTTCAGACGGATGTGATTCGGCAGCGGCCGCCCGTTGATGAACAGCCCGCCCAATTGATTTACCCGCCCTTGTCCTGTGTGAGTAAAGTATCTCATGTTTAACATATTGATTTTATTATTGAATGATAGAAAACAGAAACCTTCTCTATCCCATGATCTTCTGTGGCTACTAGAAATTAGATGCTGTCAAAAGTTGTGATTTTTCTGTTACAAGTAATGACCGCACTGGTCAGCAAACTGTATTGCCAAGTGTTTGATTTGGAAAAAACTTTTCTAGGGTACCTGGTCTACCAGTGGACTTTTAATACTGTAATCAAATTGTTTGAGATTCGAGTTCTTTTTTCTTATAAGATTGAAGCACTACATGGTAATCGAGGTCACTTAATAATAAATGGTCACTGCTATCCAGGAATCTGTAAGCAACTCCATATACATAGTACAGGGATCCTACCTGAATTACATTGCGTCGATTCATATGAAAGTGACTCTAATGTTGCTCGATGGCTCTGTTTTAAAGCATAAGCGAAGCTGTGTTTTGGTTTGAAAAGAGAAGTTTTACACAAGAATTTATATATACATGAGGTGCACAACATAACCCTTAGGGAGAGCAGCCTTCAGGAACTGAGTTAAAAAAACCATAAGCTCCAGTATCCACTTATTTTCAAGTAGACTGAATCAAATAGAAAATGGTTAATATCGGTAATTTAAATCTAGCGATATACTAATATAAATTATCCAATTTCAACGTGAATATTTGCAACAACAACGATAACATTTGGTTGGAACACCAGCCAAATATATCCACTATATTTTTCTCAAAATATTTACTTTTGAAAAGAAATATCTAAGCATTTATTTATAATAATACATTTGTAGTATTTGTATTGAAATAAATATAAATTCTTCTATTACAAATGTGACAAAGACCTTAAGTTATGATACTCAAACGTGAACGTACGAAATAATAAATTACACTTAAGTAATAAATGTTCTCTTATTACTTTAACGATGAGATGAGAGTCAAGTAATGAAATATTATAGGGTTAGAACTTATGCGGTTATAGAGAGTAGTAATTGTTAAGTAATATGAAACTTGCGTTCAAATTTTTGTACTCTGAGGTTCCTCTTATAGGCTCCTCTATTCCTCTTGTAGCTTTGTGAAATTATATGAATATAGGAAATAAATTAATAATAGTTTAACAGCAAAAGAAGGTACAGTAAGTAAAATTTATATCTATAAGTTTGTCAATCAATTCAAGTAAGAGCGAAAATTGCTAACAATACTGATTCAAACAATGGCCAATTTTTCTTATTGCACATGAACCCTTTACATTTTAAGATTTAATCTGTTCCTCTTAGTAGGGACGTTTTTAGTTTACAATAAGTATGTTGGAAGTTCTTTTTAGTAAAAATCATATTCATCATCATTCATCCCAAATAATAACACAAAAAAAAAACAAAAATAATGGTGGTAAGCATCATCTCAATATCAGCTCTACCTAATGTAGCTCTACCAGTAGTATTAATCAGTACTGGATTCTGGTTTGGAGATGATTACGAAGTATTTATCTGAGATATACCAAGTCAGTCATCAGGTGTAGCAGCGTATATGTAGCCAACTTCAAGTAGGAGATCCTATCTGATAGGTATTCCTTTCTGGGGTTAATTACAGATGCCTGTGGGTGGCAGTAGCCACCTACAATCAGGCTGAGCCTTCATATTAGGAAAAAACTTAGGAACGAAAAGAATTAGGAACCTTTTGCTGCTATATCCAACTTTTTTTATAGGATGGAAGTAGCAAACGAAAATGCAGCCCACCTGATGGTAAGTGGCTACTGCCGCTCATAAACATCAACCTTAGGTAAGATCAAAGTCTCACCTAAGTTTAGCCACAGATGCGTTGCTACCCCTGAGGACTATGATAGAATGTGTCGGAAAAGTATGTCTCCCTTAAGATCAGACCACAACAGCGCATAACAATGTTGTTATTAGGCAGAAATAGGTGCGGTGGTGATGCTTCCGGAGTCGAACCACAGAGAGTTCTACCACCTTCAAAAATATAAAACTAAACTGTTCCAACGAATGTAAAACTAAGAATTAATATTTAGACATCCTGAGGCTAATATTTTGCTCATCAAATTATTTCAATCGGTAAAGATTCGTGCTTGTTGGACCAACTGACGTTTGCGTCCAATTGCAATTTGTTATTCGGTAGAGACATCAAAACAAGGGATGGGTACTATTACTAAGGGGCTGGACTAGTTCGAATTACATGGTACCTTCTCGTCAGCGTGTTATTGAATACTGTGTATTTTGAAGCTTGTGTCATAGAATATTCCAATTACTCGATATTAAGATTGAAAATGTGAAATGGGTTTGAAAAATGAAAATATTGTAAAAATAGGAAAAGAAGTGAAATTGCTTATGGATTTGTTAACTTTTGTTTGCATTACACACTGAGTTGATGTATTTCTGACATAATTAAATTATTGCCTTATATTAGAAAAAATGGTGCTAGTAACCACTATCATCAATGTAGAGATTAATCAAAATTTAGTGCTCAGTGTTAATGTATAAGTAAAATAGCTTATTCCCGCGACTCTGCCCGCTTCCATTACGTTCACAACGGTAATGAGTATCCCATGTGTTGATCCAACTCATAAACTACCTGTGTGTGTAATTTCAGCGAAATCTGACGAGTAATTTTTGCGTGAAAGAAAACATACTTACACCCTCACAAACTATCACTTTTATAATATTAGTAAGAGTAATATTTAATATAGAACTAAAGTGTTGCACCAGCTTTAAATAATACCAAATTTCATGACTTTCTAAAGCCATATTATCTACGCACAAATGAAAAAGGCAACTAAAATGTACAGTAAGTACTTCAGTTATTTAAATACAAAATCTTTAATTCGCCCCAAAATGAGACGAATATGTCACGCACTTAACTTTGTTAATAAAGCCGTTTAATGAACAGTAATTACATAAAGTTTTAAAGTTGCTATTTTTACATTTCTAGGATTAAATATAATCAGATATTGCTTAACTAAAGAGGAAGATTGTATCAAGTAACAAAATTACTTATATACCCTTACCTACCCACACATCCATACCATTCTGGTGTCGTTCCATAATGGTATGAGTTTATGGTTTCATCGACGACTCGAGCACTTAAATAGCAAAATTCACAGACAGATTGCCAATCATTTTAATACCACACAATGAACTATCTTTTAACAAAAAAACATTAAAACATTTTACCATTGAAACATTAGCACCGTAAAAACGTCACAAAATGATAAATATCTGTTTACATTGAATTAAGCGGATAAGATCGGAACACATAATTTAAATTGATTATCACCCATTCGTATTTACATAATTAAAACGACATGTTTAATTAATTACGCCGTCATAAATATTGAGATCGGAATAAATGTATCGACGCGTTCGTTTATAGAGGTTAGTTTTCCGACTATGGCTTCGAAGCCTATCGAGCCGAGTTGTCTTTTTTATTAGAGAAAAGATCGATAGACCGCGTTATCTTTTTTTCTGCGCGTGAGTGCAGTAGAGGAGGTTGTGTAGTGGACTGAGAGTACCACTGTGTTCGTACGGACAGGGTCCGGCGTGGCTGTGTGCGTGGACTCTGAAGAGAGGCTCTGTGGTGAGGTCACAATGCCGGTGTGTAGGTGAGTGCATGGAACACTCCTACTTGTACAAGTGTGGCAAGAATAGGAGGTACCCGTTTTATTATCAAATTAGAGGATAATTAAAATATATTTAAGAAAATATGAAGAAGTTGTTAAATGTAATGTCACGTAATGTAAACGAAATAAATAAATACATAATTTTAAAACGTAAGTAAAACTAAAGTAATGAAAAATAAAAATATAAGTATACAAATGAGCTGATTTTAAAATGGGAATTTTATAATTTATTAAGAAAATAATACTGGTTGTATACATAAATATAAAAATTAACGAACACTTTTT
Source organism: Cecropterus lyciades (assembly GCA_002930495.1). Lineage (NCBI taxonomy): Eukaryota > Metazoa > Arthropoda > Insecta > Lepidoptera > Hesperiidae > Cecropterus > Cecropterus lyciades. The sequence goes on from MOOZ01001176.1 coordinate 172,122, forward strand.
TTTAAATATTGAAATAAAACAGAATTTATGTCTAACACCTACGTTGAAGAACTAACAATTTCATGACTAAGAAATCCTCAGACTTGAAGACAGAACCTTTCATATTCTGTCGGAGAAGTCATTTGAAGAACGTTATTCAGAAATGAGACCAATAATCGCGTCAAATTGCCTGTCAAAATTAAATGAAACTTCAATGATATTGCTAAAATGGCAGAATGACGTAAGTATTTCCGACCCATTTGCGTCGCAAATAGTTAAGAAATTTATTAAAAATAACAAAGTAATACAATATTTAAGGAGAGTAGAGTTTGAAATATTATTCATTATCGATTAAACATAGATATAATAAAATAAAAACAATTATTAAAAAAGTATTTGTTATTTGTCGAAAATAATTAATATTATTTATCGGGAAGAAATACTTATGATAAATAATTATAATAATTTCGACATTGCCAACATTTATCTATGTATAAAAATATTTTTGTTTGTGTATGTAAAGTAACAGTTAAGTCAAAATGCTTGTCACCCGAGTACAGTACCAAAACAGGCGCTGGCGCATTTGGAGGGGATTTAGATCTGCCCACTGAGAGCGGCTGACAGAAACATACCCATCTCTTTCTAACCAGCTACAAAGTAAACTTAAAAGCTTCCACCGTTTCAAGTGAGGAGAGGGCGCTTTCCGGTAAATTCATTGACAAATGCTGATATAAATCAAACAAGGTATTAATATTGATTAAGATTAAGGATTAATGCGTTGGTACCTTAATGGTACTTATTTAAAGACTTTTCATTTTCTTTATTGAAAACAAACAGAATATAAACAGAACAACAATTCTGTCAGATTAAAAGTTATAGCCGGTCAGTGTATTGAATGTTGTTAAAGTTAATCTTTTAAAGAATTTAATCTTAACTTGAATCAGGTTATACTATTTTTTATAGATATTAGGTACTTAAAATTATTACACGTCGTATCTTTTGTAGTTAGTAGTACAAAGTACTTTTTAGGTATAGGCATTAATTGCATAGGCCAGTGGGACAGCATACCTACTAAGATATATAGTAATACTTTTTATTATACTAGATTATCCCTTGGTTCCGTTCGCTTCGGTCACAATTACCACGATAATGAGTATCCTATGTGTTAATCCAGGTCATAAACTATCTGTGTGCCAAATTTCAGCGAAATCTGACTCTGACAATAGGACACGTTTTTGCGTGAAAGAGTAAAATACACACGTACATCAACACAAACTTTCGTATTTATAATATTAGTTAGGTTAGTAACAGTAAAGGCAATTTATGTTAGGTACCTTTACTTAGGTCACTTAATATTATTTTATGAATATTAAGGAAATGAAAACGTAACTGTAAATTAAATATTGTAAAGCAAACGATTTTGAGTTAATGAAAAATAATTCAATGGCAAGTAGTTCTAGTTTTTTTTATACCAAATTGAAGTAGCAAACAAGCATGCAGTTCACATGATAGTAAGTTGTGACTACCGTCCATAATTCATGGTAATTTCATATAGAACAGGGGTTCTTTCTGGATGAATGTGGTAGAATTCTTTGTGGTTCGACTCCGGAAGCATCACCGCCACACCAATTTCTGCCTCATAACAGCCTTGTTATGCGCTGGTGTGTTCTGATCTGAAGGATGTGGTAAAGGGAAACATACTTTTCCGAGGCATTCCATCTTAGTCCTCAGGGGTAGCACCGCATCTGTGGCCAACCTTAGGTGAGACTTTGATCTTACCTAGGGTTGATTGCACATGTCCATGTGAGCAGACTTACCATCAGGTGGGCTGCATGCTCGTTTGCTACTTCCAAATATACTATAAAAAAGTCGATCACAGATGTGTTGTTACTCCTGAGGACTAAGATGGTCACCTTATGTATACGTGAGCGGGCAACCACATCCTTCCACCGAAACGCAAACACGCCACAAATACCAACACAATTATTTTTTTTTACGGTGAAGCAGTCACCGTAAAAATAAATAATTGTGACGGTGGTACCTCTCCGGTCGAACTATACTGGTGCTACCACCTGGAAAATAACTGGTAAATAATTTTTAATTGAAATTTTACCTGCAAATGGACTGAATATGATGTTTGATTGCACCATACCTATATAATAAACCTTTATTCTAGTTTTAACTAGTTCATGGAAGTGAATTGTCTTGACCTATTTCTATGCAAAATATCAATGACACTGGTTTGACCTAGTATTTCCATAATGGCATGCTACATTTCCTTTCGCGAAACAAATAATTGATATTAGGAGTCTAAGATGCTACGGAGACAAATATAAGTATAAGCGGAAAGAAATTCACTTTTTGTTAATCAATTTGTCAACCCATTATTGTCCCACTGCTAGGCTCGGGTCTCCTCTCAGAATGAGAGTGTTCACACACCTTAGAGAAATGTATATCTAAACTGTTCCAACGAATGTAAAACTAAGAATTAATATTTAGACATCCTGAGGTCAATATTTTGCCCATCAAATTATTGCAATCGGTAAAGATTCGTGCTTGTTGGGCCGACTGACGCAAATCCAATTGCAATTTGTTATTCGTTAGAGACATCGAAACAAGGGATGGGTACTATTACTAAGGGCCTGGACTAGTTTGATTTACATGGTACCTTCTCGTCAACGTGTTATTGAATTCTGTGTATTTTGAAGCTTGTGTCATAGAATATTCCAATTACTTCATAATTAACTTGTTTTCTTTAATTACTCTCAGGTGTGTTGGTTTCTTAAAGATGATTTTCTATATCGTAAAACAGTGTTTATAAAAATCTAAAACGCACATATTTTTTTAAAGAAAAATCAGTGTTGCGTGCCTGGGATTCGTACCCCGGACCCTCGATTGACTACTATAAGAGTGGGAACTCGAACCATTCAACCAGCCGTATTCCTCAGCCGGAAAGACCAGACGGTGCGGTGGGCCCAGCCGCTTACCTGGGTGGAGCCCGATGGGGCAACGGGCTCAGAGGACTCCGGTTGCGTTAGGACGGCCTCCGGGAGGTTTTAGTGCGGTAAAAATCCCACATCCGTCCCTCAGGCGTCGCTCTCACGACGTCAGGTACCTTTTGAAGTTTTCCCCCTCGAAAATAAACTACTATGACTAATCATCGTAGAGTCTAAAGTAATTAGGCTAAATCAATGAAATTTGGACATCATTCATCACCTCCATATCATTGAACACGAATAACGTATTATAATATAAGTACTAGGTATTAGGTAGGTACTGGAATTCTGTAACCTACTCAAAATATAAAAAGAATTGTGTCCGAAGTTAATGTGAAAGTGCATAACACTGCTGTTATTATGCAGAAATAGGTGTGGCGGTGGTGCTTTCGGAGTCGAACCACAAAGAGTTCTATCGCCTTTAAAATTATCGTCAATCCAAGGCCCGATCTACTATTGAAATGGGTTTGGAACTTACACTTTAAAACCACTTTAACAGTGTCTTATTAATCGAGGAAACTAGCAGTACAGTAAAACATAAAAATCTTAAAGGTGTGCAAAGTCTGCCAATACGCTATTTTGCTTTGACAGAATATGGATTAAATCTTCTCAATCTTTTCTTCTTTCTGTCTGGGGAAGAGACTTTTAGTGCAGTGGAACATGAGAGAGTTACTAACTACTATAATATCATGGTAGTATCAGCACTGGGTTAGGACATCTTTGCGTTACAAGAAATATTGATAAAGTAACACTATTTCACTATATAAAGTCAAACACAGAGTTAAAATTCAACTGTATTTAGCAGGGTGTAAGAGTCTCCGCGATAAACTCTATAGTAATTAACGAAGTCTATGAGACGTCATAGACTTTTTCAATATCCATTATCATTAAAAATATACGCACATGAACATCTGTAATCAACCCTAGGTAAGATCAAAGTATCACCTAAGGTTGGCCACAGATGCGTTGGTACCCCTGAGGACTAAGATGGAATGCCTCGGAAAAGTATGTTTCCCTTTACCACACCCTTCAGACCAGAACACAGCAGTGCATAACACTGCTGTTATGAGGCGGAAATTGGTGTGGCGGTGGTGCTTCCGGAGTCGAACCACAAAGAATTCTACCGCCTTTAAAATTATCGTCAATCCAAGGCCCGATCTACTATTGAAATGGGTTTGGAACTTGCACTTTAAAACCACTTTAACAGTGTCTTATTAATCGAGGAAACTAGCAGTACAGTAAAACATAAAAATCTTAAAGGTGTGCGAAGTCTGCCAATACGCTATTTTGCTTTGACGGAATATGGATTAAATCTTCTCAATCTTTTCTTCTTTCTGTCTGGGGAAGAGACTTTTAGTGCAGTGGAACATGAGAGAGTTACTAACCACGATAATATATCACGGTAGTATCAGCACTGGGTTAGGACATATTTGCGTTACAAGAAATATTGATAAAGTAACACTATTTCACTATATATAGTCAAACACAGAGTTAAAGTTCAACTGTATTTAGCAGGGTGTAAGTCTCCGCGATAAACTCTATAGTAATTAACGAAGTCTATGAGACGTCATAGACTTCGGTATGAAGGCGTATTGATAACATACAAATATGATTACCTTATATATGGATATACCTTTATATATTATACTAGCTGTGCCCCACGGTTTCACCCGCGTATTAGTTACTACAAAGAAAACTTAGGTATTTTGTATTTTGGATAAGAATAAATATTATATTTATAAAAACAACTTCGCAAATAATGCATTATTTTGGAACAAATTTGGTTAGCATATAAAAGGGTACAGT
>MOOZ01001176.1:176919-189135 GCA_002930495.1 Cecropterus lyciades
GTGATGATATATAGCCTATAGCCTTCCTCGATAAATGGGCTATCTAACACCGAAAGAATTTTTCAAATCGAACCAGTAGTTCCTGAGATTAGCGCATTCAAACAAACAAAAAAACAAACTCTTCAGCTTTATAATATTAGTATAGATTTGAATTCCTTTATTATAACTCTCGGATATCTTTGCTTAAAAATATTAGACATAAGTAACTTCTATAATAAAAAATACGTTTTTCCATTTTCAAGATATTTTACAATTAATATAGGTGTGGTAAACGAGCATGCAGTTCACCTGATGGTTTAACTAACCACCACTGCCACCCATAGACATTAGTAAGCAGCCAGATACGATGGAATGCTTACGTGACTTTGACCACAGATGCGTTGTTATCCCTGACTAAAATGGAACCAGTTACCACAAAATAATAGATTAATAATAATATTTTTGAGTAGCAATATTGTTGCTTTCCTTAATAATCTTTCATTTACTCGTAAAATCTTAGAACGCTACACTGGAACAGTAAATATCGAATCAAACGTTCGCCGTGAAAGAGACAATAAAGAGCAGCCAAAGTACTAAATCGTAATTTGGACGCTGTCTGCTGCGAGTGATGACGGAAAATCGACTTAAATCACCTTAATTAATTTATTCCAAACAGAATCGGCCCCACAGATTGTTGGAAGCATTCAATTTTGCATTAAATTGGTAATTTCCACGGCACAATAATTTGTAACTGTTCTATTACGATTTACTGTTTTTTGCCCTCCGTTAGGTACTAAATACTCGCGAGATCGATTGCAGTGAAAAATTTTCTCACGGTTTTGGAAAGTAAACAGTTTTACTTAGTTTAGCTTTCTTTTTTGGACCAGAAATTATCTCGGCACAGCATTATATTGGCAAATAGTGCTAGGTTCAATTTTTCTACATTTTACACTTCGATGACTTTTTCATTAAAATCATTCTTTTTTTGTTACGGTTCTGAGATATTTGCTTACGCGGAGTTTATTTCACGACGTTCGTTACTATGTAGTTAATAATGTTTATTGCGTAAGCAAAAAATGTCGCCCGCTTCTTGGCATTTATCTATATTTTTTCGCAGATAATAAAATTTTCGGACAACATTCAATGTCTATTGTGCGTGTGATTTTATCACGATAAAATAGGTATTTCGAAGTAAAACGTCTTCCATTACGAGTGTTCAATAAAATATTAATATTAAGGACAAGATACACCGACAAATTTAATAAACCAACACGGTTTATGCGACGTGGCAGTAGTTAATATAATTTATTCCTTATGAAGTTACTTCCCTTTGACGGTTCTCCCCCCTAAATTATCTAGGTAATTTATTAACTGTTACACTTTATTATAACATAGTGTGTTCCGTACCAATAATCTCTTTTGGATTAGTACATCAGTCTTCATTCAAATAGTCAAAATTAATGTTGAGATTTGCTGATTATTTAATAAATATATATAAAATATTTCCTGAACAGTACAAGTATGTATCTCAGTTGGTTCAGAAGGTTTTAACTTGGAACGCCTATTGTTCATCAGCTTGGTTTAGTTGTAATTGCCACAAATATAACGTGATCTTGAAAATGGTGCAGAAAGAGCTCTACTCAATCTCGGCGACGCATTGCCGATAATTCTGGAGTTGTAAATGTTCATAGATAACGGATACTTCTATTGCTTAGCCAGTCCGTCTGCCTTATCTCTAGGTTTAACCGATATTAACTACTAATAATCAGCTAGCCTTGTTTAAATATGAAAAAAAAAACAACAGATCCACATGCAAATTCGGCTGAATCTTTGGTTATGGTACTTCCATTAGTGGTGCCATTTTTGAAAAGTAATTTTAACCGTACTTTCTATTTCCACTTGGAATTTAGTGTAATGTTTACAGGTAATGATTTCCACGGGGCTCGTGAGACCGGCTGTAACACTGGTAGCATCAAACTTGTCAATGGATTCCACGGAATGAAATGCTATTGTAACAGATCATTCCAAAACGAAGCATTGAAGTGTTGATGCTGGTGCCTATTACGTGTACCGAAGAGTGATGTTCGTTTGATAGATATTGGAGTTTTTATACACTCAAACCTACGTCAGAGGCTATCAATGAAGTCCACTATGGTGTTTGTGTTAAGTCATTGCATTTTAATGAACCGTCGATGACATGCTGTACGCGTAATAGACTGACGGTGTTATTCTTTTTAGCACCGAATTTTTTATTCCATCCCGGAGTGCTCACGGGATGCGAGGAATCAAAAATAAAAATGACCGACTTTTTTACTAATGATTTTTTAGCGTACATTCTTGTGTGGACCATTTTGTCGACTACCTCAAATTAACCTGTTTCATGTGGGTTTGATTTGAGATTTAAGCAAGAAGTGGAACTAATCACACAGTAGGTAAGTTTTCCAAAGAAAAAACGTAAGAGCTATAGTTTTACTACTTTCATACAAGAGTTATTTGTATCGTGGGTGTAATAGATAATGTGGATTTTTGACACCCACTAAGCTCATAAATATTAAAATTCTAATACGGTTCATAAAATTACAAAATACAAGAATACGTTTATAGATCATAGTAAAAAAAAAACAAAAAATTATATTAAAACATTTGGCTTAGATACTCCGTTTTACTGTACTTCATAGTACAGTAAAACGGACATGTTCAACAATTTTATTCGCTCACGCGAATAAAATTCTTGAACATGTTTTTTCTCAAATTTCTACAAGACCTTTATTCGTAATATATATAGTAGTAAGTACTTATAAAAAATCCTAATATGAAGGACAAAGGAGCATATCAATTAAAACATGCTTAATGTTCGATATTGACTGACATTCACAATTATGTATATACATATATTTAGAACATTATTGTTTATCCTGATTGGATAAGTTTAATTAAAGTTTGATTAGAACATTTAAATTGTATTCGATCGACCGCAATAAAACTAAATAGACAAACATAAATGTGTGTGCACTTTACACACAGCAGAAGTGAAACTTAACAATTATTATTTCATATGTACTAAGCTTGAATTGTTATATAAGCCACGAAGTAAAATCGTTAGCGTGATTCAGAAAGGGTACAGCGCCATCTAGTTGTAGCGTCGACAACAACTTTCGTAACGCATTTTCGATTTTCCAACCTTGTGTCATATTACAACGATTGTACAGATTTTGCAATATATGATTTTAGACTAATATTATTGCGGAATTGATACATTTTAATACCTACGAAAATAGGCAAAAAGAAATTTAAAAACCGCATATCGTGAGTACCTGTAATATATTAAAATGATTCTACAGAAGTTTTATTTCAAAAGCTTGTAAATAACTTTTAGATTAGTATACCAACATTTGCTCTATTTAGTCCTCTATTTAAACTCAGTCTCATTATCTATATACTTTTCATTTAAATAGAACAATTTTCCAGCAGGTGTCTAACATCGGCCGGAAGCCTATGCCCACTGGAGCGACACAACCTCGTTACCGACCCCCTTTGATCATTCCTGTCTCATTTCCTCTGTTTTTTACCCGAATTTTATAACTAACATTTCGTGGCTCCTTTCTCACAGAAATCAACAGTTGTTTAAACATTGTTCGGTTTCTGTATACAGTCATAAAATCTCTTCTTCATTCAGGAATCTTATAAAAATAGTATATTGTTATAATAAACGTGTTTGCGTATTAAAATATACTATTTTGATAAAATAAACATGTTAGCGTATTGAACTAGAAAAGATTACTAAATTGAACTGCAGGTTCAGTATGAGAGATATCGTGTCTCATTTATTTTAAAAATATTATAAGTAATGAATAATTTCTGTGCTGTGTGGTCATAAATATTGTCATTCTCCTCTTCCTATGCATGTGATAGGACTAAGTAACAATATCAGCATGATGGGGAGTAGCGTTCTCCTGTGTAATAATAACACCCAGTCCGTCAAGGACTGGGTGTTATCATATTTAATAACCCCCAAGTCTGGGTCTAGTAGTGGATCTCAAAAGGCTGATGGATGGATTGAATAACTATACTCTTATCTGGTTCTTTAATAACATCAATTGTCAATTAACAATATTAATATAATTATAATTGGCGGGTAAAAGTCATCATTATAGTTTTTGTAATGTAACAAAAATATCTAACATCAAACATTAAGTATCTTTTAATACGAATGCTCCTTTGTCCTTTATCTGAGTAAGTTTTTATTAAGTTTTTGTTGAGACGGTCGGGACATCTAAGTATTTCTAATTTCCGGCCAGATCATATTCTACGGTCAACTATTTTATTTATATATTTTTTTCACTAAATCATATTCAAAGCTAGAAATACATCTAGAGTCACCTGTAATAGCAAGAAAACAAATCAAGGGTATTTGTAATTACATATCTTAGAGCGCGGCATTATATGTTTGTATATGTATAAAAAGTGGTCTATCGGTCGGTCGGTCCTTTGTTAAATAAATTAGTTTCGGTGTCTACCAAATTACGCCTCAAACCTATCTATATGTACAGCACACTCAATCTTGGCAGGAAAATATGCTCTACCTATTATTCAGTTGTGAATAAATTAACATACATGAGAAGCTCTTTACAAAACGGGAGCTGAAACAATAGTAGATTATACATCATTTAAAAAAGCTTTTACGAATACTAGTAGCCGAATACTATTTGTTTTCATTGATTTATTCATGGTCACACTGACGATACAAGGCGCCGACGGGCACGGTTCTTTTGAAACAGTCTTATTCGAATTGGTAATGAGAGTTTATGTGTAACGTTACAAAATAACTCATGGACCGCTACTTAAGTGAAACCGAATAATTGTTTAGTAGCTGAGGAATTTAGAAAACAAATGTGGCTGTAACCTTATAACATCTGCTGGGAATCAAGAAGCTCAAAACATGTCACACATCTATTTCTGCCGAACAACAAAATTGTTATGCTCTACTCTGTTCTACCCTTAAGAGCGTGGTAAGGAGACTTATCCGATAGATACTTATCCGTGGCGTCGATCTTAGACATCAGATAACCAGAATGCTTGTTTGCTACTACCATATTATCAAATACACTATGTATTGCGATACGCTTTAACGATTTGTAGAAATTTTATTCAGTTTAAACTTGTGACGCCACTTATACTGTAAAAACAAAGTTGAAGTTACTGACATAAAACTATCCTTTGAAAATCCAATCCTTTGGAAGTACGGGAACGCTTCCAGAGATTTATATATTTATGTATCCAAAGAAAACCATTTGGTTTTGCTTAATCTACAAAACCATTTGTGACTCTCAGCGCTCCAGAACTATATACGCGAAAGTATAATAATGGCTATTGTTTATTTTAGTTACTTCTCAAATAAAAATTATCAATGCGCGTTGATAAGGCCACATGTGATAAATTGCCTGTTTCATAAGGCGTTCATTAGAAGCGTGCAAAATGCGCTCCGTTGCGCCGCGATAACTTTTCCGATAACGGTTTTATTACTTCAAATATTACCTATTTGCATATCGGAGGCTGCGATGTGCTTAAAAACGTCAAAAACTAGTGGAAAAATCTAGTTCATCGATTGTTCTACCATTGTTCGATTTGCTATCGATTACTATTTATTACACTCAATACTTGTAAGATTACTTCAAGTAGAGCTTACTTCATATTGGGCAGGCGCAATGCCCACACAGACTATTAGAACCATCTCGAGTAGCTCCAGCCAGTTTGTCTCTACCGATATCGTAGTTGAGTTTTACTTACGATTATAATTAAAAGTCGTATGAATATTTGTTTTTCAATACTCTGTATGAAAGTATATGATTAAATTTTCTTGATGAAAATTCGTTTACTATACCAACCCTAAAATAATTACACATTATTTTTAATTGCCTTTAATTACAAGTAAATATGTTATTTTTTGAAAAATTTTGATACGATTGAAGTTTTTATTCCTCTGCCACGACGTAACAATAATTTAACGTGCACTGGTAGGAAATAATATTTTTTGAGTTCTATCTTTATAGTTTAGAGGCGGTATCATCCGCTCTAAAGACATCCAGCAGTCCATAGCACAATATCTAAGATGCAGCTGACTTGCATTACCCTCTGTTATTCATTTCTTTAATTAACTATCGTACCGGGGGCCCTCTCAATTATAAGACGCGGCTACTTGGCTTTTGTGTCCGCCTCGATTTACTTGACGAATTTCAAAATGTTGAGGTATGAAGAAAATAGAGCTCTAACGCTTCGAAATACAGGAGAAAATTTGTTTGAAAGCCAGTTTTGAGCCGGCGACTGGTTGTCTCGTGTTTGACAACACTCTCCGTAATTTAATATTAGAGTTGGTACTCACAAATTTCTACAATAGGCTTAGTAGCTCCACGGAGTTATGGATTGGTTGCAACTTTTTTATATCCCACAGGTGGGCTTTCAGGTTTTACAACGTTGCTTCGATGCGTAGTTTTGGAACAGGGTACAGTTTAATGGATACCCTTATAGGGTGTTTTAGACCTCATGATTGAAACCGGGACCAATGATTCAATATGTCCAAAGAACGAAAAGGCGCATGCAATTTAGACAGTAGCCGTCACCCAGCCAGTTACTGACCACACGCGTCGTTAATTAATTTTGTTTATAATTTAGGCTTATAGTTTATAGGAAAATTGTTATCAGCTTAAAAACTAACTGAAAATAAGGATTGTCAGTCTCTTCACGAAACCTGCATATATATTTCCTATACAATGTCCAAAGGCAAATGCACTTACATAGCTCACAAATAAAACTAAAACAGAATACGTCTCAAAAGCAATGTAATCAAGTTCTCCAGTCATCCATAATAATGTATTTCAGATAATAACAAAAAGGATTCATATATCAAAGGTGACAAATCAAAATAAACAAGTCACGCATTCTCGTCCGGCTGGCAGCAAGAAAGCAGAAATCAAACATTGAGGTCTGAGCGCCTAATGTATATTAAATATGAGTAGACGCCTCGCCACATGGCATTCAAGTGAAAAACGGTGCAAAAACAAGATGGAATTGCCATTATAGCTTATAACTCAATCAGTTGTGTCCTGGCGGTGCGACTCGATAGGAATTTTACACTTTTTCAACCATTATCTGCGTTCCTCCGCGACAAATATGTCATCTTCTATTAGCTGCTCTACCCGCTTCAAACGCTATCGAATTAGAAGAGAAATGAGATTAAACATGATGAGAGGCATTCCGCACATTTTATGCGATGTTAGATTTTTTGCATTTATTATTTATAGGCGTCGTTTTATTTAAACTCGATTGAGTTATCACCGCTTAGGAACGAAACATTTGCTTGGCGCTATAAGCGTCATTTTAGCGAATTTTGTAAAAAAGTGCTGCAATGTTGTACAAAATTCATGGCCTTATAAGATCAGAGATATACATTTGTTTGTAATACTCTACGCTGGCGCTTACAGCTTTAAGTTCAACACAACTCGGGTTACAACAGTACTAAGCGCTGCTTATACAGGCAAGGCCGAAAACTTATACGAGGCGTCGCAACTATATCTTCAGTAGAAGTTACTACCACTTACCTACTACAAGCTATGGTACCCTTTGGTATGATTTTAATCTTATCTGAGATCCATTAAAGATTTTAATAGACAACAAACTACGATCAGACATATTGTGTTTTGTATGCTACTTTGATGACGAAAGGGAAAACAGACAAATCAAACAACGCAAAAACAAAATTTATTATTAGTCAGAAATATTTAAAGCTACAGTAACTATAAAAACAAACGATAAGTGCATAAAGCAATTAATCACCACTTGTGCATTTCCTTCCCTTGATTAATACTGTTCTCGGAGACGAGGTCCCGATTTAATTTCGAATAGCAATCAACGCAGCTTCTTCACCTCGTGTTTTGTTCCTCTCATTATCAACTTCTCTACTATGACTGGGTGTACGATAAGCTATTAAACGCCATAAAACGTACCTACCATTATCAATAAAAACGGCAAAAAAAATCACGTTTATTGTAAGGGGGCTCCCCTTAAATATTAATTTTATTCTGTTTTAAGCATTTGTTGCTATAGCGGCAATAGGAAAACTTTATCTGTGAACATTTCAACTATCTAGCCATCACGGTTTATGAGATACAGCCTGGTGGCAGACAGATCGACAGACGGATAGTGGATCTTAGTAATAGGGTCCCGTTTTTACCCTTTAGATACAAAACTCAAAAAAATGGAACATGACATACGTGTCATCAATTTTTTTATACTTTCATAAAAGTCAACTGGGAGCAACTGTAGAGCATTAAGTACCAATAGAGCAGAGGATTGATCCAAATTTAGGGAACGTTACAAATCGGCTTACTAATTACTAACGTTTCCCTCCTCTTAGGTTTAGACGATTAGATATATTGAAAGGAAAACTGCATTTTACTTTTATTTCTTTGAAAGTAAATATATTTTTTCCTTCAGATCTTTATTCGGCGAGTGTAAAACATGTCATTTATGTCCGATTTAATGATTGTTATTCACTAGAAGGACGTACTAGTAATCCTTACTGGTCGCAGTAATTATACTTTCGTAATAAATTTTGATTACTTTCAGACTAGGTCAAGTGGAATAAATCCACAATTGGAGCCTCATTTACGTGTAAATCTAATAGGAATCAACATTTCGCTAATTGGACAAGAATAGTATATAAAAAGTTTCAAAGTCTGAACTATAAGACCTTAATAGCCTATTTTTCACCAAATTAAAAGTAGCAAACGAGCATGCGTTCCACCTGATGGTAAGTGGCCACTGCTGTCCATGGACATCTATAATCAATCTCAGATCGGAATCATACCTGTAGCCCCAGATGGGTTGCTACCCCGGAGGACTATGTTGGAATGCCTCGGATAATTATATTCCCTTACCACACCCTTCAGACCGGAACACAGCTATGCACAACACTGCAGTTATAGGCCGAACTAGGCGTGTCTAAGGCTTCTACCAAATAAAATTATGATACAATACTAGTGTAATGTTACAAATTATGTTATTGCTTTTCTAAGTAATTATACTTACGTTACATTTGTAAGAAAGAACTTGCACTGAAGAAACTTTCTTCAGTGGCAGGCACTTTAAGATACAAGATTTTACGAACATAAAACATTTTATAGCGTAAGTCAAACACTAAAGTCAACAACTTTGACTTTAAAAAGGCTTTCACCAACTTAAATAAAAACTTCGTGGTTCAAGTATAGCACCGGCGTATATTTATTTTTATCTTATTACTATATATAGATCTTGTAGAGTTACTACTCTACAAGATCTATAGAGATACAAGAGCATTGTGGTTATATTATAAGATAAGCAATCTGGGAAGCAGTCCATCCGATGGTAAGTGGCAATAGGCAAAGACATAGAGTCCTGCTTGAGATGCACTACAGATGTCCTTGAGGGTTAAGATAAAACGTTTTGTATAAATAGTATAAGTTTACTACATTTTTAGACCAGACCACCACAGACGTTAACACTTTTGTTATTAGGCAGAAATAGGTGTGACGATACGGCATCCGGAGCCGAACTACGAATGATTCTTGACGACCCACGTGGTGGAGCGGTCACTATACTGGTCTGGCACGCAGTTCCTTGGTTTGATCCCCAGCCAAACAGACATCTAAATGATGAGTTTAGATTTCTGTTCTGGGTCTGGGTGTTAGTGTATTCGTCTTTGTGTGTCTATGGCACCCACGACACAGGGGAAAATCCTAGTGTGGGGCTATGAGTGTAGAAAGCATTTATGTTTAGGTATGTTCTTCTTTAACTTTTTAATTTATTACTATTATTAATTTGAAAGTAACAAAATATTAAGAAATATTTAAAAAATAAATGATTAACAAATATAACTTAAATGTAAAAAGAAAAAAAATTACATGCATTTACTTTGAATTTAATATGACTTACTTGAAGTCATATGATGTCCTGAGCAAATGTAATCGATTCAAAGTAAGATTTCTGTCTTAAGTAGATCAGGTACATCAATGAGTTGTTTTGATCACTTAAATAATTTTATGCTCGTTGTCTATTTCCGTTAAATAAAAAAACTTAAAAGTAGACTCGACCACAGTAACGGCATTTAGATAATTAGGTTTAAAAAATGACCTTCAAATTTGCCTACCGGAAAATTCTAAAACAAACAAATAGTAGGTACAGACGTAAAAATAGTTACAGTTTTACAATAGACTAAAAATGGTAGGTATATAAAAAGTCACCGAGTGATCGTGGGAAAATCTGACATAACTATTTAGGAAATTAATATATTAAAAACTCATTTGTTACAGTTTAAGAATGTAAGGAGATTTTTTTAATGATGCCAGTAACTAGTTTGGGTTTTTGTGAGTATATTTCTTATGGCGTATCAATGTTTTTTAACTCTAAGTTTATAATTGAATTAAAACTGTTCTGCAGACTATGTTAACTATTACAGAATGTATCATAGAAAGTTATACTGTAGCAATACTTTATTCAATACAAAATATACGCGCTGTTAAAACGCTGTACACTTGTGATTAACTCGTTATTGTCCCACTGCTGGGCACGGGTCTCCTCTCAGAATGAGAGAGTTTCAGGTTATAGTCCACCGCACTGGCCAATTGCGATTTGGTAGACAAGCGTGTAGGTTTCCTCACGATATTTTTCTTTACCGTAAAGCAGTGATAAATAATTACTTACACGCTCATTTTAGAAAAATCTGTGGTGATTCGAAACTCGGATCCTCGACTGTGAGGCTGAATCTCAACCTTCGGCTATCACTGTATACTTTATTAACGCCAAATTTCTCTGAAGAATACAACCAAAATTCATAACAAAAGCTAGCGGTCGTTAATGTTACTTTTAAGGT
This sequence comes from Cecropterus lyciades, assembly GCA_002930495.1. NCBI lineage: Eukaryota > Metazoa > Arthropoda > Insecta > Lepidoptera > Hesperiidae > Cecropterus > Cecropterus lyciades. The sequence goes on from MOOZ01001176.1 coordinate 187,802, forward strand.
ATCTTAATAACACTAGAGGAAATGAATATTCAAAGGATACTCAAAAATGGACCTCATAATAATAGGGAGTGTTATCTTCTTATAGCAGAAATTTCTTATTGTCTCCTCATAACACATCAGCGCGAAATTTATCAGATGCCGCAAAAAGTTCGAAATAAACAGGCTACCGAACTAACTGAACCGCACGTGTTGTTAGGGTTGACAATTAAAAATACCTTATTAAATAAGCTTATTTATATTATTATAGTAGTTAACATATAAATACTTCTCCTGTTTTTATGACATTGAAGCACCAAACGGGCATGCAGTCCACCTGATGGAAAGCGGTCACTGTCGCCCATGGACATCTGTAATCAACCACAGATAAGATCAGAGTCTTACCTGAGGCTAGCTACAGAAGCGTTGCTACCCCTAAGGACTAAGTTGAAACTACTACAACTAAGTTGGAACAACTACCACACCATTCAAACCAGAACACAGCAGCGCATAACACTGCTGTTAGGCAGAAATACGTGTGGCGGTGGTGCTTTCGGAATTGAACGACAAAGAGTTCTACCACCTTTAAACCACCTGATGTAATCAATCGCATATAAAATCAAATTCTTATCCAAGTTTGGCCACTAATAAGTTGCTACCTCAGAGGACTAATTTAGAATGCCCAGATGTGTCGCTTAGCATACCCTTCAAAGTAACGTAGCAGCGGTTAACACTGCTGTTATTTGCCAAAGTAGGTGTGGCGGTAGTGCCTTCGGAGTCAAATCATAAAAGTTCTACCTTTAAATATAATTTTCCAATAACTCCTAAAGTTTAGTGGAGTGGTAGAATCTACTTGCCTAATATTCGTTACGACAGTCGTGAGTATTCTTTGACAAATTTTATATGCACATTGCAAAAATGTGTCAGTTCGTATGTGTATTTCTACTAAGTAGATAACTAATGTCTGTTAGGACAAATACAACATGATTATTTGAAGTTCAATGTGGAAAAAAGAGTGTTGTTCTACTGGGGAGGTACCAGAAATATTTTTATTTCTTGCGTTTCAGTAGAATGATGTGGTTGCATCACTTTTATATGACGTGACCATATTAGTCCTCGGGGGTTGTGCTGCCGGATAACTTTCGTATGAGGCCATTTTAGTTCTCGGGAACACGACGCATCTGTGATTCACTTCAGATAGAACTCCTGTTCTAATATGAAGTTCCTTGTAGATCCATGGGCGGCAGTAACCACTTAATGGTAAGTGGTTACTGCCGCCCATGGTGAACTGCATGCTCGTTTCCTACTTCAATCTATACTAATATTATAAAGCTGAAGAGTTTGTTTGTTTGTTTGTT
>MOOZ01001176.1:189306-199399 GCA_002930495.1 Cecropterus lyciades
AAGTATGTTAATGATTTAACGTTTGGTTTTATTTGTAAAAGTAAATATGTACTTGGCGATTTATTAATATATGAAACGTGAAAAGGAGAAAGGTTTTAGAACATTGTCATTATGTTAAAAAAAGTGGAATATTAATAGAATATATATATATTTTAATATATAAATATTTTTCAATTAATGAGCGAGAATACGTTAAGAATCAAGAGTTCTAATGGTAATTATTTTATATATTTTGTGTAGGTATATGAGTAAATCTACTATTATTCAAATATACAAAATTAGTATAGTTTAGTAAATGTGATAATGTTATTTAATTCATGATATGTATAATGTATATATTGTACTTTTATATTAGTATCTACCTAAAGATTCAAAATATAAAATAGTAAGAGTAATAGTGTACATATTCATTTTATATCATGTTCTAACTTTGTATAGGATTTTAATAGACTTTGATGGTATTAAACTAATTACGTAACGTGTTGTGTTTCGTACATGCACCTGTGTTATTAACTGGTATTTGAGCTAATCTACGAGTGAAGCGTCGTATTCGTCCAATTTCGGATCAGTTACCAGGTCTGCTGTATCATCGGTGATCTAATCATGTATCAAGCGAGATTAAAACTGACCGAGCGGATCGCATCAAAGGCGGTATCACACTGTTATTTTGACTGATTGATCTCCTCCAACAAAAAAAAGGTTGCATCGCTACCGAGATCGACAGTAGCCGAGAAAAAACAAATTAGTTGGCTAAACCTTTTCATAAAGCATTGTTATTATCAACACCTACCCTGTCTTATATTCCTTACCGAGTACCCTTTTCGTCGTTTTGGTTACCGAACAAATTGCTACGTCTTTGATATACGGTTCAAAATTCGGTCCATTACGGTTTTGCGTCGGTTATAGTGACTATTGTGTGGTTTGTAATAGACGGAAGGCAAAAATCATGCTGCGTTTGTGACCTTGCGTTTGTTACAAAAAACGCGATTTATTTTTTAGGAGAAATGTTTTTCGGTGTTAGATATAGCGGCTCGAGCTTTGATTATCGAGATTCTCATATTTAGTTTTAATTGGTGGCTTTATCGCGTTTACATTTTACGGTCGGATTCGATGAGAGGTTAATAAGCGGCTTTTTGAAAGGTATCTTCGTTTTTTGGAGGTCCGCGGTGTTGTGGCCGTATTGGTTTGGGAGTTGACCGCTGTGAACGCTAGAAAGTTTGACGTACAAATCTGACTACAAAATTTGTTTATGATACAGTAAAATGTAGCACATGTAATATAATCAATGATTCATCATTAAGTGTAGATTGTTCTTAGCTAAATTGCGATTCGGGTTAACACAGCGTTACTTTATGCGATATGTGGGCACTACGCGTTGCCATGTTACAATAATTTTTACGGAACCGTTCATGGGATATAATTGTAATGCGCTGTGCCCAATTTTTTATTGTTTAGGCAATAGTCGATATTGATTTCGGGGCTTTGATTCCGACGTATTATTGCTTGTTTTATTGGTACCTGGGAATATTGTAATTAACCATATCGGACCTTTTTTCTCATCTTTCTGAATCCTTTCGTGTCTACGGACTATAATAATTTTGTGACTCACCTTGAAAGGCGTATGCTCCGAAGATTGGCCTCATATTGTTCACCGAAGACGTAGTTCCTGTTGTGTAATCCATTTTGGAACTTTAATTGCGATCGCGTTTTATCTTTCACTGTACAATATTCACTCGTAATGAACCAGACGAATCGTAAATCACTATTACAATTATAAAAGTATTTTAAGTCATCGAATTGATACAAATAAATTTGGCACACACTTTTTGGTATCATAAAAAAATCTTATTCTTATCTACTTAGATTTGGTTTAAGACACTTTTTAGATTAATTTAATTGGGCTTGTCATTGCTTATAAATGCTTGTTATGTTAGATAGTATTGTATTTAAAAATCTGCGTTATTCCGACTAGCAAAATTCTAACTAACATTTGTACCGCGTAACCGCTCATGGCATAAGCGAATCAATTACAAAGTCGCTGGCGGGGCATTATTTCGGGGGTCCTACTCATGCCTATTACAATAGCATTTCGCTCCACCTCTTTGCTCCCCTACCACTTTTTATTTACTGGTAATAATACTAAATCACAGGGTTCTATATGACGTAGCTTATAAAAGGGTGTCAATTTATGTAACAATAGCGTTAGGAGGTTCAAAGTTTGTGAAATTATTTTGGAGAGAAAATAATTCGTACTGAGCAAGTACACTTTTTAGGCCCAGTGGCTTTAATCTTTGTTGTAGAATATTCACCATTTTAATATATATAAATTACGTGTCACGTTGTTCGTCCGGGGTAAACTCTTGAACTACTGGACCGATTTCAATCAAATTTGCACGCCGTGTGCAATTTGATACAACTTGAAAGATAGGATAGCTTATATCTTACATAAATTACGTGTCACGGTGTTTGTCCGCTATAGATTCTTAAACTACTGAACCGATTTTAATGAAATTTTTACATTCTGTGCAGTTTCATCCAACTCGAGAGATAGGATAGCTTGTATGTTATATAAATTACGTGTCACGTTGATAATCTGCTATGGACTCCTAAACTAACTCCTAAAGAAAAAAAAACTTTAAAGGTACCAAACAAAGCGTAAATACACCAAGATTTTACATAATACAGCAAACAAGTTTCGTCAAATTGGCATGCAAATACGTACATACATACGCTATAAAAACATAACCCTCCTTTTGACAGTTGAGTAATAAACCCTAACATTTAGTTCTAAAAAACACAACAACAATTTTATTAATGCCCAACGAAGTGGGCACGTGTCTGCTAATTCTATAACATGTTCTATATACTGCACGTATTTTCATATGTGCGTGTTAGAAATTAATTTAAAGAATATCAGAATCTCGTATGCAATTAAGTATAAGATTAGAGTACGTCATATAGTTCTCGTGGGTGTGTTACTTTTATTACCAAGTACTTGGTCAGCGTGGTGGATGTTATTGATTTTATTCCTATTCAGTAATAAATAGGGTTTAAATGTTACTTTATTGAAGGTCAAATATGAATGACTTGCTTATTATTAAAATTACATGAAACGCCTCGTTTAAGCATCTCTGCCTTACTAACATAGCAATTAATATTTAGAGACGTAAGAGAATAAGTGGGATTCCATATTATCATGTCATATGATTTTCAGAAAGCATTATAATCTGATATCCATTCAAATGTAGTATCGTTCACTTTCTTTTTTTTTTAATTTTTCTCAAATTTCAGGTTCTCCGATCAGCAATCTTCGAAGGCGAGGGCTACGTGGAACTACCCTCCCTGGCCTTCCGACGTAAAGCAGCACTGGGTCTTACATTCCGAGCGCGACCACCTTATGGACTGCTGCTCTTCCGATCTCCCTCCGGATCTAGAGGCAACGAGGTGGATGATGAAGACGACAACAATCACGTTGTTGCTATAAAGCAAGAAGTTGAAGATGGTAGATTTCTTGAGAATGGCTTTGTGGTTCTACTCCGAAAGCAAAGTTTTTTTTGTCAAAAACAGCAGTGTTAGCTGCTGTGTTCTGGTCTGAAGTAGGAACGCATCTACGAGTAACTCCCATCTTATTGGGGGTTGATTACAGATGTTTATGGGAGGCAGAGGCCATTTACCAGTTCCCATACAAGTTCCAGATCCATTTCCATATTATAAAAAAAAAAAAAAAACATCATAGTGCTGGCGAAATTACTCTATCTAGAGTCTTACAACCTTTAGGTAGTATGGGAGTCGTCTATTTCATAAGTCGATAATAGCAAACGCTATCGCAGTATAATGCCAGTGATGCGACGTGCAGCTGGGCTGTCGACAATGATGTCGATAAAAAGCCGTCATGCAAATTATCGACTATTGTTGCCGAGTATTGTATGATTATGCATTTGTGCGCGGTGTCCTGCGAATGCTGTGTGATTCGATCCGCATCTCATTTTTTGGGGAAGCGTTCGTAAAATTTTTGTAAACAGCTGTTCGCGATTTGTTGGCTTTTCATTATTTTTATTTTATTTTCTATTAGTAATTTAGTGAAAATAAATCATCTAATTTTATCACAGTTCAGAGTACACGCGTGTTCTTGCATATTAAGTAAGGTTAAGGCAACTTCCCACGTTGTCATGGAAGGGGATGAATTTTAAACACTTCTAGCGTGCTGTTTCACGCTGCTTGCGTTTCGGAGCGAGGCGAGGCTATGATAGCTTACTTTCATATGAAGCGACCTTTTACTCCTCGGAAGTAGCAGCACATCTGTGATTTACTTTAGATAGAAAATATATTTTAAATAAAGTTTGTTGGGGATCCATGGGCAGCAGCGACCATTTACTATACACGGACTGTATGCTCGTTTGTATTAATCTTAAAAAAAACCCTTTTAACCCGTTAATTTGTCGCAACATTAAACCGTCCTGGAGGCCAGTTAATAAACATTAACAAGGGTTTCACTTACCCATACTAACCTACATCAATTCGCGTTGGTTAAACGTGGTGGAAAAAGAACAGAAGAGAAGAACAAAAGGCATTTTCGATTTGTATCGAGAAACTGATGCTTATTAGCGATATAGGAAAAAGGTTGAAGTCAACCTTCTACAATGGTAGAAAGAATTTTTAGATATATTATTTTACCTTGAAGTAAGTAGTGAGTAAATACATCTATACATAGGTCGCCACACAATTGGAGACGATATAATCAGTATAGCACTCCAGTTTGGAATTTTTTATGTCTATGGGGCAAAATTTTAACAGCTAAATGCTTTAAAAACTTGGAAAAACATCGTCTTACGTACGTTTGCCTTATAACATTGGTGTATCCTGCGGTTATTTCATTTGAAGAGTTGGGCAAGCGAATTATAGATCTGAAAAATAGCAAATTAGTTCTCATGGACAGAAACGTGTGCAATCAACACAAAGCAGGTTTCCTATCCTATTCGCCGTTCACAGTCGGTTCTCGGTGGTCCAATTAACGTTACGTGGGTTGCCTGCTAGTTGACTACTTCCATAATATAAAAAGGCACATGAAAAAATCTATAAAAATAATCTTAGCTTAATTGCAATACGTTTTAATTTAATAAAAGATCGTTGAAATAAAGAAAAAGTTTATTGCAAACTTTAAAACTGTATACGCGATATAAATATTTGTGGGGTGATTTATATTATGTTTACGCCCTAACTTAAGGCGATATTTTCTAAAACGTGTAACTTTAATTAATGTTACTTGATTGCCAATATAAATAGGGAAAAGAGTTATATTTTTCATTAAGTATTGTATTAGTTTCGTATTGTCAGTCGTAAGCGGAAATATCGGGATCATCCTTGTCACAGTGATTCAATTAATCAATGACACAGTGGCCAGTTTTTGGACGGACATGTCTGTCAACGGAAATAAATGGCAAATCGTTGGACAGGTTCGGTTCAGGATCGAGGAAATCATGAAACTATATATTTTCTTAAATATGTCCTATCGGTTATCTTTCGTTGCTTCTTCTGCAGAACTAAACACCTTGCAAAGTAGTCATGGAAGATTAATAACGTCCAAAAATAATTATTTAAAGGATCTACTTTGAATTAAAAAATTTTGATTTTTACAATAAGCAACTAGTTTCGGAATTTAGATCTATTCTAATAGGAACCTAAAGGACAATTAAAAAAAGTTCCAAAACTACATTAGTCAGTACATTCTATCAATGAAGTTCTTGTTTTTACTTTTTTAGTTACTTTTTTTGTTTCTATTTTTTTATTTTCGATAGTATCGACATCATTAAGTGACAATTTAATAATTAAAATATGCCAATTGGTATTGATAACATGGATGCATACCTGCCCTAAATTCACGGCTGGTCTCTAGATGGCTTGGAATTTAAATACTAATTAATAGAGACTTAAGTCCTCATTATTATGACTAAACGTGATTATACCTCACTTTGACAAATTGTCGCCAATTTTGATAAAAATATACAATATATTGTTACGTACAAACAACACGTTAAAATTTTTTGGATAAATTTCATAAAAAGAGGTTCCAAAATTGATGAGTCACGATTTGTTATAACTTTTTCGTTCACATTTTGACTTCCTGAGGGACGGGCGGTACAAGTTTCGTGATCTTTTGTAATACAAGGATTATTCTGTATACATATAATGTCAATGTTGATATATCATTATAATTATATATACATATTATTATTATACATACAAATTTAAACGTGAAGCGAAAATTGTGAATCCTTTTTGACAAATAATGCGCGCACGGTGGAGTGAGAGAATTATTATACTTAAAGATTATACAGAAAAGGAACGCAGAAAAATAATATTTATGTATAATAATTACAAATATATTTAATTAAATTAAACATTCATTTCGTTTATTACTGACAGTTTAAAAACATAATGTTGCTGACATTGCCAGATGTGTATGTCGAATAACGCGTTATTGTTTTTAAATGCAACTAACTCAATTGAAGTCAATCTCCCTTATAATGGCAATTTTTAATATAATGTTAAAATCAATGTACAGACGAAAAATTCATATTAAAAACTTCGTAATGGATAAAATATTTGATTTTATTTGGGTTTAATTACGGTCGAATTTTGATCGCTGCAAAGGGCAACTAGTATTTACTAGTATATTCAAGTAATATGTATGTATGCACATTTGTGCATACATACATATTACTTGAATATCGAGAGCGAAGGCTGCGCCGCCCCATTTCTACGATATTGAAGGATTGTTTGGCCTCTGTGTTTTGCATATAATAAAATAACTGTTCAAGTGTTATTTTAAGAGCAACGCTTAAAACTATGTAATTACAAAACTTTAATTTTATTGTTATTGTTACAGTCAACTTATTCAACAAATTACGACAAATTGTAAATAGTTTCTAAATCCATTGACGCTAATGTTCTCGAAAGCGCAACTAACGAAAGGGTAGAATACCAAGAATCAGATGAATGGGAATGTCGATTATATTGATGTTAACTCCGGAATGCGTCAAGTGGCTCCAGACATCAATCTGTGACAAGTTGGCGTGTGTCAAAACAGATCGAGTGGTCTCTAGAGGCACCTAGATACCCGCGGTTACGCGAAAATCGCCAGCGGGGGACAATAGGCCAGTGTATGAGTGTATATCAACGACCACTTCACTTTTTGTCATGCCATTTGTAGCTATTATGAATGTAAGTGGGTGTGAGCATTCATGGCAGCTTATTCATTTGTTCTGGTCATGTAGGTATGCCAGGAACTAAACATGAAACGTGATATAGGTTTTTATAAGCGTACTCTGTTGGAAGTTAGTATCTTTTGAAGAGTAATTTCGTCTTAATGTTATACTAGTATCGTTTGAAGAAGTGTCTCCTTTTTTGTATAATTTACATATCTTAATTACTTTGAGTATTTTTGCTTTCCTAATTTCAATGATTGTCTGAATGTAATTATTTAATTTTCGAAGTTACTTCAGTGCTAAATTAGTTTGGATTTTTAATTGAAGAGGTTTGATATTTTTTATTATTATTTTTATAAGTTTTGATATTATCATAACATGATTTTAATAAATAGAGTTCAGTACGTGGTGTCATAGTAGAACCAAATACTCATACATAGTTTGAAGTAAGTAAGATGTTTCGAATATGTTTACAAATTTTAAACTGGCCAAAATAACTTTCCCTATAGTTGTAATGTATTCTAAGCCCTATTGTGCTAAATACTTGTGAATGTGTACATATATAGTGTTGCCAGAAAATAGATAGCTTATCGATAGTATCGATATTTTATCATATTAGATCCAGCGATGAGCACCATGGATTATTTTATCGATGGTATTAATTGTTTTAGTCAACAAAGCGGTTTCTGCTTTACTAGTGTTTGTACGTTATCTCAATGTTGTGACTCAAATTCTATACATACGATCGATGTCGACGATTGAAATCATTAACACAAACGATAGCCGAAATCAATTGTATCGATTGTGCTTACAAGCACGCCCGATCTAGTACTCAATAATATCGATACATCGATTTTAGCAACACTAGTACACACGTATTAGCATTAAGCCAAGTCCATTGTTATGTTAGTCAAAGCCTGGAACTGGTATGTATGTACGTATGTACTCGACTTTCACTCGCATGCAAATCGGATAGATGCCCGCATTACGATCGCTTTGTGCGTTTGTTTGACCAACTTGTAGGTCCCGCTTTGACGATGTTTCTGGTTGTTGAATAGATTAGCCCCTATCAGTTTTATCAATGTATTCGACGTATACAGATAAGCCGTTTACATACATTTAAAATACTAACTAGAAATAAATGTAGGTTTATATTTGAAATACTGTTTGAAAAAGGTTTCTGTGCAATTATTCGAACTGAAAAATAGTTTGCGACTCTTTTTTATTAACTTGTACTTTGTTTAATTTTATTGCATATTCAAATTTTGAATTCTGACTGAACTGATATCAACTGATTAAATGTTCGTTTCACTTCACTGTCACCTATAACGTCATTTTTTTATAACATCAATAATTATAATGTAAAATTGATATCATCAAATACGATGGAACGATTAGGACTAAAACGGAATATGTAATGTCTACTTTGTAATAATTCTACAACGGGAACTTCATATAATAATGGTAATAATACAATAATTGTACCTATCTATGAAATGTTTGTGGCTGCTGGTATCGACCTTAGGTAGCACTACTTTCTTTATTCTCATGAATGTCGGAGGAGGCGAATAAGGAGCTAAATAAAGGAGATTAGCACGTCACACTCTCTAACATCAACACTCACTATGACCACATTTACATATGCCAGGCGCAGTGACTATTGTAAAAACACCCATTAGAGAAGGCTTATATACAGCGGTGGAGCTTCAAATGCTGATGGATATATTTTAACATTTGGTCATCTATAAGTTTCGACGGGTTCGAGTCCGGGGAGTAATGTTGAAATGTATGTGTGTGTACAAATGTGTCGCTGTATTTATGTTTGTGTATGTATATAAATATAATTACATAACAGTATATGTATAATGTGCTAGTGTAGTGTGTATAGTGTAAGATATTAATAAGTTACATAAAGTAAAATATGATATGTGGGTGAGGTGCCCACACGTTGTTCATATTTAGGTTCTTTGCGGAAACCTTAAAATCGTCGTCTGTAAATTCGCCTGGCTGCCTGTCCTTATTTGAAATATGTATATCACAAAATATGTAAGCATTATCGACGTTCAACAAATAAAGGAGAACGTACGAGGACTTTGTTACAACTTCTCGCGTAAGTGTAACTAAATGTTGCACTAAATGTGTAACTAAATGGTATATTCATGTACTTATGGAGTAAGAAAAAAATCAGTTTCGTTCCACTAGATGATAAAAAAGGTTCAGTATGAAAATGTTATGTACATTAATTAGCAGGCTTAGTTAATTTATGATTGTTTTCAGCATTAAAAAGTGGGGTTAGCTACAGTAGGTACTTTAGGATGATCCCTGTAGTTCTGGCATTAGAATAGGGCTACGGTATCCCCTACCTTTCGTAAAAGGCGACTAAAAGGGGCTTCCAGGTTTGCAGGCGGCAAGAGGGGGAGCTCGAACCGTCCAGCTAGGCGACCCCGGGAAGTACGGCGGTATGTGTGGCCGCATACTGTCGTAAAGACTAGACGGTGCGGTTGTCCTAGCCGCTCACCTGGATGCAACCCGATGGGGCAACGCGCTCAGAGGACTCCGGTTGCGTTCATTTGGAGATCCCGGAGGCCTTTTGACAGCGCGGTAAAAATCACACATAACCCGGTGTCGCTCCTACGGCGTCCTTTGCTACCTTCCGTTAGCTTACCTTTTGAAGGTTTCCTTCTCGAAAATAAAGGAACTTTAGGATAACACCAAACAAACACAAAGAGTATTAGTATTTTATTACTAATACCAACCCAGATTCCATTCTTGATATTAATAAATAGGCAGTGTTACTTATTGAAACTTTACATTATTCATCGCATTGCTTTGCTACTTGAGTCACTCTAAATTACACCTATGTGATTAATAATAGGCATAGACTTACA
>MOOZ01001176.1:207027-246747 GCA_002930495.1 Cecropterus lyciades
TGTTAAATTATTTAACTGAGAAATATTTCTAAAACATATAGTTATTGCAGGTAAAATTGCGTATTTTGTGTATCCTAATAGTAAAAAAGCAGAGATTGACTTCTATTGTTTTGTTACTATTGACTTATTTGAGGTTGGTTACGTACGATAACAGTAATTTTTAAGGTGGTAGAACTCTTTGTGGTTCGACTCCGGAAGCACCACCGCTACACCTATTTCTGCCTTATAACAGCAGTGTTATGCGCTGCTGAGTTCTGGTGTGAAGGGAGACATACATTTCAGAGGCATTCCATCTTAGTTCTCAGGTGTAGCAACGTATCTGTGGCTAACCTTAGGTGAGACTTTGATCTTACCTAGGGTTGATTACGGATGTCCATGGGCGGCAGTAGCCACTTACCATCAGGTGGGCTGCATGCTCGTTTGCTACTTCCGTGCTATAAAAACAGAGTAAAAAAAGGTGAAAATATGAAAAAAAATTTTTTTTTTTTTCATTATGCACACGGAACCCACAAACGCGCGGTAAGATCGCAATAACAGTGCATGACCTCTATTATTGTTTTACTTATTTCCATTTCAAAATATCGTGGTATAATTTTGTTATAATCTCATTGGAAAAATACGTATGTTTCCAATTTACTGGACAATAAACTATTCGTGTAGCTTAATGTGCAACCCGGAACGCAATATTGTTTTTATGTTAGCAATTCGATCTGTATTCATAGCAATTTATTTAGGGCACCCGATACTACGTGATTCTGCCTTTATTGTCATACGTATTTTTATTCGAGAGCGTCAGAAGGAGGGTAATGATTTTCGAGCGTTTGTATGTTTGTATGCCATATGAGCGTATGTATGTCCATGTCTTTGGGATGGATTGTGACATATGACATATCATTAGAATGGTATCAGTTTGCAGTGACATAGGGTATATATACTGTTTGAAATGCCGCCTATAAATAGAGGAAAATGTCGTGCCTTTTTTATGATCTTTTTGAAGGTGGTAGAACTCTTTGTGGTTCGTTTCCGGAAGCACCACCTATTTCTGCCTTATAACAAGAGTGTTATGCGCTGGTCTGGTCTGAAGGGTGTAGTAAGGGAGACATACTTTTCCGAGGCATTCTATCTCAGTCCTCAGGGGAAGCAACGCATCCTTGGCTAACCTTAAGTGAGACTTTGATCTTACCTAGGATAACAGGTGTCCATGGGTGGCAGTAGCCACTTACCATCGGGTGGGCTGCATGCTTGTTTGCTATTTCTATAGTATAAAAAATGATAATTACAATATGGGTATCAAATGAAAGCTAGTAAATAGACCATTCCAAAAATATATATACCTACGAGTATAATAATACCTTTTGGTTACTATTATGACGAAAATTTATAAAAAGCGTTAAATTAAATCTATCACTGTAAAAACAAAAATCCAATTGCTTAAAAACAATGAACTGAAACTGAAGGAAATCAATCGTTTTCAACAGTCGAAATTTGCTTCATATTTTTAACACTTTACTTGTTTCATATTTTCATTTTTTCAAAAATTTTAATTTAGAATACAAGATTAGAGCCTTATCTGAGATTGACAGATTGACGTGGGTTGTGTTACTCTCCCTGAGGACTAAGTTTGCAACGACTCGGATAATATGCCTTCTTTACTACACCCTTCAGACCAGAACACAGTAGCGCTTAGCATTCCTACTATTAGGCAGATTTCTACTATTAGGCAATAGGTCTGGTGCCGCTGTCTTCGAAGTTAAACCATAAAGGGTTTTAGAAACACCTTCAGGGGATACAAATAAATAAAATAAATTCGAAGTTTCTGTTTGTGATTTCAATATTAATATAATATTCTGTCTTTTGTTTAATCTGCTTAATATAAAGATTTATTTTTTCTGTCTATAGATTACGTGTATAGATAAATATTCTTCAGGTGTAATGGGAATCTGGACGTGTGATTCTTAGGGATTAAACGTGCTTCAGAGGGTATGTAAAGATGCCATACCCTGTTTATCCTTGAAGCACATTTGCTGAAGATTATCAGAGAACTTACGAGCAGTTTCAAAATAATTGTCGGAATAAGCCACTACCCTTTACCTACCACGTTTTTGAATAGGAACAGAATGGTAAACTGTTCGTCAGGCTAGGAATGAAACTAAAGAGGGTTCCGGCTTTTTTGTATTTTCCACATTTCGTTGTAAATTCCATTGTAAAAAATATTTTATGTTATTATGACAAGCCTCATACACTTTCCTAAGAATATGAGAAAAGTTGTTCACGAACCTTATAAATATATGTTTCGAATATTTGACATCAACAACACAGAATCTTATCATAGAAAATATACAATAGAATGGTTTGGTTTGAACTGGCTTGGTACATGTTTAAAATAAAATATAACAACATATTAACACACACCTATTACACACACACAACACACACATTAACACACACCTATACTTAAGTATAAACATATCAGACAGAAGTCATGTCAAGACATGTCAAGTACATTTTATATTCTTTCTTTGATGCATAAAAAGCAAAAGAGAAGCTTTCCTCATTACATTCCTGTCTGACAATCGACAATTAGCAGATTGTCATCAAACACGTATCATATGCATATCATATCTATGTGGAAGTAGCTTCTTATCAGAGAAAATGTGCAATAGATTTTCTTCGTTTAAACTGGCTTGGAGCATCTTTAAAATAAAATGTTTCGAATACCTGATATCACACTTACATTGAAGTATCAACTTATCAGAATATAACGTGTACTGGCTTGTCGCATTAATATAAAAACCCCAAGAGCTTTCCTCATTACGTCCTGTCTGAAAATCGGCAATTAGCAGATGGTCATCAAACACGTATCATATGCATATCATATCTATGTCGAAGTAGCATCTTATCAGAGAAAATGTGCAATAGATTTTCTTCGTTTAAACTGGCTTGGAGCATCTTCAAAATAAAATGTTTCGAATACCTGATATAAGCATCACACGTACATAAAAGTAACAACTTATCAAAATATAACGTGTACTGGCTTGTCGCAATAAAATAAAAAGACCAAGAGCTTTCCTCATTACGTCCTGTCTGAAAATCGGCAATTAGCAGATAGTCGCGTGGACGTATACACATCCGCGTTATAATTTATCGCTTCTTTGCGCGCGCGCCGCTCTCATTAGGTCTCGTATGAAATCATAGAATACGTATCGCAGTTAAGAGCTTGTAGGCATTATAATCGTGCCTATACTTGGTATTAACGTAGCTGAGGTATTCAGTGATTTAAAATCAGTCGCATAATAAGTTTTGCGGAAATGTTTTAGATTATTTATTCGTTGATTTAATTGAGACAGGGTCCTGTAAACGCTTATTAATTATGTTACTATGACTGACATAAAATAATTTAATTAAATTATTTTCAATACAACAAAAAAAGAATAAAATCAATTTTAACTACATAAAAAATAACATATATATAATGTATACGATTTATAGTATATGACGCTCGTCATAGGACAATATAAAAAATATATTTAAATTTATGACAATGATATCATAAATATTAAATCTATTTTAGCTGTTAAAATTTAAAAAAAACATATAACTAAACGGTTACTAAAATATAACGCTTTTGAAAAGAGTGGTGATTTGTATTCGTAGTCTAGTAAAGGTATGAGAGGTTAATAAACAAATCTGTGGTGCATGTGGTCACTGCTTAAACTGAAATGATTGAACCTTTTTACATTATTCCGCTTTGTATCTAAAATATTAATATATAAGTGTGAGTAATTTTAAACTGTTTAAAAGTTTAACATTTACTTTTGTATTTTGTTATATTAAATCCTCAGGTGATAACAACTATAACAAAACAGTATCATTGTATATGATATATGATATACTCACTTATATATGAGGCGAACTCAGGAGTGGCAACGCTTGACTTTAGATAGAACCCCTGTTCTATATGAAGTTGCATACAGATGTCTATGGGCGGCAGTAACCACTTACCATCAGGTGTACTGCATGTTCGTTTGCTATTTAAATCTTCAATGAGATAAAAAAATATTAAATTGTATAGCAAAAATTAAACTTATTCTCATTAACCTGCATGAATCAAAATCTTAGTGGGTAATTTTGTTAAGTTCTGCAATCGAATGCAAAGTGTGGCCTTTCTATTGGACAGTTGTTCTGTGTACAAAAACGAGACAGCACTATAGTTTTGTTGTAGTTTATTTTCGCACGATGACTCATTCGCACTTCTCCGATACAATTCTTATTTAGATGTTTTTTGTGACCTTGTCTATTTCTAATTAACTTTTATGTAAGATATATTTAAGTTCTCAAACATCGGGTTTAAGATTAGTAATCAATGTGGTTTGTTATAAGGCCTAAATAATAATTAAGGACCAGGTTAGTGAGTTATAATTGTAGTAAAGTGGGAGATTTCGGGGTTTTGATTGTGGTGGCGTATTCTGTTATTGGTCCTGGATCTATTTCTAAAATAACCCTCGTTATCACCCAGAAATAGGAGGAAATTTGAAGTTTGAAAAATCCTAGTATGAGTGATACTAGGATTTTTCCCGATTCGTGGATGCTGTGGAAGCATGCAACGACAAATACAAAAATATCTAGACCCAGAATATGAACGTAAATTAATCATTAAGATATCTGTCTGTATGGGGATCGGCCTAGAACCCATTGCATATCAGACCCGTGGTGACCGCTTTGCCACGCGGGTCGTTTTCTGATTTATAATAGTCAACTGATGTGGGTATACATGTAGGTAGAAACGTTTACATGAGGAGTCTTAACTGAGTACCTGATCAGGTGTAGAAACGTGACTCTCTGAGCTCACTTAGCTAGTAGTCTATGTATGGAGTTAGCCATATCTATAACATAAAGTATTATAAATTATTTATATTTCTGGAATTGTCTATGTACTAGGTTTTATTTCTTACCCATATTTTCATGATAACAAAAAGTTGACGTTCCCCCATCCCTCCCTTTTCTCCTATACCATACAAGCGCCATTTTTTTATTGTAAAGCTTATGTCATTCTGCAAACTAAAGTGATTCTAATAATATGTCATATGTCACAATTCGTCAAGCCGTTTGGGCTCTAGCGCGTGCTAAAGAAATAGATATAAGTACATACATATAAACATACATACATACATACGCTCAGACAACAAAAATACTTTTATTTAGTTTAGTTTATTTAATTGTAAACGTTTTAGTGTTCTGAGTTTTATGCTGGTATTATTTTGATAATATGATACACTCATAGTAGTTTTACTTGGCGATTCGATCCAATACTACTTATACAGAGACTTTGTATAAGTAGTATTGGATTGTTTTAATAATGTTTGTTTGAACTACAGCTACGAAAGTAGTAAAACACTCTTATTGTTACATTAATGTAGTAACATTGTAGTAACATTAATGTAAGAGTATACTGATAATTATGAGTCCTGCTAAGAAGAAGATAACATGAGGAATTCCAAATTCGTTCTTAATGATACGCAACTGTGATTCACTTCACGAAAGACTCCAATTTTATTTGAGTACAAAAACAGATCGGGAGATAGCGAACAATAGACTTTACATTGGACACCATAGTAGACCATGGTCTAGATCCCCTTCATTTGTGTGGAGAAACCCAAGCGTATCAGTTCAACGTAAAAAGGGCTGCATCGAAGTATTCGAGCGATTTGTTTTACTATTGCCAGGTGGATTCAATGATAGCTGGTAGATTTAATGTGGCGACCATCTTAGTCTTCGGGAGTAGCAACGCATCTGTGATTGAGTTAAGAAAGAATTCCTATATGAAATTGCTTACATATGTCCATGGGCAGCTGTAACCACTTACCATTAGGTTTGTATTTAAATCCTATAAAAATACTATACAGTAAAAAATAAAAAAAAAAACTTAGCAGAAGAATTCATTTCAATAAAATCTCTGTTAACTGTTACGTAACTTATCTGCAATGAAATTCTAGGAAACCCAAGAAGTAGATTTAACCGATTGAAATGAACTTGGCGAGTGAACCGTAAAAGACATTTCCAAGATGAAATGAAACCTATTGCATCTTACACAATGAAGACGTGACGAAAGCTGTGATGAAAATCAAACACCATTTTTCACGTTCGAGAAAATTCTTTGTCAGCAAACCCATTATTGGATCTCGATTTCTTATTCAATATTTCTGCATATAGATTTATCTATATGAATCCTATGTTATGAAGAATTTATTAGTTGGAAAATTCCTTAATCAATTATTAAATTACCTTGGTTTCTCCAAAATAAAATATAATATTTCACCTTACATGTAAGAAATATGTATTTATTTATTATTTTATTTGATGGTTATGTCATTTATCTATCGAATCGTACAAGGATTCGATAGATAAAAAGACTTAATTAGCGACATTAAAAAATATTTTAAATTATACTTCCCTTTTTTAAAGATTTTTTTTGGTGGCCGAAGCTGATTCAAACTCTACATCGGAAATATCTATTTCTGTTGTCCGGTCACTGAGCGTTGATCGTGTCTCTACCACAAACGAAAAAAAAAGTAGAGATGTCATAGAGTAATGGAAATGCGTGCCTCCGATTCGTTTTGGTTTTGAATAGACATTGTCTATTTGATTTTAAGTGTTGTATGCGACGTGTGCGGCCCATCAAGGCATATTTTCAGCGGTGTCTTTGGCTTGCAATGGGGCCTGAAGCGTGTACGCACCGATTTCAGCGCGCTTTTCACGCCTTTTTTTGTCGGTCACAGCTGCGTCGCTCGTATGAAGATACTTATAGAGCGTGAAGTGTCAGCCATCAAGATAATTGCTTGCCAAAATATCTGGGACGCTTTTTGTAAATAGTCGTGGATTTAACAAATTTTAGAATTTTGGTATGTTGTGTTTATCTAAGTTCTTTTTAGACATCACTAGATTTTAATTTTTGCTAATGATTATCTTAATAAAATAATAAATATTGACCGATGTTAACTGATAGTTGGTTGCTTGGGGGCATAAAACATTCGCTGTAAGGGTCAATGTTGAACGTTAAAAATATATATTTCCGATCTTATGAGGCCACGAAATACAAAAATACAAAAAGTTATTTTCTTTTGATATTCCATATATGTTATAGGTAAAGTACCTGAATGCATATGATATTCCGAAGTTACGAACAGGCTGGGACATATCAATGCTATATAAAATATTTCTGTTAGGTTTCTTATGAAGAAGTAAAATAAATATTTTATCCAATCCAAAAAGCATTCTTATAAGACAAAATGATATTTCGAATTTTAATATGCTGATCAGATGATTTTTTGGAATTAAAAGTCATATAAACGAATTTACATAAGACTGAAAAACATAAAACTATTATATATTAATATAATAGATGTTAAGTCGATGTATAAAATTTATAATAATATATCTTTGGACAGTCTCAGAACAAAAAATCATTATTAATATAGTGTTTTTTATGGATTGTTAGTAGGTACCATCTTAATGTTATAAATAATATTTATAATTTAATTTATAATTTAATTTTTCTGAAATGATCTCAAAAGTTTTCAATCGGCCAGAATGAAGATAGGTTAAAGTCATTACATTCCCAAAAGTCAATTACATCAACTTAACCCAATACAATATAATGCTTTGACGATAATCTCTTACAAAATATTCTGGAGAAATTATACTCAAGGTTGGGACAAAGTTGACAAACTCCAAAAAGATTGGTGTGCAAACAAGACGATAACAAATTAAGGGTTTTGTAAGGCAAGATCGGCGAAGCGTTGGTTGATTTTTAATTAAAATGTTACCAACGCCCAAGGTTAATGAGTCAACTGTTTTAGCTTGATAGCCGATGCATTGTTTTACACCTTTATTGAGTTGATTGGAACTCGCGAGGCGGGAAAGGCCAAATGTCTGTTCTGTAAATCGTCAGTTTATAACAGTCGTTATTTTTTGTGAATCAGCTTTAAATAACCTAAAGCTATTAAAAATCTGAAAAAAATAGTCTTAAAAAACGTTGTATTGCGTCAAATCTGCTCTGGTAATTCTAGACGTAACAAGATACGTTTTAACGTAGATACGAATACGTACGCATAGATATAATAAATGCATGATTTTTATATGTAAGAGTTATTTATTTTTAGTTCTTATAACCTACTAGGGTTGAACTCGATAAATAGCTTCATAATTGTCTTAATTCCTCTGTTGTAAATTTTGATGTTAATTTGTTTCATTGCATAGACAGTCTCACGTCGTAATCAGCAAACGAGAATGCATCCTGCATAATAATAATAACCGGGGAGGTACCACCGCCATACCTATTTTTAGTAACTAGCAGTTTCCGGGTTTCGGTGGAAAGGTGAAGTTGCGGGCTCACTTTCATATGAGGCGACCTTAGTCTTTGGGAACCCCTGTTCTGGCCACATACCATAAGGTGGACTGCATACTCATTTGATACTTCAAACTTATGAATAAAACAATATTCAAAAATCAAGAATGTTTTTATTTTATCTCCACACAAATTACAATATTTTATTTGAAGTAACATAATATTTTAATACTTATCAACTTAGCTATTGTAATATGTGAGAGATCTGGTGTCCTAAGCAAGAGCCCGTATTTTGGCACACCAGAGTCACCCTTCATAATCTGTTGCACATACATACTGTTATGGACCCTCTGCAAAAAAAAATCTTAAATTGTATTTGTATGTAAGAGATTTAAATACTAGTTATTACTAATAAAATATAGACTTTAAGCTACTGTTAAGTGTTTTATTGTTATTTTATTGTGTGTGTGAGTGAGTGTGTGTGAGAGAGAGTATGTGTGCATGTTATGCGTTTGTGAGCATGTGTGTGTTGTAAAATAATATTAATATTGAAGGCTTCTGAGACAGTAGTGATCTGCTACTGTAATTCTTAAGATGGAAGGTTTCATGTCAATATGTTTACGTTACTTTTATAACCAAATCAAACCAAAATATAAAAGCTTTACATTGTGATGACAGATATGGCGGTGGTACCACCACAACGAAACCATGCATAATCTTCCTTTAGTTTCTGTTTTGCTTGGAAGTGATTAGGTATTTTTTTCAAAACGACAAAAATATTTTTGTCGTTTTGAAAAAAATACGCTATTTATATACCTAATACGAGTATATCCTGTACTTTAACTTTCTAAATTAATACAAAACACAAAAACATACTGGTTTATGTGCCCCGTCAACCTATTATTGTTCCACTGCTGGGCACGGGACTTCTCTCACAATTAGAGAGTTGTAGGTCATAGTCCTCCGCGCTGGCCAAGTGCGAATTGGTAGACTTCAGACACCATTGAGATTTTTTTTTAGAGAACTCTCAGGTGTGCATGTTTCCTCACGATATTTTCCTTTACCCTAAAGCAGTAAGACATATAATAAACACGTACGTAAGTGCAGAAAAGTCAACTGACTAATGTACAAAAATAACTTGAAAAGTGAAAAAGGTGCAAGATTGACTCTCTTTTAACCTAACATTCCTCTTGACGGAAGTAGTTTCAATTGCGAGTAGAAACAAAAACAGCTTGATTCCAATGCATTATTCTCAAGTACATGATAGTGGCATTTACGTCATTGTAATCCTAAAAATGCGATATGAGAAAACAAATATAATTACAACAGGGTATCTGAAAGATCTTTAAGCCCTAAGTACCCATTAAAGCTTTATGAATTTCTATTAATATATCGATAAACAACTATTAGTTAAAGTCTAACCAATATCCGCTCATAAAGCAGTACTAGTCATTAGGTCTAAGTTGCTTTTGATCGTGGGAAGCTAAGATTCCTAATTAACTGGCAATTAATTACTGGTTGTGAAACATGGAAACTGCAGCCTTGTTTAGCGTTAAGTACCTACTCGCCATTCAATGACACTATATTTAAGGGATTGTTTAAATTTATCCGTGATAAATCAGTTGATGACCCGCGTGGCGGACCGGCGCCATACCGGTCTGACACGCAGTGGGTCCCGGGTTCGATCCCCGGCCAGACAGAAATCTGAATGATGAGTTTAGGTTTCTGTTCTAGGTCTGGGTGTTTGTGTGTCCATGGCACCCACGACACAGGAGAAAATCCTACTGTGGGGCTATGAGTGTAGAAAGCGTGTTTAAAGCGTGTGTGTTTAGTTAGTTTAAAATTTGCCAAAACTGAAGTATCTAAGAAAAATAACGGTTTTTAATGATTCTAAGACTGTTTATGTCCCATAACTTGGCCTCCCTGTAAGTGATAGAGACCTACAGTGTGAGTTTATAGGGTACCGGTTAGGAATAAACCCATGTAGGATATTTCTAAACTACCTATCTGGCTTCCAATAAAAGGACCTAACGATAGTTAACAGATTGTTAAAGTTGTGATAGTTATCAGAAGCAATAACTTAACATACCCTCCGAAGCACAGAAATACGCGTGATTAATATGTATGCATATTTTTGATAACTGTAGAGACACTCTTTCCCTATTCCCTTCCCTCTATAAAGTTAATTATTCTTTTCTTAATTTTATTCATTTGAATGATGCAACTATTTTAATGGTTAATTATTTCTAATTAATGCAAACTAATTCGTACATTGCGGAATATTTTTAAATCATGTTAAGATAAACTCCCACTTTAAAATTGTAGTGGTGTTGGGGTTTCGTCGGGCTTAACCCATTATTTCCTACTGTTGGGAACGGATCCCTCCTGAAAGTGAGAGATTTAGGCTAAAGTGTACCGCACTGACCAAGTGCGAATTGGTAGATGCTTCAGGATGCAAAAAATATGGATTTGATGGAAGCAAAAATATAGTGGTAGAACTTTTCGACCTTGACGACTCACTTGGTGGAGCGGTCACCATACCGGTCTGACATGCAGTGGGTTCCGGGTTCGATCCCCGGCCAGATAGACGTTCTGTTCTGGGTATGGGTTTTTGTGTATTCGTCTTTGTGTGTCCATGACACCCACGACACAGGAGAAAATCGTACTGTGGGGCTATGAGTGTAAAAAGCGTTAATTTTATTTCCTTCTTTCCAGCAGTTCAACTTAGTTTTCATGGGTTGCAATGCATCTGCAGCAAACCTTGGTTATAATTCCAATAATATTTAGGGTTGATTAAAGGTATTCAAGGGCGATATTCAATACATACCATCAGATGGACTGCAGGCTCGTTTGTTATTTCTATACTCGTGTTTACAAATTATGTTAAGAGACATTTAGGATTTAAAAAAGTGTTTATACAGTAAGTATGAACTTTTAAAAAAAAATTATAAGATTTTAGCAAACGAGCAGTCCATCTGATCTTACTATCAGATCTCCTGATGCCGGCCATGGACATCTGTAAGCAACTATATACGTATAGAAAAGGGGTTCTTATTTAAAATCAATTATAGATGTGCAAATAAATAATGTTTTTTGGTAGAATCTAAATTGTAGGTACCATTCTTACTTACACACTGATCTTTAGACTTTTAAATAAAAAAGTGCTAATTACTGCAATAATATTACCTAAGCAATATTGCTAAAATGTAAGATACTACAATGATAAATATTGTTAAGAGAAATATACTTTTTATTAAATTTAAAATAAAGTCGTCGGTTTGACAATCTATGTAAAAAATAGTTTTGTATGAATTAATTATAATAATATAAGAGGAATATCTAAGTGAGACCACTTTTAAAAAGTTCCATTTAATATTTTAAGAACTAAGATGAGGATCCATGTAAATGTATTTGGTATCTAATTGTAAGGTACCCTTGCAATTGGAAAAATCAATGCCTATAACTTCTTTATAGCAGAGATTTAAAGGAGGATTTAAAGGATGCGCCGCCGCAAACCGAAAAATTATATCTTTTACGAGATCCCTTGGAAATATAATTAAGCATCATGTATTTGAACTTTATTGCATGATAAATGCAAGAAAATTAACAAGTGTTTTGCTAATCACACACGATACAATAAGATATTGCATGTTAAGACTCTATAAGAAGTAAAACCCGCTGAAACAATAAAGGTTTCCGACGCAATACTTAGGAGTGCTGAAAAATTATAAAGTACTCCAAATTGTATCATACACGAACGGGCGATAATGCAATTAACCCACACTAACACATTAACATTCGTTTCCTAGTGTGCAGTAAACCCCGCCCCGGACTAATTTTGACCAATCACAAAACGTTGTAGGCATAGATCTTCGTGGCAACACGCCTCATGTTTTTCGTCACGCAGCACCGACTCAGGCGCGACTCACACATTGTTAAATGTAAGCGCTCTTCTCTTTGAAGATACCGGATCCGACGCTTCATGCCGTCCCCTTTGCACACCGGCGTGCCCGCAGCTCCAACCCGACCAAAATAGCGCCCATATATCTGAAACAAAATTTCACATTCTACATCAAAAGGGGTATTCCTGTACAAAATATGTTAAATCAACCTTCAACGAATTAATAAAAACCTAAATTGGTGATTTGAAAGGATAAATTGGGGCTGGCGACCCGCCATTCGACGTAGGCGCGCCACAAACAGAAAGAGACAAACGATCAGGTGTAGTGGTGTCGAAGGCTGTGGAGGCGGCCAGTTTGACCATTTTTTGTTGCACCGCTGATTGTGAAAGATTACACTTGAGAGTCGAAATACATCTTTACATCACACGTCAGTGGCCACTGAGCTGTCTTCAAAGTAACACGGATTAGACACACGCAGTTTCATTTTACGCAATCATGTCTGCGTGCAACCTATGACAGTGTCGAACTAAATTTGTGATCATCTGGGACTTTTGCATGTGCTAGGACTGATTTAGTGCTTCGTACCGTACTTTGAAACTGATAAATCGTCTACAACGTCAATGGCTGTATCAACGCTGAATATGACCCCTTACTTCACAGGATATTCTTTTCAAGGTAAGAATTTTGAAATTTAATGCAATATCTATTTTCGTATGTGCTATCGCACACGGATGTATGTACGGATGCGCTTTGGAATTTTTTAATTTGATTGAAATTTTAGATAGATCTGTTACATTACTGAGGTTTAAATACTATCATTTTATATTTTAAAACTTTTTAGTAGTTTTTGTTATTTTTAAAACGCTTAAAAACATACCTTTGACACTTTAATGTTTGCAGTGAACTTCTAACGTAGTTAATCAATTTACATAAAAGTCCATGTATTTGTATCACTAAGTAATATCTATGTACTTCGGTACTGTTTAGATTTTGATATAGGTTCCATAGATTGGTACGCGCTTAAATTTGTATTATTCAAAATATATAAAAAAATAATCGACAGGTAATCATAATTTTTAATGCTTAAAATAATCCTTATATTGAAAGGACCAATAATCCTTATATATTGATATGAAATATTCAAACCAAGTATGTCCTTACGGAAAAAAAACAATTTTTACTTAGACTAGTAGGGCATTTACTGATGAACATTCAAACATATTTGTGGAAATCATTTGCATTCTCTTCCTTCCAATTATTTAGTATTAATTAGGAGGTTGACTTTATAAATTATATTTTTCTATTAAAGTCCGATTTTGATTGTTAATACAATTTGAAAACAGTTTTAAAAAGTATTTTATGCCTACACTATGCTAATACGAGATGATAATTAATTATCATTTTGAAATTTGCCTAAGTAATATTTTATGATGCGTAATGTACCTAAAACATACCATATACCTTTTATCGGGTGATAATAAAGCATTTAGCAGATGATTAGTGGTTAATTATAGGATCGATAATCATATAGAACCATAAAGGTTTAACGAACGTGTTCTCGTTATATTTAAGGAACGAAACAAACCATAAAGCAATAAAATCATGAAGGAATCATAAGGATAGAAGTGCCTGTTTATTGCCCTCTATATAACAATATTTCATTCTCACGCGTTGGGACTATGGACTATCTAGGAAACTAATATAAAAAACATGGTCATAAGTTGAATAGAGATGATTTCACATTTTTTTTGATGTTGCGTTAAACGGTTTGTATTTTAATACAGTTGTAGATCTCCAAATATATATACAGGCACTTTGGTAAAGCATTTTGTGAAAGTGACTATTTGGTCATTTCCGACTAATTTTGATCTATGCCCCAATTATGATCTATATTTCTGATTTGATGCATCATATTTGTTAAGCAAGAAAACGTTGTATTGACAAAATAAATGATTTTAATTCAAATTTATTTGTGCGCTGTCGCTTATAATATTTATAAAGAATTTTATCTAAAAATTATAATTCAAGTTTACATTAATAAGAAAACCTTGCTTACTTAAACGTTCAGTAATGGTCAAGGACTCCGGCTATAGAAAGTTTGTCTAGTAATAAATAATTTGTCACGACTTCTTCTATTGTCTCATTCAAGTCATTCTTTGAATGATCTTGATCTTAATTTGAAAAGAAAACACTCGATGATTGATCACATTTTAAATTTCTCTGCTGATAAATGTCGGTGAATATGAGAAATGCACTTCGTATCGCTCTCAAAGACTCATTATTGTAGGCACAATTGACTTTATTGATTATCCGTTAAGATAAGAGATGAGATTAAGATTAATGTTCGGCGCTAGTTTGGGATTTGCAATGTAATGTCTTAACTTTACATGTAATAATGGTCTTTTAGATTAAGTAGACGTGCTTAAATATACCGATCATTGCTTTTGTCGACTTTTATTCATTTCCACGTTTCCTAAAACTTTAATAATAAAGAGCCGATGTGACAAAAACACTCTATTATCAACACGTATTGATTTCTAAGCTTGCTTGTCTTTGAGATTTGAAAGAAATTATTACCTATCATAAAAATACTGAATAACTTTTGTTTCAACTGTCGCCCCTCTGTTCGGCGTTTATTACGGGCGACATTTCTTTATACGTCAACGGTTTTACGGACAACCGTTCGTAAATTTTAACTCCTGTATTTGTTTAAAGTTTTTGCCCGTATATTTACTGTTCCATATTTTTATACTTCCACTTTCGAGGAATTAGAAAGGGCAGTGGAATAACAGGATGTGGTGTTACATTGTGTTTGATGGATACGTTGGTCGCAATGTTGGGGCACCTAGTTTATAGTAGAATTAAATACTCCATTGTTTCCTCACTCGCTAGACGTTTAGCGTCAAAAGCCTGTGCTGTATAAATTACGAACGAATGCGCTCCAAAAAGTTCTTACACTCACAGTTTTACACATAAATCATTACCATACGAAAACATTTCGTTTGCATTGTTAAAAATGTCACTTCAACTTATGACCTGTTTCGTCTAAGTAATATTAAGAAGAGAGAAACCATTATAACTAAAAGAGTTGAGATGAAGCGAGAGGGACGACATAAAAGAATGCCGACGATAGTCTTGGCACTTATTTTTTTATCTGGAAGTTTCACTTGGGAAATTATGACAATGTACTATTACATTTGCATATTTTGTAATGTAGTGTACCTATATAACCACAGTATTCATTTATAAATGTAGGTATAATAATTAAGCATCTTCTCTATAAACTAGCAAAGAGTAATAATTATATTGGCGACCAGTGTTGTGACCGCTCCGCCACGCGACCCGCGTGGCGGAGCGGTCACAACACTGGTCTGCCATGCAGTGGGTCCCGGGTTCGATGTTCTGAGTCTGGGTGTTTGTGTATTCGTCTTTGTGTGTCCATGGCACCCACGACATAGGAGAAAATCCTACTGTGGGGCTATGAGTGTAGAAAGAGTTTATGTTATATTTATGTTCATATAACTTCCTTCAGGCCTTCTTTCTTATTACGTAATTTATTTCTCATTACTTGATAATTAATTATTTTATGTAAAACTTTGCTATTTTCAAACTATTATCGTCAAGTTTTATGTAACAGCTTATTACTTAAGTATTTTTAATTTTCCATTTGATATTTTATCAGAAAACAAAGAAAAAGGAAAAGGTTTCGACATAAGCATGTACAATGTAGGTATTTTTTGTCCTAATTTCCGGGTTGAGTCACATTCGTCGACTATGCGCAAGCGCATACTCATGTCGAACGAGTATTATTTGTATGTATACTTGCAATCGATTTCTCCCTCGAGCCCTTTTCGTTCTTTTTGAGTCTTAAATCTTTAATTTGATTCTAAACTATATAGCATTTTTAAACATAAATCTGGCTTAGTGTCACAGCCGGCTCGCTGTGGTCTCGACGATCAGAAAACATTTGTATAATACGAAAAGATGAAAGGAGATTACTCATAAACATGCGACACGTAGTGATTTGTAAAAATTAATATCAGGAATTTTTATTTTTGGTCTTGCAGTTTTAATGTTTGTTTCCGCACTCTCAACTTCCATTTTACGTGGAGTAATGATCAATCTAAAATCTTAGATAAAATCAAAGGTAGGTAAACCATGGTCTGATTCAATCTTAACGATAATCTAATCTTTCTACGCAGCATGACATTGTCTTTATATATCGGAGTGTTTATGTGGAAAGGAGGAATTTAAAGGAAGTTAATGCTGGTATTGGTTCGCATAATGCCCGACGACGGTCGGCGGTCGCCCGCGGCTAGGTGACGGAGCCGATGAAGGCAGATACCGATCAGCACCGCCTGCACCTTGTAATTTCCACGCGAATCACTGCCCCAAAGAGCTTTTACGGAGCTTTTAAGATTTCTCGTAGAAATTCTGACGATCTAAAAGATGTATCGAAGGTTGAAGCTTGATGACAATGCAAATCAAGTTATATAAGTCGATATTAAAAAATATTTGATGGTAAAAAACGAACAAATGAAACAGGTGAAACGAAACACGTTGATAAAGTCGCAGTAACTAATTTTGGGAGTTTTATGCATGTCAATATAATAAAATGTCGTATGAAATGACAGGAATGGACCACAAGCCAAACAACAAATATGATACGGACATATGGCTGAGACGCAAATTACAGAAGTAAAACATTGTATAAAATACTGAACAAAAAAAGCGGAAAAGCCGCTTAGTTTCCAACAATAACAACAAAACATTCGGCGATTGTGATTGGTGACCTCCATAAAGAGTTCAGTCCCAGTATAATCAAGGTTTAGTCACATTCATATCAGAGTTGGACAGGCGGCGCGCATCTTGAACGCGAGCGGCGTTGGCGCGGATCAAAGGCACCGACAGGCTCTTTTACCCGCATAATATGACGCCTCCCTCCGCCCCGCGAAATGCCTCAACCGAGGCCCTCACTTGCCATAATTTATGCCGATCTATTAATAAACAAATTGATATAACGGATGTTCAATTCATTTAGATGTAGCTCGGAATTTTTGCATATTTAGTAGCAAACCTACGCTCTTAGATAATTATACCTACTGCTTTCTTAATAGAGCATTGTTAATATGTTGTATGATAATAATCATCGAATGATTGATGAAAGTTGAATCGATTAGCGTTTGATATTTTTGTATTCACAATATTTTTCTTTCGACATGATCTATGCCCATAACTTTGTTATGAAGAATCAATTTTTTATTATAGCGTTTTTATAACAAGAACTCTTGGGTCAGTCATCTATCTTAACTCTACAGATCCAAATATAAGAGGGTATTCAATAGATAGATAACAACTTGTCTCTACTTAGAGTTCTAGAATGCAAAGGTCACGTAGTCAACGTTAACGTTAAAGAATAGAACACTCCTCGAGCGTGTTTTGGACGCATATAATTTTGTACGTGTTAACAAGTATAAGAGTTTTGTTACCAAAAAATACTAACTCTCAGCCCTATCCTTAGCCTTCCACTTAAAGAAACATAGAATTGCACGTTTTAAATTAGTGACATCAAAAAAATAAAAACCAAGTCGAAATTAAACTTATACACATTTCCCTAATCATTATGAAATAGGTAGACCAATAAATCTTTATACCACTTTATTCCGCCGAGCTCATTAGAATACCTATAAGTTAAAGCGGCGGCGCGAAGTGACCACGTCAAAGGGTCCATTCCTTATAGAAAAGAAAAGGCCCGTCAAATTAGTACATAACGCTGTATGAATACGGAATGAGGTCAAACAGGGCATTCTCAAACACGGCTCTATGATAAAATAAAATATTCAGTTCCATTCATTACAGCGTCGGTACCTATATTATTCGTTGACATGCCGAAAGGCGTTGCTACAATTTGAACAGTTGGCCGTCACTTGTATGGGGGGAGTAGGCAACGTATACGCAATATATTAGTACAACAAAATGCGTACTTATAACGCCTATCTCCATCGTATGAGAACATATTTTTAATACAAATGAACATTCTTTAAGATACCTACCAAGATAAGACTCATTAATATATTTAATAAGTAATCAGCGGTAATACTCATAATTAAAAACACTTGTTATGTGAGGACTAATTACAGTAATATTTATGGTTAAGATTTAGAAATCATGAAGTATGTTGTCTATCTATAATTGTAAGGTATTTTATGTATTTTTTTTCTTATATAATATAATTTATTTTGTTTTAGTTATGTCTTGTTAATTTTAAGTATAAAATTGAAAAAGCCTGGTTGAGTCGAAAAAAATATTTGAAAAAACTAATCATATAACAGGTGAATCTACATACAATTTATTTTTGTACAGATAAAAATACTGCTACAAGTCAAAAACATATATATAACCTTAATATTTTTATAGGTTACATGTGTAATACAGGCTTATGTTAAGAGGGTAATGCACGAGAAATTAGAAAAGCTAGGCCAAACACCATGTGTTCACGGCATCAGAGGTCACATTAGGTCACAGCTTGTGTGGATGTAAACGCTCCAATGTTGTTACCAATGTTTGTAGATTTCTATATATCGTAGGGTATTATTCGCACCTTTTTTGAATATACTTTTAATAAAATTCTACAAGTTAAGCTATTTAAAATACCCATGCTATATATTTATCGCATAAGCGTAAGTATGTCTTCGTTTTTGATCTGTATATATTTAATTACATTAGTCGTTGTGTAAGACCATGTTATAATTTGAAAGCACCATTATAAAAATATAAATGCATTTCTACAGTAAAAGTAAACAGCTAAACTGTTTTCGTCCGTAGTAACTATTTACAGATGAAAATATAAAAGGGACTTAGCTTCTTCGAACCTTAAATATGTAGGGATTTCCGTAATAATTAAAAATCTGTATAGTCGCGGGAATTTTCCAATGAAATTAAAAGTTATTAGTTAAACTGGTTAATTTATTATGAGATAACTGTTTCAAAATAACATAGTTAGTTAACTACGTCGAAGATATACCTTATTAGACCATTGTCTAGTATACAATTTATCATACGCTGTCCAATTAGTATTATCATTCTGTAACATATTTAATGATCATAATCAGTTGGCTATATATTTGATATAAGAACTGGTTTACGATTTTATTTCTTTACTGATTACAAATCTTTCAAAGTTAAGCAATCTATTTCACCATTTCTATAGTAAAAAGTAGTGCAAGGGTATTTTTTGGGCTAGGAGTCAAAACGGACGATGAAATATCTTGTATAGCCTTAAGAATAGTATTTGCTGCTTTTATGATAACTATAATGAGTACGAATCCAATTCCTACATAACTTGCACAAGCCTATCTGTGGTAAATCTCAAATATGGCTGAAATCCTACCTAAAGTCGGTCATAGATGCGCAATGCATCTACTCCTTAGAACTGACTAAGAACACATTATATAAGTGTGTCTTTGGAAGGTTTTACTTAAAAAATATAAGTTGCATTATCTAATAAAGCTATATTATTAGACTCATCCACTAATATTCTGGATTTATCGACAAATGCATCAAAATGATTTGTCCATGTCTTTATAGATGTAAAACACATTATGGGTTTTGCCAAGTGACGTATGATAGTATAATAGAATTGATTTGGTATTCGATTGCGCACTCTGGCCACGCGACTGGGCCACACAGAATAACTCGAATGCTTGAAGAAGGCTTAATGGAGTGACACCGCCTTTGTAAGTGCCGCCCAATTCTAATGCCCATTCAAATGGCATTTCTTCTCTTTGTTGCTTGATTTTGGATAGCAATAGCTTATTTTATTAGTGTATAAATGAATTTTAACAGGTTACGAATAGAAATCACTATGTCGGTAATGAAATTTGATAGCGCTTTATCATCTCATGTCACGACTGAATTTTTATTAATTTTGTTTTCTAACGCCTGTAATGATGGAAATGAGTATAATTTCAAGATTAAATGCTACGACTTTATTTTAGGGAAAAGCTTTAAATATCATCATTCGTATTGATCTACCATGAAAAGATAGGTTCGTTGAATTTCGTAACATTTTGTGTCGTATCACTGTTTTTAAATTATTCTTGATTTTAAACGATTTACCATTATAACAACTTATAAGAAAATATGGTTTATTTACCTAAATTATATATTATTTATACCACAAAAATATTATGTTTCAAATAGTAACGTATTAAGTCAATGTGTATCAGTTATATTACGTCTCATAATTGTTCTTGGTTAAATTTTATCTTTATTATTTTCTTCAGCATCTTGTAAACAATTATCAAGGGTTAGAATTGATGGTGAAAGTATAATAATAAAAACAATGAGTCCAGCAATCAAATATAATATAATACATAAAAATGTAATTTGTGTGAATGTAAGACCAATATTGCGGTTGATTTCCGAGATGGCTGATTCATGGAATCGCTTGGTTATCGTTGGAGCAACTCATGTGGAAGAAAGCATCGTGTGGTGTGACGTAAAGGCTCATATAAATTTTACTATACCCACATTAATGTCGCTACGTGAAATTGATTTGCAGGCAGAAACATATTATGATTGTGAAAACGGGGTTTACGATTTATTTACACAACACGATATCGACTTCAAACATTTTAAACTATCACTGTAACGCTGTTAGCAAGTGCCTGTGAAAAATTTTGTTACTAATACTTATGAATCCGTGTTGTAATGTATTCGAGTTAATTGACAACCGTTTGCAAGTCTAATCGATATTGATTTATAGTTGTAATCGTTTTCACACTGTTATTCTATTCATAAAATCTGTTCCAATGTTATTATTCGGCAAGTATGAGGAATATCCGTTGGTAAATCTGTAAGTAATTGCGAAGACTATCCCCGTTTTAACTGCGCGTTGCGGCGAATATGCGGCTGGAATATCTTTACGCCTATTGCATTTGTAACTTTTATTGGCCGTTTTTCTCTTATGGCACAAGCACACAGTGCCAGTATTAAAGCAATAATCCGTGACAATAAACGCGGCCGGTACACGACGCGGGCATAAAAATGTGAAGACAAAATTAATAAGCTATTTGTGAAACATTTCCACATAAAACCCAAAGAAGAAGCAAATTTTCCACCAGAGGGCGGAGACAAGCATTTAAAAATTCCAGACCTTCGAACAATGTTTATATTAACAAAAAAGGTTAGTAAAATTTCAATATCGTCGTCGTTTACCAAACACCAATTTGATCGGTTTCTTCGTTTGGACGCAACGGAGATGAGCTACAAGATTAAGAAATCTGAGTCGGTGTAATTGAAAATGAAATTCGGCAACGCAAAAATGGACTTAGGAAATCCAATCTCGAAGCCACAATGCCGATGATAACCCGACAGTACTTAGAAGGTTGATGAAAATGTGATTGCTAATTAAAGTTGACATAGAAATGCCAGTGGTGAATAACAAAATCTTCATTTATACGGTCACGGTTTGCCTCTTACGTTTAGCATTAAATGATTGACTCTGTTTCAATTTCGTCTAACACGAATGCGGCGGTTGAACGAATCGGAACACGATTATGTTATTGTGAGAAAATTTTATACGTTTCGCCTTACGGTGTCTCTATCTTATGTTAGTATGTGATTATGTTCTGGCGAAGTTGGTCTTGCGTTTGCTATGAATAAAACACGTGAGTACAGCTTCTGAACTGCCGAATGTTTTTTGCTCTTACATAATATGCCACCCTGGTAGCTCCTATTGTAGTAATAGAATGGTGCATGATCGGCAAGGCTTCCGGACGATTAGATTTACCAACAATGTTTGAATTTGTTGTCAAGTTCGCCTCCTTTTGCGTTAATAGCGTTACAATGTTTGCGAATTCTATTACGCATTGTGCACTTGAGGCCCCTTTGGTTCCTTTATTGTGAACCTTTCGTCGATTGTGCATTTGACTGATCCTGTTTTGCTATGAAACGCTTATTTTATCGCGAATGTAGGTTACTCAGTCAGTGAATTGTTGATAAAAAATGTGTATTAGATTACGGTACATTGTATTATTTGAGTTTTCGATTATTGGACACATTGTTTAGTAAGGTTTTAAGAACTTCTCATGTGGCATAAATTGTTATTAACAGTATATTTCTTGGTTAACTTTTAGGCTGTTTTTTTAAGAATTTTCTAAGACTCATAATGAAGTGATACATTAGAACCAAGAACCACCCACATTTGTATAGCGGAGTTATTATGGACACGTTATGCGTCATAAATATTTCGGGAACATAAAATTAACACTTAAAAACATGGGCTCTCGGCACCGCAACGTCTACGTGGTCCGACAAAAAATATGGGGATCGCTCGCAGAACCTCGACGTGAGTCCAGCCTGACCACAAAAGGTTTCAATCCCATACGATTATGACCTCTGCGTTTTAAAAAATAAGTTTCATATTTCCAAAACATAAAATTTCAAAATTTCCTAAATCTTTGTTTTCCGTAATCACAACTGTTAACCATAATATGTTTGTGTTATGGTTTACTTTCGACCAACATACAATTCTGTTCGGTGCTTCATCTTATCAAAGGACATACTTGTTGACATGTTGTTTAATTGATCGGTGCTTCCCAGTAGGGGTCTAGGGCCCTACATGTGGCGGTTTCTTTGAGGAATTATTTGAAATTGATAAACTATAAATGCCTCCACAAGTGGAAGATGCCACTGTTACATTTTTTCCTACAAAGAATGCTGTCAAATTTAGATTGGATTTGGGTCAATTCGTGTGGTACTAGTGTGTGGTATTTTTTTTTTGGTCTTTAAAACCACTAATCTAATTTCTTAGTATCAGATTTTTTTATTGTTTGACTGTAAGATTAGATTTATCAAGGTAGTTCTTCATACCTTATTATCTTAGTCACAACGTATCCAGTAGCTAATCTAAGTTCACTACCATTATTGGTACATCAAGCTAATAAGCTAGAATTTTCTCTGACTATATTAATATAATTATTGTGGGGAACGAACATATTTTTTCTTGTGGCTGACTCGACTCAATAGAAGCTAACATGCATCCACAAAGGTTGCAAAAATCGACGACCGGCGGCATCCTTTGACGATAGGTGGTCTCCAACCACTGCCCGTGATGTGATTATAATAGCCACACTTTACTCACACGCCTTAATAAATACAGAAATATTTTATTTTATATCCTTAGAGATTTTATTTGCAATCACTATCGAACGGACCGGCTTAATTATCCCGCGCGATCTCGTAATGAAACATTAATTAAATTTTTGATGACTTTCTTTTCACTGGGGAAAATGACGAATGAATATGTGAGAATTCTTAATTTGAAATGGAACATTATTGTATTTTATAACAAAAAAGTCATGTTTGATTCTAAAGTTGTTTATAAGAGAAAAGGTAGGTACTTAATTTTATAGAAAAAATTTCTTAATTAATATAGTACCAAAAATATTTCATGCAATCGCCCGGAGTTAGTAGGCTGCCTTTTGTAGGATATCTATCTATAACCATCTCCAAATAAGACACGTGTCTAAAGTATTTCTCATATATTTGAAGGTTTGTTTTAGCTTTGTTTACAGTACATTGTATCGTTATACCTTACGCAATGAGATGAGAAATTGGTCGGTGTTATGTACTGAATACAAATTTCTGGTCGAGTGTGTTTGTCGAAATTGGGTACATTTGTTTGAGAGAACATCCGATGATACGTAAAATCGTGGATACGTAGAACATGAATGCGTTCCAAACAATACACGTAAATGCACAATTGCCTCCCCTTTCATACTGTTACTATTGATGTTACACTACTTGACTTTGAAACGGTAGCTATCTGAATTGCTCGGTTTTCATATTAGTCCATTCATACATTCTATAATAGAATGCATTATAGTATTTCCTTACAAATTTCGGTTAATCCAAACGGATTTATATTTTCGGTACAGTACTGTATTGTCAATTGAGATTACAAAATGTAAGACTTATTGTGAATATATTAAGATAGAATAGTAGTGATTTTTATATGGTTAATGTTGGTGTACATGTTGGTAGTAAGTAGGTATAATATTGCTATAAGTAAATGCATGATATTTGATGAAAAAAAAAACAGCTTTAACAACTAATCCATTTTTATGACTCTAATATCGAGACAAGAATCCTTAGCAATTATCCGATGCTAAGTATGTATGTTTACGAGTTTGAAAAGTTAATAAGGACTTAGTTTTTTATTATTTATAGTTTTTCATATAGGTATTGCCGATACTTATTGCCTGGTGTATTTGTTGAGTATAAGTAATGATAATATCAATATATTTAAAACATTTTTTGTTTCCATTATAGCGTTTTTCAATTTACTTATAGATTAAGTCGCATTAAAACATCTGAAATGACGGTGTTACCTTTATGAGCTCCGTAAATGCCTTTGAATTTATATTGCAGATATTTCATTGGTACCAACGTATGTACGTAGGTAATCAAATTTAAAACTTGGAATGTATCATATTTGGAAGTCTTTTATTACCAGGTTTGTTCTATTGGTGTAACAAATGTATTTTGTTTCAGGTCAGGGGCGTATGAACCAACTGGGGGGTGTGTTCATCAACGGGCGGCCGCTGCCGAACCACATCCGTCTGAAGATCGTGGAGATGGCGGCGGCGGGCGTACGGCCGTGCGTCATCTCGCGGCAGCTGCGAGTCTCGCACGGCTGCGTCTCCAAGATCCTCAACAGGTACCAGGTAAGGATCAGCAACTTTACTTAAGTAATTGAAAGCAGAGCGTTTGCAACTCCATTTTCATGTCACTGCTAGGGATATGTTTTTAAAGTGGAGGAGGAGTCGGGGTGAGAACTAGAATGTACTTAGCTGCGCTGCACTGGTACGATTGTTGAAGTAAGGTATCTATCGGGTAATTACGGACGCTGAACATTAGTCACTAGTGGTAGCGAATCCTACTTCCTTCTGCATATTACGCTCTTAAACTGTGAAGAAGAATTATTATTGAATTTGTCGAAAGTAATAAAAAAACAGTCACATTTTTCTTATACATTATTGGTATATTGACACAATGTAATATTGGAAATGGATTGACAAAACAATATTGGAAATGGATTTACCCGTATTTATGAAATGAGTGAAGTCAACAGTCCATTATGTTAGCAAAAGATTATCGTTACATGCTGTTTTCCATACTATTTTTTTATATACACCGCCTCTTAAACAAAATTTATAACGCACCCCAAAATGGACATCCTGAGGTATCTGAGCTCTGTTAAAATGTTTACTTTTCCTAAACTCGAAATGAATCAAATATGTGCCTTAACTTACTATTAGAACTTAGCGAACTAGCTATTAAGATTTTGAGTAGAAATGGTGCACACTATTGATTTTGTTTTTGTACACAGATCGGTTGAATTGAATTGCGCATTGCGCCTGTTGAAACTAATTGCGCTAAATATTTTTTGGACCGAACCATTCAGTATTTACCTTACTTTCACAGCTACATCAACGTTTTAGTGTTTTTGTAGGAACTAGATATTTTTGAAGTAAAATGATTTTTATATATCTCTCAGTATAATTGTTTAATTTTGGTTAAGTTCATCACAATCGTATCAGGCGCAAAGACAAACCGATAAAAATAAAAAAAAGGTTGTAGGTATATTTCTGTATTATGTGAAGGTTAGCTACATAAGAGCTTAAAGAATAACAATCACCATTAATTGAATCTTTTTATTTCTTTGATTTAATACCTGTTATTTGTCAACAGGAAACTGGTTCCATCCGTCCAGGAGTGATCGGCGGTTCAAAACCGAGGGTAGCGACGCCAGAAGTAGAAAACAGGATCGAAGAACTCAAGAGACAAAACCCAGGTATATTTTCCTGGGAGATTAGAGATAAACTTATAAAAGAAGGCATTTGCGATAAAAACACTGCTCCGTCTGTGAGCTCTATTTCGCGACTCATAAGAGGAGGCAAAAGAGATGAATCAGACCCTAGAAGAAATCATAGCATTGATGGTATTCTAGGTAAGTCTTACTTACCTTGAACTATTCATTTATTGAAACTTCATATAAATCTGCTTAACCAATATTACCTTAACGATCATTGTAAGTGCTTCCTCGTTAAATACCAGATATGATATGATATCTGTATAAAACATAAGTTATGTCGTATTCGGGTTACCTGTATTGATTGATAATGATATACATAGATATATGACGTGCTTACATGTTTTTTTTATTTATTTTTTTCTTTTTACGCCTACGAAAAGTATGATTTACTTTTTACGTGGGATAGAGAGTCAGTGTATTTGTGTAGTAAACTTTTTGAAGCAGTATTGTGCGGTTCTTATTTGCGTTGAACTGCATATTACACTAGTTTCCAGGGCTCTCCGTCCAAAGGGTCAGACCGTCATACTTTATTTCAAGTTGATTATTCTTCAACCGCAAGGCTGTTTAAAAATAGTTATTAACAATGAATTTAGACACACTTAAGCAAATCCTTGAGAAATTTGATTTCAATTATTTTTTAATTCGTGAAACCTTCAACATAATGATGCATAAATAACTGGCCGTGTCATCATAGTCTTTAGCGCTGATTCAAGACCATAATCACTTAATTTAGTTTAAAGCACACTATTATTATAATTTTATTCCTATAATGAGACTGTCGGAAACGTTCGCAAACTTCGCAAAATGGCGTATAAAGTTAATAATCCACGTAAAAGTGAAGCGAGGCGCGCGCGCACGCCACAGCAGCGCCCCTTGTGTCGGCTTCGGAAATTGTAGGTTATAAAAATGAAATTAGTACCCAAAGCTGTTATTATCCCATCGCGTTTGGCCGCGGGCCTTGCATTACGACAATCTGTCCGTACTGCACGTCTTGTGCCGTATAGCTATCCAATATAAAATGGCGCTCCTAATATCCCGGTTGAGCGACGGAGTGCGGTTTGCCGAGATTCTGCGCCGCGATAAGATTATGCATATTAAGTTGTGCACAGCTAAAGTAATGTCTACACTGGGAAAGCGGCCCTTTCCCCAGGCTCAACCAAAACTTTTTATACAGAGAGACCAACGAACAACAAGGATAACCCACAAGTATTTCTGAGTAACAAAATCCGTAGAAATACTTAACAGAGGTTATCATAGTTTTGCAAGTAACCTTTATAAAATTACCAACTCAACATGATAT
Organism: Cecropterus lyciades; assembly: GCA_002930495.1. Classification (NCBI taxonomy): domain Eukaryota; kingdom Metazoa; phylum Arthropoda; class Insecta; order Lepidoptera; family Hesperiidae; genus Cecropterus; species Cecropterus lyciades. The sequence goes on from MOOZ01001176.1 coordinate 234,456, forward strand.
TGAAAAATGTTAAACAATCTTTTATATCAGTGATCATTACTGCAAGTTTTTACAATACAATTTTAATATAAATAGATTAATACAACTGGAATGTCATCAACATTAATTTTTTATATCAAGGTATCAACCTAGGTTTAGGAGAATATTATTTAGGTAGATTAATGTTGCGGAATAATTGTAGCCTCGGTTAAAATATCTTAACAAAACAAATAAAATCAACAAAATAATGATGTTTTTTATCTGTCAGTGCACATAAGTTAACCACAAAATGGTCGTATGAATGTGAAATTTTCATTCGTAATTTTGAAACAGAATTGAAAAAACTTTCAATATAGCGTTATATTTACTAAGGCCATTGAGACTCATTAGAAGGCTCTATATGCAATACAATGTGGTTGGATTCAATTTAATCGGGAGCGCGTGTGGCCGGTAGCTCGGTAGCATTATGTTTGTAGTTAATGATAGAGCCAGTGGAACAAAAAGTCACATTACCTACGGATACTTTTTTACAAAGCTGAAGTTAACTTGAAAATTAAATCTGGTTTTCCAATACAAAACAGTTTTATTTTCAAATTATACATGGAATTATATTAAAATTTCCATATTTCATTGTAATTCTATCACTAAAAATCATTGTATTAAAAATATTTCGAATTTTAGTACCACAAAAGCATAACCATATATAAAAAATGTTAAAAGAATTTTCTTATACAATATCCAAAACTTACAAAAACCCATCTCACAATAATTTATTAAAACTCAAAATAAAAATTGACGAAATTGCAATGCCTTAAATACCGAAATATACGTATTTTCACTGTTTTTCTAGATATCAAAGTGTTTTTTCTATTGTTCTTAGGTCCGTCATCATGCGAGGACTCGGATACTGAGTCCGAGCCTGGAATAACGCTTAAGAGGAAACAGAGAAGGTCCAGGACCACTTTTTCTGGCGATCAGCTGGAGGCCTTGGAGCGTGCTTTCACAAGAACTCAATACCCTGATGTATACACGCGGGAAGAGTTGGCACAGAAGACTAAGCTTACAGAGGCTAGAGTTCAGGTAACTAAATTTCATGAAAAACTGAATCATTATACAGTTTTGTATAAAGAGAGCTTTTAGTACCGCGTCTTGTATCTTACCGATATTCAAAGTTAAGCAGAGTTGTATATAGATAACCTTCTTAGTAAGGATTGATGAGTGTTAATAGCAAACAGTGCACTTCGTTTAATGTTACACGATGGTACATGGTCACTGCCAGTCGTGAACATTTGTAATCAATCGCAAATAGGATTCGTATAATTTCAGAAGTCAGTCATAGATGCGTTGCGATGAGTTACTAAGGAGGCCGAAGTTAGACGGTCATTAACAGTTTCATTCAATAGTTAAATGATTCCTATATTATAATATAATGATTTCTATATTATAATACTATATTTGTGTTATGTAGTATCTGTAGGGTTAAAACAAAAAGCATTTACAACTGTGTTGTTGGAACTTAAAGTTTTAATTAAAGATTTTTATTTCTTTCGATTTCTTTCTAATTTAAAATGACCTCCCTTCTAACTAATTCCCTTAACTGAATAGGAAGCGGTCTAACTTCTTACAAAATTTGAAAGTGTTGTTGATTACAAGAGAACGTAATCAAACCATTGTTGCATTCGCTCCCCGCCCATAAAAACGTGACGTAAAAATAACGTAATTACCAACATAATTAATTAAAACATTGTAAGTGATCCACCACATGTTACCGCTACTGTTCCTCTGCCACTTTTTGTCGAATTAATCGCCCCCTAATAATTGCTCTAACGAAATGTAATCGAGTTTGCTCCACATTGTAATTACCTAATGCTATTATTTCAGTGACTTTACTGCGCTTTTAATGATCTTGGTACTCGTTTTTATTGGTTTGGTACCCAAGTGATTAATGTTATTATTATTCTACTTAAATGCACTACACGTTTGCCGTCTAAAGGATTATCATTTAATCTCTTGAAAACAACAATTTAAACGATGCTATTTTTAGAGACAAATCTTGTTATCCAGATTAAAATTCAAAAGTAAGAATGTTGTTTGAAATAACAATAGGATTAATGTATCGGTTCTTTTATAGGTATGGTTTTCGAACCGAAGAGCCCGCCTCAGGAAACAACTCAACTCGCAACAATTAAGTGCCTTCAATACAATGTCCTTGCAATCCGCTTTTCCGTCAGTCCATCAACAATATGAGCCTCCAACAAGTTTCAATGCGCAATGTGCTTCATGGCAACAGTCCTACTCCTCTGCATTGGGCACCAGTTCTGTGCTGAATTCAGCTCTGGCTCCGTCTCTGCACCAATCAGGATTAACTGCTCCTGTATGTCAATCGGCTCTTACAGCTTCATCTTTACACCCTCCTACGTCCAGCTCATTCTCTTCTGGAAACCTGACTCCACTGTCTCATTCTTCGGAAATCCCCACACCATTGCAAGCACCGACCGAACCCACTCCTCCAAGTTCGAGCCCGACTGCAGCAAGTCCAAGCAACCAACCAAGTGGAATTACTTACCAACATTCTACGTATGCGACACCTACGGAAGCGATGTCCCATCCATACGGTTATGGAGACTACGCGAAGCAAGATCACGCCATGTCGGCACATAACCACTGGACCTCGAGGCAACTGAGCGGTCATCCACAGAATAAGCTCGCGGAAGTAGGCGCATGGCCGGAAAATTATAGGTAAGTTTATTATACCATTACAAAATGGGTCTAATAGACCATCTGAATTATTAATAAAATGAACTACCTTTAATGTCTCTATAATCCCTTGCGGCGAGCTAGAGGCTTTATGAATAATTGATGTTTAGCTACTTACGTTCTAACTTGGATTCACAAGATGAATATGCAATTATAATAAACTGACCTTTGACTGACATCGACTTAAAGGTCCATGGAATTTATTTCTTTTCACTTCGGCGTTTTGGTAGAAGGGTGTGAGTACCAGGTGACTTACAATTGAACCGACAAACATAGTCCTAAGTGACAACGCTACTTCAATCTTATTAAAAAAACAACGGAATAACTATTTTAAAGGCAATTTCATCGATTTTAAAATGCGAATGGGTACGTGTACGTAGGTATCGCTTGTTGAGTGTAAGCAATAATCTATCGGAAGTTGTTCCAACGGTGGCTCATTCATTTGCGGCGTAACGTTCAGGCGTGGGCCTCGATCGCAAATCGGGGTGCGTTCATTTTATTTCTTTGCACCTTCCTTTATCATTAGTCGGAGCGGCCGCTAATCAATTAAGAGTGTAAGAAGTCGGCCATTATACGCCGCGCGGGTAGTTATTACAGGCCGCTCTTCGTAATACGGCGATCGGATCGTGAACGCAATAGGGCTGCGAATTTTATACACATTTTTGATCGATTATTAATTGAATTTTTACCCACGTACCTCACCTCGATTGGCTTGATATTAAGAAATTACCAATTTCCATTAAAATTCGTAACACTAATCTCGGGTCACGTGTGTACGGTCGGTCACAGTGAATTTTACGAAAGAGTGTGTCAAACTCATTGTCGGTCGCTATTCTATACGGCGCAGACATTTATCTGTGTTATCGAGACAAAGCACGTCTATAAACCTTGCATTGGACCACACACAATATCTTTCTTAGCACAATGCGTTACATTCTAATAACATATGGGTTTGCTACGTTTATATAGTGATGTATCTTATCTAGCTGTTTAGGTAATCACGGTTGATGTAACACCAAAGAATTGACTTTTACGTATTGCTTTTTGGATTTACATGTACGTAATTTATAAATAATAATTAAAAACCCTGTTTTAAATGTAAGACTTATACTTATAGTTAACTTTTATGTTATGTAGATATGAAGTAAGGCGATATAAATGAAGAAAGGTATTAAGTATCTAGTTATAGTTCTATATAGGTAAAGGTAAATAGGTTACTGTTTCATGTGTTTAAGTTAATTTACGTTGGTGTATGAAAAATAATTTAAGATCCCTTAAAATACAACTATACATAGCCCATCTTTGTTTTAATCGCAGTTAAACGTTTGTCATAAATCTGTTGGCAGTGTAATCTATACTTGAATGATCATAAATAGTGGTTTTGAAGAAGTCCTTGTCACACTAATGATTGCTTGCTGGTAGTTAGAAATTAAGTGGCAATTGGCTGTAAATAAATTTTCATCGCTAAACATAATGTTGTCTAAGATGTACCTGCAAACGATTACGGAATTACTCCTTGGAATTTTACTTCATTTAAAGCAGTACCACCTGAAATTAACAAGCGTACTTTAGGGCTACTTATCCTACTTCTAAATAAAAAAAAAGTTTGAAAGATTTAGAAAAGAAAATAATTCTATGTACGTTGTTCGACGTACATGGTAGATTAATTTTAAGTAAATGTTACATAAATGAGTAGGGTTTTTATTAATAAAAGTACGATAACCTGACTGAAAGGTCTAAGTTCAATTTGTATAATGCATCTTACAGTACTTACAGGAGCGGAAAAGTTGCCGTAAAGCAATTTCTCGTAAATGCATTAAACCCGAGGTCAGAACGGTCGAAGCTTAGAACTACATTCAGTAAGGACTCATAAAGCGAGCACACATTTTACCGTTAGAAAGGTTTTCTGAACTATAGTTATGTGAACCGATTCACGATCATACAGCACAATGCATATGCGGAAAACAGATAAACGTATTGCTTTGTAGCCGCCGTTCGCAATTAATGGTGGCTGAACGTGACATTAGTGTAGTGAACCTAGCCATTAAACTGGCCCACAGCTGGTATTAAAACTTATCTGCGCTATTTGCATTCGACTTCCTAAACACTCGGCTGAACCTCTGGTCAGCTCGATTCGTTCGAACCGTTGAATAGTGATTGATGGATGCAGGTGAACGAAATTGCTTTTGAAATAGTTGATTGAATCGAACTTCTAGTTTCGAGATTTGATGCTACTCGGATTCGTTTTTACAGGTGACAGATTTAAAAGCTGTTCTCTTTTTATTCGTATAGTTTCATATATCGCATATAAACTTTAAAGACTTATCAATATTTTTTCATTTCGATAAACGAGTATACTGATGATGATTATAAGTGACAGTGATTTTTAATTAAAATTAACTGATTTATTTACTTTAAGAATTTAATATATTAATTAGTGTGAATGCTTACCATCAGGTCGACAGCATGTTATTGTTACGATTATATTAAATTTGGTTACAGTGGTCGATAGATGAGACAGGTGGCTGAGCGACTAACTTGCCTAAATACGTAGCATGCTTGTTTGATGATGACGTTTTACAATCAATTCTATAATCAGCAGCAAATATCGCAAGTATACATAGTTTAAAGTACCTACCTCTACTTCGAAACTTCTAATTTACGTCACTAAAGTTATCGCCCGCCGGACCAAAGCAACAAAGTTTCAGCAAACAATGAAGTGGCTAGGTAATTGATTAATTACTTGAGACGTTGGAAAATTCACTTGTTGCGTGCTCCGTTCCACTTATTGCCGGCAGCTTTCGGTAATGAATAATGATATCCTCCGCTCGCTAATCGCGAATCTGATTGCATTTCTCATACACCTGCTTTGTACCTAACATGAAACGTAATTAGGCAAGGTTTCTAAAAAGGCAGCGTTTGTTCGCGAGAAAGTGAAATTGCTACGTAATGAGCAAGGTGCCTAAGGAGATCGCACATAGAAATACTTTTGTAAGAGCATGAGATGAATATTTAAAAGTTAATACTTATAGTATCTATTATCATTTATTAAAAAAATATTTGCTGTTAGCTACAACTAGCTAGCTTAGAGCTATGAATTTAACTTTATGATAAGCTAAAGTAACAAAATAAAGATAAAGTATTGCTATATTTTTCTAACTTCACAACAGTAGTACAAAGAATGCAAAATAAGAATGGAATAATTAACGCTTGTACTCAGAATGAACTCAAAAATATTTTTAGTCTTTCGATTCCATGAAATTATCATTTAAATAGTTTTACTCGTATCATTCCGACCATTACGCACTCCGGAAGGCCAAAATTAAGCAACAATTACAAAGCAGCATTAGAAGCTTGCTCTATGATTACTCTTATTATTATGCTTCATAGGTTCTCAGCGTCTGGTACATTCGATCGATACGTATATCAATTATAGCTCACTTCGTATTCATTCATTTCGTTCACTCATTCGCGCGTAACACCGCTCTCACGCTCACGTTTTTTTATCAGTGTCACGAATACGAATACCGTCTAAATAGCAATCGATTTATTCATTGTCTTCTCTATCGAACGATTACCTAATGACCGCAAAATTTATTATCTCATTCGATTAAATCGAAGTTTTATTAAATTATAAACACATTAAATTGTTTTGACGTTTACGAAATCGAATACTGATTGTTTGTCCTACTATTTATACTGAGATTTTATTGACACCAATTTATTTGCTGCATATTTTATGTAACATTTTAAAAGCTACAAATATTTGAATACTATTTTTGTGATAATTGTACGTAGATGGATGTTCAAGGCTTTATTAGAACCATAAACATTCTGTACGTCATTATTTTCTAACCTTTCCAGAAACTTCTGGTCGTAATTTTGCTTATTTCGTAATTTTTTTACGCCACATTAGTAAGAATATGTACTGGATATGGATGAATGATTTGGATTTATGGATGATATGGATTTAAAGAACAATTACTTCAATTGTAATGTAAAATAAAGTTCAAAAATAAATAAATGAATTAAATAAGCGTAAAAATCCATAAATATGGCGAAATTCATACTGTCCTTATTCTTTATCATGTAGTTGTTATTTTATGTATGGATAATGGATGTACATTTATATTTTATAGATTAGAGTTCCTGTGTTTTTATTAACCATTTATTCATAATATTTTTCTTTGTTACAGTTCATTTTTCGGAACGAATACCTCGCACTATGCCTCTCACGCTCACTCACCTACCGAGGCGAAATCTGGATACCCATACTTAGGACAACTAGGTGGTATGGACATGGGAAGAGTACACTGACTATATTACTAAAAGTTACTCTAATTATATGATAAAGTATAGTGGCAATAAAAATAATGCACAGAACGTTGTTCACGTGAGCTTACATAGTATAACAATACAAGTGTACAATCGTATCAGAAAATCTATACATATCCTATACCCTACGTGCCTTGTTTGGAACTGTATTTCAATAGGATTCTATTTTCTTAAGTTTTACAATTGAACTGTACCAACTATGTATACTTATAAATATAAATTACATAGATAAAACTTTTTGAACGTGATGTAACTTGAATACATTTTTAGTATAAAAAAATAAAATGTTGATTTACGTTAAGTAAAAAAATGTTTCTTAAGCCTTCAAAAAGTTCGTATCTATAAGCTAATTAGTTTTAAGCTATTTCTCATTGTATTATAAAGCTTTATTTGAGTTACTTCATAGAATTAGTAAATTAATTAGTTCCTAAAAATATTGTTACATTGAATTTAAGTTTAAGTCTAAAGATGTTGCGATAGACTATTAATAAAGAAGTTTTACATGATGTATTTATGTATGTATTGTATATAGACGTAAGATTTCTATACAATAACTTCAAACTTTTGGAATTGTGATTTTATAGTAAGTTGTATTTATTTATCCGTAACATAAAACACCAATAAGTCTATTAGAATATCTAAGCACTTTGTAAAATAATTGTTTTTTTTCCAAAATAAATGATTGCAATGAAGTATATCTGTTTTGTTTCTTTATTATTATATAAAAACCTATTCTTTTCTGAAGTTGAAGTGACTAACAAGTCAATCCACTGTTGTAACCCCTCTTATGATCAGAGAATTATGTAAAATCACACCACATGTTTATGATAGTCCTATATCAAAACAGTATTATGGCTGAAACAATATAGAAGCTTTCCGATTCACATGTTTTCATAAAAAAATAATCATACAAATAAATAACTATAATAATTACGATTTTATTATTTGTCCAGTAAAAGAACAGCCATTAATAGTAATGTGGTACATTATAATTTAAATATAAGTCAAAGTCCACCATGCTTCTCCGGTAGCACCACTGCTACACCTATTTTTGCTGAAAGTGGTAGAGCTCTTTATGGTTCGACTCCGGTAGCAACACCGCCACACCTATTTCTGCTGAAGGTGGTAGAGCTCTTTGTGGTTCGACTCCGGTAGCAACACCGCCACACCTATTTCTGTCTAATAACAGCAGTGTTATGCGCTGTTGTGTTCTTACTTATATACTTTTCCGAGGCATTCCATCTTAGACCTCAGGAGTAGCAATACATCTATGGTCAACCTTAGGTGAGACTTTGATCTTACCTAGGGTTGATTACAGATGTCCATGGGCGGCAGTAGCCACTTACCATCGGGTGGGCTGCATGCTCATTTGCAACTTCCATATATACATAGAAAAAATGCTGGCCAACAACGGGTCGGTAAATATACAATATCGATCAAATATACAATACATTTCTATATCAACTTCTTCAATTCATATATCTTAAGAGTGCGATCGCGATTGGTAATAACACTCATTAAGGGAGGCATAAATCTAGCAGGGGACCACAAAGACCGATAGATGGATAAAGAGTATGATCGTGGAAGAGTAAAATAAGAAATAGTTGTTCACGAACCGCTATGTTTTCCTCATAACGTTTATTTAGCACATCTCAAAATCACACAAAAAATGCGGCGATATTGGTTTATTGGTATTATTGTCACCAGTTTTGACTATAATAGATAACGTGCCTTTGTTAGAACAGATTTTTTAGTGTCCATAGAATCTGTATGTCACTGTAATTGTGTCCGTGACTCGTTTGTCGTGCAAATTTGTCGATGTTTGTCGAGTTTATTGTTTAGGTATAGAACAAAAAAAACTCATATTTTCCTAATCAAACAGTGTTTTATGTGTATTTTGCAAAATAGTTAAAGGAGTTAAGTGTGATAGGAGAGATAACGTTACACCTATTTCTAACGTACATACTCTGGAATAGCATCAGGGATTTACTTCTGGTAGAACTTCTGTTCTATGTTGACTAGGTCATAGATGTCCATGGGTGGTAGTGAGTACTTGCTATCAGGAGGAGGGTTCGGTTGCTACTTATGAAAACTTTATGAAAAAACTTGGGTACGTAAATTTTAAGCATTTGCAAATAACTCGTGTAATTTTAAATTGGTCAATGAGAATAACGGAAGTCTGAAGAAGTAAAAGTTAGACTCACGTTTCGCCACTCGTGTCGAAGTTTTGAAATAAATGGGAAGTTGGCGAAGCTGTAGAAATGTATGCTAAATGTAACCAAACTGTACAATAAGAACTTTTTAGTCAAGTAAATCATTGAAGAGAAATTTTATTTCGAAAGTTTGTTAACACGGTTGAATATTTACTCTTCCAATCTATTACTACTAATCGGATTCCTAGAATCAATGGACATCTAGAATCGATGGAGCTGGAGTCTACTTGGTGTCTGTCTCATCACACCCTTCAAACCTAAACACAGTACCTATTGTGTTAGTGTTACCTAACACTGCTGCTTTTAATACTACTGCTATAGCCTTGGTAGTTCAGTCGAACTACGTATAAAATAACAAAGCTACATTAAGAACAACTCTAAGTCTCGAGGCGTACACAATCTAACTTCAGTTGAATTTCCTCGGAAATGATACAACACCTATCAATACGTCTGCTGTAAATCTGCGAACGTCTGCAACAGATTCGCCAGTCCTATCAATTATGTTTGTATCATGTATGTTATGTTTGCAGTAGGTATTCTCAGTATTGTGGAAGCATTTAATACTTTATCATCATGATTAATATATACCATGGGCGGTTGTTACTAGTACCTTACAAGTGGATTTTTTTTCACTGACCACCATCACTGGTTTTCCCTTTAACAATTTTCTATACACTTACGGCATTACTCAGGAACTTTCATATCTTTCAGAGTCGTGTAGAGATATTTAAATACGGAATCATTTAACAGACGTTTTCTGTCAAATCCATCAGGTTTCGAACTCATACGAAATGAGGATGAGTCTCATGCTCATTCTCATGATATCTTCAATATAATAATGATTATCACCACACAAATACTATTATTTTTAGTACATTACTATTTAATTACTATTTTTCCATTTACAATAATGTTGATAAATTAATAAAAAATCAAAGAATCAAACAGTTCCGAATTAATGTGGCACACAAAAAAGCTTGCGTACTTCCACTCACGAAACTGCATACCTACAGTTTCAATGACATAACATTAATAGGAATGATCTAATATGTCCGTACTTGACAATGGTCGATGTCTTCAACTCAGCAGGGAGTGTAATCAGGCAGTCCGATGCATGCTACTGCATGCGTAGTAGCTGTACATTGTCAGTAGCTAATGGATGTTTCAAGGAACTGATAGATAAATTGATAGGTAGATCTGAAGAGCTACAGTCGTAATAGTGGTTTTGATTGTAATAAAACATTGTTTCATCTCATTATGTCGACAATATATAAGACGTTCACGTAGGTACATGTAGTAAAGTGTATGTTTATACGTATACAATCATACTAAAGAAAATACTTATCGTAGTAATGTAAATTATTTATGGCATTAAATTACTTTAAATTGCAAAAAAATGGCGAACATTATTTTTAATTACTGTTTTTGTAGAAGTATAATTACAAAACTAATTTCGTTTTTAATCTTAAATATTTCTAGTCTTAACATACTTTTAATTGATAATTTAATTATAATGTTATAATGTGATAATTTAATAATAATTAAATTAAAATGTGAGTTAATTTATTCATAATCTCTGCAATACAATAATTGTATATATGTGCTAGTATTTAAAAATAGTATAAATGTACGAAGGAATTTAAAATAGTACAGGAACAAAGAAATAATAATAACAAAAGTTGCACAATACGAAACAAATTAATACAGGTTTTTGGCCATGTTCGCAATATTTGTATATAAATCTTGCTATATATGTATATAAGAACATAAAAAAGATAAAACATATTGTTTTTGATGTTCTTCACAGAAAACTATTTGAGACTGATATCATGGTGGTTAGGTGAATAAATAAAAATAATTGTTCCGCCATCTTAAGCCGTCGGCCATTTTAAATTTAAAATAACGTCCCTAAGTTAGTAATGCATTACCATCCAAACCAATTTTATATTCTTAATTGGGTCAACTGGTTTAAAATTCAGTTAAAAAATGTGACTCTCACATACTAACTAACAAGGTAATTTTAATAAAACCTTATAAAAATTTGATATTGCAGTATCCAACGCTAAGTATTAAACATAAACATAAACGCTTTCTACACTCATAGCCCCACAGTAGGATTTTCTCCTGTGTTGTGGGTGCCATGGACACACAAAGACGAATACACAAACACCCAGACCCAGAACAGAAATCTAAACTCATCATTCAGATATCTGTCTGGCCAGGGATCGAACCCGGGACCCACTGCTTGTCAGACCGGTATGGTGACCGCTCCACCACGCGGGTCGTCAAGCAAATATTGCACTACACAGCTACGTTTTGACTTAATAACGCCAACGTTGCCGGCACAGTATGGGGTGTAATTACATTATTTACACGCTTTATATAAAATATTCAAAGGACTTTCAATTAAAACTTGGGGAACTCGCTTCAGGCCTTCATTACTTAAACTTCATAATGGATGTACTGTGACAAATGTAAAGATTGAATTTTATGTTTCGAGTTTCAAGTTTATTGTTAGAACTTTGCGTGATTTTATCATCCCGACAACTTAATTTTATTCATTTTAGAATAAGACAAATTATATTGTACGCCGTATGGCAGGACATAGCAAAAAACCAATAACTTTGTCACCTGTATATTACGTGTCCACAATAAATATAAAATGGTCCTATTTCGTTGATGAAATAGAACTAAGCAATGTAATTATTTCTGCCTACTAACAGCAGAAGAAGGATGGGAAGGGAGACATACTTATCTGAGGCGTTTCAATTTAGTCCTCAGGTAGCATCAGAACTGTAAGTAGCCTCAGGTTGGATCTGATCTTATCTGGGGTTAACAGATGCTGTGGACTGTATGCTCGTTTGCTACTACAATATAACAAAAAAACAACGTAGCATATGATTGTTAAAAAATAAATAAAAAACATAAACGCTTTCTACACTCATAGCCCCACAGTAGGATTTTCTCCTGTGTTGTGGGTGCCATGGACACACAAAGACAAATACACA